>OX463847.1:19448532-19542916 GCA_949825065.1 Odontocerum albicorne | reverse complement strand
ATACTTTCCTTGGTCTTCCTCTACCATGTATATTTGTTTTGCTAGTCTTTCTTCATTCATTCGTTCTACGTGCTTAAACAATCTGGGTGCTCTTATTCTTTTTACTTAATATTGTTTCCCGTACTTATATTTCCTACTTTTTGAATTGGGTTTACTTTCTTTGTTCTCCAATATAGCTCGCTTCCATTGGAATTTAAATATATAATACATACGAGTATGTTATGTGTTATGTGCATTAATATACAATTATTTTAAACAATTGCTTTGTAATTATTACTACTCCTTTTTTAGTATAAATGTTAGTTTAAGATAAGTTTTGTAATTGTTAATATTTGTATTAATTTGTCCTATGTGCATTTTTTTGTAAAATACACTTTTGTTGTATTGTAAATTAAATAAATAGATAAATTAGTACTAATTATATATCAACCGCGTAAGATATAGCTTTTTTATTTATGGATAATGAAGTTATGTACTTCTGTAGAAATAGGTGTTTTCATTGCACTGTCTAGACGTCTAGACCGAAATGAAGAGCGAGTCCCAGAAGAGTGATGGAGAGGGGAGATTATATAACATCGCACCAAACCTGAAAACCAAATTACAATTTAAAAAATGGACAACTTTTTGTTTTTAATCCTCCAATTCACCTTGGCGAATGTGCTTTGTGCTCTTTTTCTGTCAATAAATGCTCTAACTTGTAACTTAGGTCGGAAACTTTTTGATTTTAGTAGTACGAGTAGATTAATGCTACGATATCATTATCATACATAATATAACTTTTGAAAGGAAAGCCTATATACGAGGACTATTTTTATTCTTATTAACACCCTATTTCAGGGACATGGTGCCATAAAATGGCATGCAGGTCGACCTACAGCCTTGCACTTCATGTTATTTGTATACCGATAGGCTTCAGGACAAGGAAAATACGATCTCTAACTTTTCATGTAGTCTATAAGAGGCGGGAATTCAAATAAGTCCAGGATTATCCATCCTTGGGCTTTCTTCCAGTACTTGAGGCTGTTGGGTCAATCCTCAGTGCCCTTAAAGTAAACGATTACAACATATGATAAAGTATTATTTTGAAACAACATATAATATATTATATGGAATATCCAATGGAGAATAGTGAAACATTTTAACAGGCAGTTAGTTGTACATTTTGTTCGATGAGGAATGACATTTAAAAAAACGTGTTGAACCGTTTTCTCTAGATTCACATCTACGTACAAAGAATATGAATTATCTATGATCTACACAATGCTTATTCTCATTATCGATATTTTTCTTGATAGAACTTAGGTTTAGATAGTTTGCAAAATATTATAGGTATTTGATCTGTTATACATACAATATTTGAGGGAACAAAAGGTTGCTTTGAATGAGCTTGTACAAAATGAATGTTTTTTTTTTAAATTGGTTATAACTATGAAATACAATAGGTAATTCATGATTTTTTAGTAGCGTTTTGTAAAAAAAAAAAGGAGTATTTTTTAATACTTTCATGCAAATAAATCTGGCGGATTTAGTGCTTTAAAGCGATTTATTTCAATCAATAATCTTTTGTTTCATGATTATTAATACCCCCGACCATGACCTTCCGTGTCTTTAACATATTTCATGTCCGGGACAATGGAATCATTAAATTATTGCTAACCAGATTTAAAGGTTAAATTAGTCTAATTTCTCTTAGCTTCATCCCACTGTGTGCGGTAGGCTTTAAAGTGCTCTCGAACAGAGTTGTTTGTTGTGGACAAGATCCTAAGTGCTCAGATGCCCCTCCACACCATCTGTACGGCACCGGTACAAAGAACTGTAAACAGGCAAATGGCTGCTGCGCTATGCTCGGAGAATTCGATTCACGTTCAGAGACGTAGATCGTTGAAAAGGTAGCGTGGTGAAGGGATTCCTCTTAGGTATAGCAGGTCTCAAGTAAAACACAGAGTGAACTGATAATATATGATTTCTTTTGAAAGGGACCCCTCTTATGAACGGTCAGTCGATCATCGCAAGCGCTCACACCTCGCGAAATACAACAATTTTCGGGAGTTTTGCGCAATGCTTAGACCGACCGGCCAGCGATCTAGTCTCGACGCCCGTCCATAAGTCTACATTTCCGCTGCGGTCGCGACGCAGCGCGGACCCAAACAAACATAAATATTTCATACAAAAACCAAGAATTTCAAGTATCAAATTATAACCAAATTTACATATCAATATATCTATACACATTAACATCGAATTGTAACCAAATATCAAACACAAGAAAATATATCAATCATATTTTGGGGAGACGCCTACGTCCGATATACCATCCATCCATATTTTCCTTGGACGACCTCTTTGTATATTCACTCGTCAACCTCCAGCCCGAGCACCGATCGACGAACTATAAATTAAGTTAATATCGTATTAAAAGTCTCATAATTATTCATAAACATTATTTAAAAATAAAAGGGAAAAACACTTTTATAATGAAAATTATAAAATGGTTAAAAATATTTCGAGTCCTGTTCAAAGCACACAATAATCATCATATCACATATGTTTGATTAATCCTGAGGAATCAATAGATTGGTTGAATAACCATTTTACATCCTACCAACATCATATTTGTGACACCGATATTGTATGTTTATTTTAAGCTAGTAAATCCCCACATGTAAATTATGTGATGGAACTTCAAAATCTTCAAGTGGTCACAGTATGTTTTGTTTCATTTTCGACTTCACGGTATTAGGCTAATTAAACATTTAAAAAAATGTACATATTTACTTTGCAGATTGTAAATGGAGATTAGACATAACATTTATTGTTGACACTTTAAGGGTTGAGTGGCACTTATTATTTTGTATATGACGTTATGGTTTGAGAATTTTGTGATATAAAATACCAGTTTTTGATGTTCAAATTATATTTTTATGAATTTAATTAAATACTCAACACTGATATTTATTCGTTTTTAATTCCGACATTGTGCCAGATGCTCGTATCCTCGCTATGCAATGAATGTTCCTAAGTGATGATTACTATTCTGGACATGTTATGATAATTCATAGTACGAGTATCTTGTTCCTAACATTGAAAATAAAACAATAACAGGGTGGTGTAAATGTCACATGATTTATTATGCATATAATTAAGAAAATCATTAAAACACAATGATGTTTATTCAGTCTTTATATTTTTTATTATCTATTCCCAACAGGATATTAGTGAAGAATGCGGATTGAAAGAAATACAATGTTTATGATGAAGAAATTATCATCGAGATGGTTCGCAACGTAGAAAGAATGAATGATGAAAGATTTACAAACACAATCTATTCGAGTAGTATAGAAGGTACGATAAGTTTAGGAAGATCTAGAAAAACGGGGCACGACCAAATAAATCGAATTCTGAAACAGGGAGAAGTGAAAAGCATTTATAATAGGGGAGTAAGAATGACGTGGCAGAAGCGAAAGATGTGTCAGAATCGATGTAAATGGAAATCTTTTCTCTGCCTATCTCAATAGGGACATGACATATTGGGGATAATGTTTGTGATACTGATGATGTTTAGAATTTTGTTTAACATTTGAGAGTTCTGATAATGTTCATACATTTTTGCTTGTATTGCTACCCTTTTTCGATTCGACATAAATAAATTTTTTTTCTGGCGCCACTAAAGAAAGAAACTAAAGCGTGATTAAAGAAACTATTGGGCGTTGATCAATGTTCGAATGCATGCATTATACTAATAAGTAATCTTCGAATGCATGTTATATTAATGAAGCAAAAATAAAATTTTGATACTATCAAAAAACTTTTCTGTAATCGTATCACATTGACAAATGCTTTATGCAATAAAATGCGACCTTAAATGCAATAAAATGCGACCTATATTTGTTTATCCATTAAGTAAACTGTATCGCAGGATATACAAGTTTTCGAGTCAGAATACCTTAAGTATATTTAACAATAGTCACTATTTTTACATGTTTTTGTAACATTAATTTTGCACAATGCTACACGACTGGTAACACAAAATATTGAAAGAAAGATAATAAGGTGATGACATTTGCACCATCTTATACTAATCAGTCTACTTATGTTGCCATATATATGTATTTTATTATTAATTGTACAGTGTGTCTCAATTTTATTGGATTGATATTTCGGTTTTTTCGCAAAGCATCGGGAAGGTTTTAATGTAAAAAAAAACTATTATATTAGGATTTTGATCGTTTGGTCGCCACTAGGAATTAATCCCGATTAGACGACATACTTGGATGGAGACAAGTGTTCTATCTATTGGTCATGTAAATGATCAAAATCACGTTTTCGCAAGAAGCGATATATTACTCGGAAATATATATAAAATAAGAATATATTATATTACTCGGGAATTCGAAAAAAATACAATATATTACAATTTTGAAGTCATTCCCTGAAAGAAATATCGTAGTTCATTTGTTTTTTTCATCAAACAACGAAAATTGATGAACATATTTTACAACATTTATTGAATTTGTAGAAGTCACTGGAAGCAGCCACATTTAATGCGTCCGGCCCGATTGAAAAGTGTGAAGGAGTTTAAAAAATGTAACATATTGACTTGCCAAATTCTCATCCTTTGACACCTTTAACATTTAAAAACATATTTTTAAAGAATGCATACTGAGCTTTCGGAATGGGAGTTGGTTATTTCGGCTAAACAATTAATTCTTATTTGCTTGTTTCATACTAAACTTGATATGTTTAACCTGTATCATATATGTAAGCTATATCAAATAAACTTGATATGTTTAACCTGTATCATATATATAAGCTATATCAAATAAACTTGATATATTAAACCTGTATCATATATGTAAACTATATCAAATAAATGTATAAATTTCTTGGCCTAGTGGTGGAATCACTGCCGAGCTGGTTATACTTTTAGACCTTTTTCATCTGAATTTATTGTTATACTGGTGTTTAGTAACTGCCTAAATTAACATAAATTCTTAGACCGCTCGTAGGGTGACAGGTGCCACAAAATAGCTAATAAATCCTCGAGACTAAGATTATCCTGTCTTAAAAAAAATCACATTTATAAAAAAAGTCTTTCCATCCAGCTTGTATAATTTAATACTTGCTTTACGTTATTTCTAAGGGAGGTATTTGTCATTCAACAGTTCCATACTGGATTGATTTTGTTTAGGAATGTTTTTATCCGTGTCCAAAATATACTCGATGCTTGATGATATCAGATCCCGCCGCTGCACCGGAAGGCAGATGGTGCTTTGGTCACACGACCCCACGCTACTCACGTTAACCTTGGGAAGCGAGCAGGGCCTGCACAAATGGACTGCGCCCTAATATTTATATTTAACACTACGTCTATAACTACCCACTGTTGAGTTAAGACCTCCCTCAATTATTTCCACTTTGATGGGTCTCACTCTTGTCCACATGAACGAATGCTTGCATTTAGACACCGCAAGGGACGCAAAAATCGCTCATAGTGGAGAAAGTGCAGGAAAAATATTAGCGATACATCTAACACATCGATCAATAAGTCCCGGGACTAACCAACATATGCCGCCTCTAATAACAAATCCATACCATTCTCAGTTAGTACCAACCTTTAGAAGTTACGTGTTAAACTTTCATGACATTCTGACATTGTGCCATTGAGTTATAGCGGTTTTAGTGACGCTACTTTTGCTATTTTCAAAACAATGGAAAAAACCGAATTTCGTGTGTTGAAAAAACATTGCTTTTTAATGGGAAAAAATACCGTTCAAACTCAGCGATGGCTTGAAAAGTGTTATCCGGGCTCTGCTCCGTCGAAAACAACCATTTGTCGGTGGTATGCTGATTTCAAACGCGGTCGTACAGACACAAATGATGCTGAACGCTCTGGTCGTCCAAATGAGGCTGTTACACCAGAAAACATAAAAAAAACCTGAAAATCGTGATGGAAAATCGCAAAGTAAAGTTGCGTGAGATAGCTGACATCCTGAAGATATAATTTTGTAGTGTTTACACTATTTTGCATGAACATGAAATGTCATAAAAAAGCTTTTATCGAAATGGGTGCCGCGTTTGCTCACAATGGAACAGAAACAACAACGCATCGATGATTCAGAGCGCTTTTTGGCACTGTTACGCGAAATAAATAGGCGTTTTTGCGTCGGTATATGACAATGCATGAAACTTGGATCCACCACTATACTCCGGAATCAAATCGGCAGTCAGCTGAGTGGAGAGCAGCAAGTCGTCCGAGGCGACCAAAAACTCAACAGTCGGCCGGGAAGGTTATGGCCTCCGTATTTTGGGATGCGCATGGTATAATATTCATCGATCACCTTGAAAAGAGAAAAACCATCAATAGTGAATATTACATAGCGTTATCGGAGCGTTTGAAGGCGGAAATTGCAAAAAAACGGCCCCAGAGAACTGTTTTCTTCTTCATAAAGAAGAAAACAGTTCTCTTTCATCAGGACAATGCACCGTGTCACAAGTCGATGGTAACGATGACCAAATTGCATAAGTTGAACTTCGAATTGCTTCCGCACCCACCGTATTCTTCAGATTTGGCCCCCAGCGACTATTGGCTGTTCGCAGACCTCAAAAAGATGCTCCAGGGAAAGAGATTTGGCTCCAATGAATAAGTGATTGCCGAAACTAACGCCTATTTTGAAACCAAAGATAAATCGTTTTACACGGCTAGCAAAGAAAAGTTAGGAAAGCGTTGGAATGAATGTATCGCTCTTGAAGGATACTATGTTATGTTGATGAATAAAAAAGAATTTTGGCAAACAAATGTTGTTTTAGTAGTTAGTCCCGGCCCTTATTGATCGATGTGTTATATGAGTAAGCTTAGTACATATCCACGGCTAGTACATATTGACTCAGTTTCTACTAGGCATGCTTGGATATAATCCCTTAAGCGTGCGAAGAAATCTTTGACTCCTGGCATACGTAGTCAGGCTCATTTGAGAAGTGTTAGCATTATCAGAAAGGTTAGTGTTAAATGTTTTTTTAACAATTACACTAGACGAGCACACACGCAATAATGTGTCTTCCAACCGCTATGCCTGTAGGAAGGGCTTATCAATTCTGAACATGACTGCTTCGAATATTGACCTATATCATATTACATTGTCGAGAGTAACAAGCTAGTTTCTTCTAAGACTGGGAACATTGAAAAGCATTCATGAACTTATTTTAGTGACTCTTGAATATTTAATTGTTTTTAAATTGAAAATTAGTGTAATTTTTCTAAGCGTATGTTTTGAATAAAAAAACAAACAAAATATTTTATTTGTATTTACCACTGTTTTATTTAAGTTCACTACAGGTTTCAAATACCTCCGTCTCCCTCGTCAGGTGAAGATGAACTGAAAGACGGAAGTCTTTAAAACCGACAGTGAACTCAGAATACTGGTGAATAAAAAATAAGTTTTTTATTAAAAATTTGTTAACATGACACCACAAAATGAAACAAACGTCTTTTCTAAGATTCAAGAAAAAAAAACGATTTTACCTTAATTTATCGAAACAGGTAGAATTTGGGTTGCATATAATCAAAATCACAAACTTATGTTTCTTTTGTTTTTCTTTCTACCTCCTATGCCTCGTATAGTATAAATCTTTCATAACTAATGAGTTATTTCTGCTTCCCAGTGTCATGTCCATGTCTGGTCCCCCCAACGTTGAATATTACCTGAGAGTAGGCATCTTTCTCCCTGGCATGAGTTATTTAATGTGTTTAAAAATTTTAAGATTCCTTTCTTAATTCTACGTAGAACATCTAACTAGAAGGGAAAAGTTCATCTAAAAATCCGTGTCTAACAAACATGTATACTTTTTCCGACCATTCCTTACTCTATCGACATTGTAATACCAGATATTCTTCCCAAGACTCGTATTTAGTGCATACAATATCAACGGAGAAAACATTGAAATATCAATTCGTAACTTTGAGTCTGCTAATTAAATTTGTTTTTAAGCAACTGCTTTTTTAATTTAAATTTTCTTCATCTCCCCCTTTTTTTATTTAATTAATTTTAAGAGTCATATATTTAAATTATTTTTGATTAACCATTGTATCAAGAATATTTTTGGCCAGCCCTGGATACAGAGTCGTTTTTCAGAGACCGATAGCTTAAGTTAAGGATTTGTGCACCCATAAAATTGACATTCAATATGTATGCATGAAAAGCTCACCCGACCTTTAGAAAGAAATGGAGCTAGGAACTCATAGGTTCCCTTAGTGTTTCCCCTTGATTTAAACAGACTTCACACATACAATTACTCTGTATCCGTTGTGCAATAGGCAAACACCCGATGTTTAATTCAAGCGTAATAAATTTATTCTTCTTTCCTTTCTACACAGTTAAGTGCGAGAAGATATTTCGATATGTTATGTTTCTGTGTTACGAGTTACTCGTATCTGTCCCCTGTAGAATAGATGAAAAAAAATAGTTTTTTAAAATTTAATAAAGTAACCTATAACACAAACATTTGCCAAACGCTATACATACTATATATTTAAATTTATATCTTAAGAACTAATCAAACATATATTATAGTATATTACATATATTACAGCTATGAATTAACTGAATTGTGTTTTTAATAATCATAATAAGTAGTTAACACCCACATACTAACTTATAACTAGATGACAATTCTAATCTATAAAATATTTTAATCGAGTCGAATTAAATTAATTGTTTTTTCTTTCTACACATTAAAGTACAATGACATCTCGCCAAGAATTATATTTCTATATTTTTGTTCCTAATATGTCGCATCTTCATAATTACCACCACAACATACCATGTATCACACTTTTGTATATTATCAGTACCTGATGCGTTTATTGCCATGTGACAATCACTTCCTACCAACCAGAAAGATATTGAAGGACCCTTGAGATAAAACCAGACTAGAAACCTTCTTAAAATAAATTGGGTTCCATCGGAAACCGAGCCCATAACCTCCGGGTCGGAAACAGGCATCTTACCAACGAAGACAGGCCACGGAGGTCGCCATGTACGAGTACATATTGGGGTGAAACAAAAAGAACTCCAAACATTTGTCATGAATACTTTTTAGAATTCGATTGATTTGGTAGTGCCACATTTTCCTTGTTCATCTCATACTTCTTTTATCCTTTCAAGTTCGTAGCATAGTGGCAGATTTGGGTTTGATTCCCTGTGGTGTTTATTTCTGTCTGGTTTGATAAAGATGTCACATTCCAAGGAGCCCGCTAGGTTTTATTGTGAGTATAAAACTGTAATATAATATGATCAAATGTACGATTTAGACAAGTTTCGGGTTTCCGATTCAGGACTTGTGCCTTATAAATAATTAGTTAATAACGGAGAGTTATTTGTTTCTGTAGAATGGCGACGTGCCCTCTCGGTATAAAACAACGTCTCCGCGAGACTACAAAATCCTTGCCCATCGCACCAAATTACTTCTTCCTATTTTAATAATAACACAATCCACTGAGGAGGCACATACGGTGCTTCTATAAAAATACACTCAACACGAAAAAAAAGGATCTTTAAAACTCCAATGAAAACGTCATCCTGTCCCTTCGATAGGCACCCCGTCACTGAAAAAAATAAACGACAAAATTTTATATTGCAAGTGTTCCACCTTGTTTTACTCTGATAGCGTGTGTTTCAAAATTGGAATACTTACGTTTCTCAGTAGATTCTGCATATACGAGTATGTTTTGTTTCATTTTATAAATAATAATTGTGCGAGTATGTATACTTTTTGAATGTTGTTTGTGCTTTAGAATACCTTATCACCCTAACTTACTCGTATATGTAAATATAAAGCCTTTAATGGTTACAACAACTTTTGCATAAAATTTTGTTTAAATATAGATATTTTAAGCCGTGTCCGCTTAAAATCAATAATATGTTACAACCATTTCCCGCAATCAAGAGTCAATTAGTTACTAACTTTCGCTCTAAGTGAGAAATCATTTCTCATTGAGATTCTATAATTTTATTTATGAATGTAAATAAATTCTTACTGTAAAGAACTCAGTTTTTCCAGGTCGCCCTCACATTTGTCAAATAACGCGTTATGTGTCTTCCCAAGGGTCGTTTTCTACTAAGTTAAAACTCATCTATCGACAGATATTGATTGATTTTCATCGATAAATTAAGACAAGAACAAACAGTTGACCTTCGTGGCTTAGTTGATAAAACGTCTGTTCTCCAACCTGGGAGTCGCGGCTTCAATTTCTGTTGCTATTCAGATATTTAAAAAAGGATTTCAGTCTGGTTTTCACACACGGCTTGTTTTACACCTTTCTGGTTTGTTGAAATATATTTTTACATGGTAATACACCCGCCAGGTTGTACTGTATTCAACAAAAGTGCACAATACTTACTAATAATCTTATTGAAAATCCCAATCTGTATAGAAACATTGGGACATTATTTAAGTTCAATTCGATCCCACCCAGCGGTTTAAGACGCAGAGTTCAAACATCCCAGCAAGTTTTCAGTATTTTCGCAGAAAACTTCGAATACAGCAAAACTATCCTTTGGCGCCACTAGATCGGAGTAGTCAATCGGTCCAAAAATGGTATACATTGGAACTATAATTTCTACACACTCTCTCTCGAAGGTATTCTGCGAAGTCAATCTATAATAACGATCGCTTTCACGTCCAAATCTGTGCGTCGACTGTCGAGTATCAGTTGAGTGGGGCGTTATCATGAATGGGATAGTCAATAGTAATTTCGTGTTACGTACTCGTATATTATGCAACTATTCTGTATTGCACAACGCCTCGCCTAGTTTATACCATACTGCTTGCATGCAATGTGAAATATTTTTCAATTTTTGTTGTTATATTAATATTAGTTCAGTCAGTATTCGCTTGTGCCGTCATCGATTGGGCAAAATAAGTTTAGTTGCAGTATTATAAAAAAAACACATGGAATAAAATCTTCATTCTCAAAAACATTTCGAATCATCGTCACAATCTCTAATGTATTGTATTGTCGTCCTCGTTGCTTGGCCTGGTAGTCGAGAATCCCCTCGCCATTCCAACGTCAATTCAGTTGGAAAGCGAAGCTGTGCCGTGGAGTTTTCCGTTCTCCTTTTATCTTCTTTAAGTGAGTGACTGGGCCGTTGTACATCCAACTTACCGGCCACACCGCTGTACTGGATCTGATGGCACATCTAAGTGAGACGATCGGAGCGCACCGGCATTCTTTTTCCTCTCTTTTGAAAGAAACTATTATATAAGAGGTCGGGATATATTTTGAAAAAAATATATCGTATTGTATTATTCTTTCATTTTACGAGTACATGTTACAGTGGAAGCGTATGGTCAATGGAAGTAAACTATCGTTTGTGAATGTACACCTTCACTAAAGCAATGAGTGAATAGGTACTACAGTGTTAACTGTTCACATTCAACAATTGAAGTGTTCGTCCGCTTCTCGTCGTTAGTGAACGTTCTAGAATATGAACATCCATATGTACCTGCGGTTCTTACACTTTGAAATGCGAGACTAAAGTGTAAATGCAAGAATAATGCTACTTTATGCGTGTCGAAATGTCTTGACTTAATGCAATAAATACAAACGTTAATTAAAATTGAGGTGCATGACCGCATGGTAACGCAGTGGACTTCCGTGCGGAAGGTTGCCGGTTCGAACCTCGCGCTGTGCTACTCCTCTCGAATGACACAACCATTTTTCCGCCTAGTATTCGGGCGTATGACTTCGGTCATATTTATTCTTAAAAAAAGGGTTTTATTTCAAATTTACTTTTCCCTATCCCAGTTAAGGAAGGTTAACAAATATTATAGAGGGTATACGAGTACAACCACCAGTGAATATGAATGTGTTATTTTCAAACTAACGATTCCTTCCATATTCGCTGATTACTTTAGTGAAGGTGTTCATTAATTAGGAATATTTTACATTCACTGTACAGTCCACTTCCGTTGTGACATACAATGCGATCTGGCGGACTTATTGTCATGCTTAGTGCCATCTCCTCCAACCAAAGAAAAATATGTGTGAGATGCCCTAAGTTAAAACCAATATTTAATCCTATTTGGAAAAAAAACGGGTATATTAATGGGACTACAATATGTGTATATCGATGGCCTAACTCACAAACGTGTTAAGTGCAAGATTGCTCAGTTAGTAAATGCAATCTTAAAGTTTACTTCGTAATGACAATTATTGATTAAAACAATTGTATCCATATTAATATCCATTATCGTAATTTATAGTGTTCTGAACAGATATAAGATGAAAAAAGTTTTAGTTTATTTTTGTTTATAATGCTTTTTTAGTTGCATTTACTCTAATTGAGCAATTTTGCACTAAACACGTTTGTGAGCTAGGCCATCGATATATAATATATAAAAAATAATACCTTATTAATTAGTTTGTTTGTATCCTTTCTTCACCTTAGACATATTGAGGTATATATTTGGACGTTAATTATGACATGTTTGAGATTAAAATACCAAATCGACATTTTGTCTGTTATGAGACTATTGAAGAAATATCGCGAAGCGTTGTATGAACTCGTAAGGAACAATTTTTTAATACCAAATTGAAGTATGCTATACATATTCAACTGGTTTGATATTTTTACACACACATAATTGAGATGTGCTTATTCAATATTTCAAATAAATAAAAAAAAAACATTTTGTGGGTTGGATTCTTTTCGTATGTATACACGATCATTTAAGATTTGTAAACACTGTATTTATAGCTTGAGCCTTTTACAAGGGTATCATATTCTAGGAAGCTATCCTTGCTCTTTGTCTCCCTTTGTTCGCATACTTAGTTTAATTCATAAAATAAAACACAATACGAATCAACCCTGTTAACCCTTTCCTATATAGTAAACAGCTGACAATATATTCCCAGGATATTATCTCTTTTTCAACTGATTATTTCGTTACCTGGTTTTTGCATAACCGGTTTCAAACCCTAGCTTCCTGAAAGCACACAATAAAAAATGATGAAAAGATTAAATTAGAAACTCTCATCTGTTTATGATTTTTAACCTTCTCAGTACAAGTTAAAAAGTAAACTTCTCCTTACCTGGCGAAATGTAATGTCTTACAGATTTCCATTGAAGAGTAAAATAAATAAAAGATCTTCCGTATTCTTTCAATTCTTTGTTGCTTTAAGACCGTCTGTTGTAAAAAATATATTTCTTAATTAAAAGGTCTCAAGATACTAAATAATTATTATTATTCCCATCCTTTTTACCACCCATCTTCTTTTTTTCAACACCTTTTTATCGATCTTTTACTATTCCTGCTTTTTTAGTGGTTCTTGTCAGATTTGATTTTTATAAAAATTATTGTTATCTAGTCAGCATTTGTCATCAAATATGTGCTACTCCTTGTAGTTGTTTAATATTGGTGAATTTCTAGAAGGAAAAAAGAAACGTGTTTATTAGTATTCTTCAATAGGAATAAAAAATAATCAGTCCCACATTATGCAACAGGAGAAATCTATATAATATTTAAAATAAAAAAATACACCAATAATATAATCGGCACCCGTCAAAACCCCTATGCCTGAAGGTGGAAGTGAAAGTATTAAATAAAAAACACGGCGTTGTTCATGACGCCGTTATAGCTCCGTTATGAGAGTTTTAAGTTGAACTATAATATTATAATATGAACGAATTTTTATAAAATACGCTGATTCGATTCCTGGGTTTTGCATTTTTTCTCAGTTAAAATTTCTGTTTTACACCCAGTTAAAATATTCTTGGTACAAATAAAATTTTCCATAAATATTTTGAAAATTATTTTGAGGTGTAAATTTATTTTCAATTAATATGGAACTGTCATTAATGCGATACTTTAGTGTTCAGAATTAAATATCGTTTTTTTAACAAGCTTAAGTTAACTAATGGGTCAATATATATACTTATGTTACATCCCCGAAAAGTAGTCGGCAAAACATACTGTCAATCGAGGGGATTAGCATAGCGTAGGGTTAGTACCGGCGACGCTCCGCTTGGAAGTCCAGCGCGTTATCGCGTATAATGTATTGCTCTTTCGTTGTATACACTACCTTGTGTATATTACCGTGTGGCAATATGTTCCAACCAACCAGAAAGGTGTTAAGTATAAACCAATATGTATGTAACCTCTATTAAAAATATCTGTATACCAATGCGAATAAAACTAACAACCCTTCTTCTTCTCCCTGGCTCCATACCAACTCACTGTCTGCGAAGACTGTTGGGGTCAGCTCTCCTCGTCCTCAGGTTGTATGCTCTTCTGTCCCCGACTACGTCCCCCAGGCCGTGCCTATGCATCAGGTTATCTTTTTGCACCACCCATGAATTCTTTGGTCTTCCTCTGGTTCTTATTCGAGGAAGATCCATGGAGATTGCCTGGTTCACAATGTGATCGGGTGCTCTGCGTCCAACGTGCCCATACCATCTCAATCGCCTCTCCTCCATCTTACTGTTGATGTATGTAACACCTAGGCTTCCACGAATGCGTGAGCTTTTTATTTTGTCTCTTAGGGACACACCAGCTGCCCATCTTAGCATGCGCATTTCAGCAGTTTCTAGTTGCCTGGAGTAAGAGTTATACATCGTCCAGCATTCGGAGCCATAGAGGAGTGCGGATCTGACAATCGTTTGGCATACTTTTAACTTTACTGGCATTTTCGGATCACATAGAACTCCCGTCATTGATCTAAACTTCTAAATAAAACTAGCAACCCCCGGGTCGGAATACTTCTCATCTAATAATCTTCTCATCAACTTAGGCCACCATATTTTATATTTAATAAATAATATAATGACATGTTATTAAGTTATTTATATTTCTTAAAATGTTTATAGGTGCAAGAATTAATTAACTTTAATAAATGTGAGAAAGAGAAATTGTGGAGTTGCTATTACATTATTTTCTGCTTCAACGAGTCTCAAAGCGTGTCTCTGTATTTGGATAATTTATCCTCAACCACAAAACTGAAATTAATTTACACTATTATTTTCTGCCTCTTTAATGAACGTGGAATATTCGATTTCCTCGGGTTTTTTTCTGTTGAAACGTAAAAAATTCTTTAGTGTACCGATTTATTGGTTTAACTGATGTTTAATTTATATACCCTGCTGAAAATTGATTGACTCGGATTCAAGTTTTTTTTTATTTGATGTTATTGGTGCTGGAAGAGTTTTTTTAATATTTGTAGTCAGTATTGAAAAATTTCACTGGAAATTACAGTCCCTAAGAGAGTCTGCATGTTGCTTGTTTTTGTCCAGGACTTGCGCCACTTTCTACAATGAAAACGTGTCTCGTATGTCTTCGTGTTGTTTAGATTAATCACAGATTTTCTAGAACAATTAATTATTTTTTGTGCATCCATAAAAAAATACTTGAAAGTGTACGAGTATATTATGTTATTTCGATTCGGTAAATATGATGAATTTTTAGCGTTATTTCATAACACGTGTCACTCCATGAGTGCTTTTATTGTTTTCTTTTTATTCGCCTCACTCTTGCTACAATGACTGTAACACATTTTAATGTGACACAAGCGAAAATAACAGTCTCGCGATCAAGCTACGAAGTATGTGCGTTATAGTGAGACTGGTGTGTTTAAAATATCGAAGCAATACCAAGTGTTAAAAGTATCTTAGTAGAAAATAAGCCACTTTTACGCTTCGATTGTTGTACAATAATGTGCGATTGAAATTTATTTGACATATGGGAATTAATGACTGCTGGACACGATTTAATACCGCACGCAATTTTCCAAATAAAATGCACATATTTGTATACACTAATATTTTATTTCATCCACGAGTAATGTCGACTGAAAATAATATTAGACTTTTTTATGCTATCTATCAACTAACGGGATTAAAGCTATCAAAATGATTTTTTTTAAAGTATAGCATCATGTATTATGCACACAAGGCTCTAATATTAAAAAAAAGTGTTATACAAATATAATAGCAGTAAATTGCATGCAATATTATGTAGGTCGAACAGAATCGTAAAAACTGGAACAATAAAAAATGCTTAATTAATAGTAATTATAAATAGCCGAGTGTTCAACAAACTCACTTATTATTTTCGAATTATTTTCGCGTTCACAGCATTTGGTTTATTTGTAGGGTTTCTTAAAAATTGCGGTTTGCGGACATTTTCGGGGCTTCCTAGGAAGTATTAAATGAATCATTACAAACCGAAATCTGCTATTTCCGTAGATCGCTCGAGACATTCTACGAGTAAATTGCGACACTTCTCTATCAGACATTTTATTTTGTAATAACTTTTACTGGTTTTTTGTTGAAGATTTCATTCTTACGAAAATCAAATTTAAAAAAAACTTGATGGTTTTAATGTTTGTTTTAGCCACCTTAGAAAAGCGGTTGACGCTCTGAGATCTTCCCAACTTCATTAAACCACACATTTCATTAACACAGTTTCCCTAACTTTTTTTTAGTAAACTGCCTTTTATATTAATTATGGATAATCTTGTTAATTTAAGGATTTTAAAAATCTTCGTGTGTTAACCTATGTAATGCTTCATGTCCATATAATAAGTTTGTGCACTATAAAATGCACTACACACGATTCAATATTTCTTCAAATTTATTATGAATTTTGTAACATGGAACGCTAGAAAAATCGATGTACATTTTATTTTTCGCGCCACTTAGTGATGAAATAAACTATTATACCGCCTATGTTTGCGCATACAATGAATGATCACAGCACAAATGCATCAATTGATGTAACAAAAATAATATTCTAATATATAAGTCATAAAATTATTAAGAATTTTTTTTATTCGTGTATCAAATCTTTTTAGCGTAAAATTTTTTTAGGTTTTAAAAAAAAATATTAATCGATTCCCGATGGAATCCAAATAAAAAAGGTCCCAATGTTGTTCTCACATATGACCCTTTAACACATTTCTGGTTAGTAGGCAGAAATTGATATATGATAATCAACTCGTCAGGTTGTTCTATACAATATATATGAGGAAGTATTGTACGACAACCTTTGGATCAAGTGAATGATATTTAGAAAGAAAAATAAGAAGTGTGAGAAGTCGTAGGAGTTGTATGAGAAGGTGTATGGATGTGGAAGAGGTGAAATATGTATGTCAAAATAGTCCTCTCTGCCTACCCCAGCACAGAAGCGGCGTGATGGTATGTATGTATTAATTTAGTACTTAATAGTCAAAACTAACAACTTCTATGCTTAATAAGTTAACTAGTATGAAAGTAGTTTTTGGTACATTTTTAATGACCCACTGCGTTAATATTTTGATTAATGTAACTATTTATTTACAATCTTTTAGAATTCTCACGATTTCAATTTCTCATGATTTTTTCAAAGATGTCTGTGTTCCTCTTACTTCTATTTTTGATGCTTGTACAAAAATGATTATTTTCAATTTTCTAACCTACTATCTTTTATTTACTAGTCCATTGTCTTCATTTTCACCTCACTATTTGATTATTTTCGTAGTGAAACTTGAAATTATAGTTAATGTGATAAATTTTTATATTGGGATTTTAGTTTCGCTCGAACAGCATTAAATTATTTCAAATAAACCAAAAAAGAAGCTTCCTGTGTTAGATCTTTTTTGCGTCCGATTGTATTTATGATGTTTACCAAATTATTCCCTTTTCACTGATATTCTTTTCTTTCTCCCCATATCAGTCCAGTTGACAACAACAATGTCAAGAGTATTTAATACACCCGTTAAGTATTACACTTTCATTTTATATAACATTTTATCTAAAAGACAATATACTCAAACCATGCAATATCAAGATTTGCCAAAATGTTCATGTATGCGAATGAAACGTGGACTTGGAAAATTAATTAAAGGAACCGACTATGTGTAAATGCGCTAGAAATAGATACATACTCGTATGTTATGTGGTGTGTCGATATTACATATGTTATGTGGTGTGTCGATATAACTGTAATATTTAAGTATGAATGTAAGTCAAAACTGATGTATTATGTTGGGTGAAAAAAACCACGTTGTGGTGGTTTGGCCATGTTGAACAGATGGGTGATGAAAAACTGACTTAACAATTTTAAAATGCGAGTATAAGTGGGATTCGTGATAGAGAACGACTGAAAAAAGTATGGTTGATCAAGTGAATGACATTTTTCAAGAAAGAAAGGTTAAAATAAGAATTAAGATAAACAGACTGAACTGGAAGAGAAGATGTATCGTCGTCGAGGATGCGAAGGATACTTCTTTATGTTGGCTTTCTGCCCTCGCTCTGTTTACCCCAATAGGGAAATAGCGTGATGGTATTTATGTATAAATTATATATGATACAATCTGGCGATCTACGAGTAGTTGCCATATGACTATTCCATACAACCATACAGAAATATATCAAAATAATTGAATTTGACTACCTCGAACATTCCCTACTTTTGGTAGATTTTTTTTAATATTCCCGCTATTTCAGTCACTACAAGAGCATCTTGTATTGAGAGGCACATTCAATGTTCCGTGGGCAGAATAAAATATGTGTGCGAAATTCCGCAACGGACCGAATTCCAGTGTCCGTCTGGATAAAGTATTGTGTATTTTTAAATTAATTCGGGTAACGCATAGAAGTTTCGGTACGCTAAAAAATGTTCTCACGTTCGAAATCTGGTTGAAAGTGTTTCCATTACCATAAAGTACTCCTATCTTATAATCATTGTGAACGAATTGATAAATACTTTAGTTTTACTTTGTTGGTGTTTAGTAGTTACCCAGATTAACATTTTAAATTCTAGCATGTGCGAATGTCGCGTCAGCGAGGAAATGTTGGATTATAAAGGGTCTTTCAAATTGAGCGGTTTTTTAAATGAACACACAATTTGCTTTGATTTCAAAAAACTTTTTATTGGTCATTGAAGTATAATGTATGACATTTAAACACAAAAAACAATATCCTCCAAATGTCCACCATTTGCAGCTCCACAGATGTCCACTCTTTTCATGACATTTTGACATAATTGCGGTTCTAACTCACCAATAAAGCGAATAATTTCGTCCTTCAGGAATTGATTGGGGGTCATTCTTATAGACCTAACTTTTCACGTAACCCCAGAGAAAATAGTCCAACGGTGTCAGATCACATGATCTTGGTGGCCAATTAACATCACCGTTTCCTGAGATTACAATACATAAAATAATTCTCAATTTGAACGCGTTGTTGTATTGTATACGACTCCATTTTTATAAATGTCATACATTACACTTCTCAAATGTCACAAGACCCAGGTAAACGCCATCTGTGTTTTATCCAAGAATTTAAAAAACCGTTCAATTTGAAAGACCTTTTATATTATTTGAATTAATACCTGGTATTTTAAATTATTACGTAGTATTGCGTCATTATATGTAAAGTAGAGCATAGCATATATTAAAATCAAACTCTTTCTAGCAACTAGGCCACGGGGGTTGATACTTACTATTAATAATTATTTTTACTTAATGCTATTGTATTTTAAAAGCCATTATATGCTGGAAGTTGAGCATGTATTAATTAGGGTGAACGGTGTCTTGACTGATTGGTTTAATATTACAAAAGAGGTAACGCAAGGATCTGTTATGTCACCCTGGTTATTTATTAACAAAAAAATCATGTGTGCAGGTCAATGACTGACACAAATGTCAAATGAGAATGATGCGGATTGCTGTGTGCTGATGCCATGGTATTGTTAGCGGAGAATGAGGATGAATTACAGAGATTGATATGTTAAGTAAATTTTAGTAAAGATTCGAAGATAAAGATTAAGAATGAATGTTGTGAAATCCAAAGTAATGGTGATAGAAAAATGAATGCGATGGGTGAGCAATGAAAGATAAGAGTAAGTAAAATAATTCTGCTATTTAGATAGTATTTTCTCAGATGGTGGAAGAGTTACGAGAGATATCGAAAGGCGTGTAGCGATGAAAAACAAAGTCTATGGGGCACTTAAAAATGTATACTTGAATTGGACAGTATCAAAATTGGCTATGGTTATGTAGCCCACCAACTTTGATGCATGGAAATGAAACGTGGACAAAGAGTGTGTCGTGATAGGAAGTCTGGCGATTTGTCCTCTCTGCCTATCCCGACAGGGCAACGGCGTGACGGTATATATGTATCCTTAAAATGTTAGTGAATGGGATTGATTGATAAGCTTTTTTTTAATTTTACATTTAGTGTTTAGTAGATACCAAGATTCTTACTCGTGCCAATGCAACATCAGCGAGGATATTTTGGATAATTTATTCATTGAATGCCCACTGAATGAAGCGTATCCGACATTTTATGAAGATTAACCCTATGTCAACCAAAATTAGAACGCTCGTTTAAAACTTATCTCCCTCCGTTTGCTGAGTAAGTTTATACTTTCAAACGCAATGGAGATATAAAATTAGTATTCCTATTTGATAAACGTGGTATTTCAAATTTTGATATCGAGAGCTTACTGTGAGTTTGCTTACTATTATAACATATTCATAATAAATGTTATCAACTTATTACTCACCGTCTGGGAACCCCATATTTGGATGAATATCCATAAAAACAATCTAAACAAAAAAAAATTTAATACGTATCCATATTTTATCATATCTTTATTTTTACACTAAAACTTATATTTTGTTTTTATTATTATCATATATGTTATTCATTATCTGTCGGTTCAGTATGCCGACTACCTGATCCTCAATTGTAAGATATTCTGTGAAAAGAGACATTCGATCTCGTCTTGCATACACTCTTATTATTAAGATTATCACTATTCCCTCTTTGAGAATTTGATCGAGTCACGTTTTTCTTAACCTTACTAATTTTTTTCGTACCTTCTATATACTACTCGAATAGATTTTTCTGGAATCTATCATCCACTCTTTACGTGGCTTAACAATCTCAATTCTCATTCAAAACTACATCTTCTTTCAACCATTATTATTTACTATTGCCTTAGCTCTTTATTCTATAAGACATTGTTTTTTCACACATTCTACGCAACATTCGAATTTCTACCATACGTGTATTTATCTTACGTTTATCGCTCATTTGTCACGGGCTAGCTATCTAATGGTTGGGATCAAGATGTCATTCAATCGTTGAATGACATCTTGATTCCAACCATGTCAACTAATCATTTCTTGAAAGCTCCAGTCCGTAAAAACGTGTTATAACCCACCATTCACGCGATTCCCTGCCGCTGTTTGAAATTTAAATATTAAGAAACCTTCATATAGTATTTGAAAGCAAATGTGATTGATATACATAAATACCATCACACCCTAGCTCTTCTGGAGGTAGGCTGAGAGGATAGAAATTTCTATCCACACACACACAACAACAATCTTTGCCTCATCCAAATCCACACAAATGCATACATGTATTATTATTGTATTTCTGTTCTGTTCAAAATACATGTATTTCTGATTATCATTTTTTTCACATTTTCGTTCAATTTAAATTTCTCCAACTATATCCTTCCATTTTTCTTCCCTCTCCATTAATTTCTGTCATATATATATATTTATTTTTCAAACTCACTCTAAATACGTTCTCACGATCTCAAGATTCCCTTTTTTATTCAACTAAATCCGTCTTTCACAGTTTACCTTTATTCTATCATATTCGTACATTGTACTCGTAGAACCAGATATTCGTCGCAAGGTATGTATTTCCATCATATTTATTATGTTCCTTTCTATATTTTTCAATGTCCAGGTTTCGTTTCCATACATCAAGCTACTGAACGCAATCATTTTCGAAGACTACGATTGATTTTCTGGCAAAAAAATACTAAATGCTCTGTTGACCTGGTCTGTTTCTCTATAACATCCTTCTCTATCTCTTACCACTTCTCGAAAACATACAATTGTGGTTTACCTTATTAAAATTCGTGTAACACGTATTTTAGCGATCTTATTTTTAGACTCGCATGACTACCATAAGCTATCGTTTTGGCCACCACTCATCAGACCAGATTGGTCATTAAATGTAATTTGCACATGCAGAATAAATTCACGGACAAACAAGCGGTATGATTGTTGCTCGCTTTCTCACGGTGATGTATATTAGTAACACACTGTTAGCTAAAAAAAGTAGCATAACAACTATAAATTTTATAACAATTTAAACAGGGGCGCGCACAGATACAGATGCTAGGGTTTCACAGTAGTGAAAGACCGTTAAATCATAACATTGGGAGGAATACAAAAACTGGGCCTGTAGTTATTTTATTTTATTTCAACGGTCAAATGACCTTTTTTGGTACAAAATATACGAAAAAAAAAACAAAAAATAAAATTCAACATTAACGTGTAACCAGTTTTATACAATAGAAAAAGTACTATTACACAAGACGAACTAACGCACTAACAAAGTAAACATACGAGTACAAACCATCAGTAGAGAAGGTAGAGCGCCAGACATACACTTTCTCATACAGTTCCTACGATTTATCTTACTTTTCCGTCTTTCAAAATATTATTCACTTGATCCAACCATACTTGGTCATCCTCGACCACGTTTTCTACTCACATTTGCACTGTATATTTGTTTATTAAGTCTTTCTTCAAACCATCTCAGAGTGCTCTTGCTCATCTAAAGTAACACATAAAATAAGTAAACATATAAAGTGACCAAAATTGAAACAAAGAAATGAAGCCAGATATAAACGCGAAACGTACTGTAGTGTTACCAAAGCGCAATTTAATGTTGTTAAATGACGAAGTCAATTGGCCCAAGTGGTAACACCTCAGTAGTGAAAAAATACAAAATTCAGATTTCTTGGATTCCGGAAGGATTATGAAATCTTTCCCGGACATTCATTCCCTAATGACCCAAAAAAGGGCATATGCGGGAAAATCCGGACACATAACTACTCTAATATTTAGTACTTAATATATAAATCTTTTCCACCATACAATATATTATTTCTAAATGCATCGTAATGAAATCCATATCTGTGCCTTACCCTCCATGGTCCCAACAAAAACTCAATAATTATTTTTTACACTTTCTCTCTTTGACAAAACAGATATTTGACAGCATATCTGCATTTCGACATTTTTAAGTTTTCCTTAAAGTCTGAAAGGAGTTTATTATACAAGGAGATTCACAATAAAATGGCGAATTTATAATAAGGTGCAAGACGGTATCTTTTATAAAAAGTTATCTAGATATGGAATAATGTCTTCTTCTAGATCGAAACATGTTTACGCTCTATTTTCTTTTTTCGATTTGTTTCAACCTGCATGTTTCTGTCAAACGGGTGTGTATAATATTCAAAATATCCAAACATATTTTTTTTTGCATTTGTACATCAATAATAAAGTAAAGTCACCAGTTTCAGTTTGCCCAGGTACATACACAAGGCTGTAAAATAAATTATCATGTTTCAGACAAAATTAACTAAACGAATGATTTAACACGTTTCCCGGAACAGTCCAACATTTCCTCAACAATGCCCCGTCTAGGCCCACTACAGCCGACATTGTTTCCTCGTAATGCCTAGTCTGCACACTCTTTGTTCCAGCTCATCCTTTTGTCTTGCCACTGGGGCCCATTGTTCATTTTGGTGTTCACGGAAACCCATAATGCCATTAACGGTTGCGCTAGCCCGTTTTGCGAACCTTCTCTCTGTTTACCTACCTATTCACAAACTGTGGCTCCAAGATCCAATCATAAAATGATTGGGATATTTATAACCGTTATAAGAATCTTGTCAATGTACCATTGAAACTATATTATTCTCATTTATAAAACACTCAAATTATTTGGATCCGGGTTTATTGCCTGTTATTTGTCGTGACTCCTGTAAATTAAGCTTTTGCCTTTATCTTATTGAGGACATATAGAAAAATAGGTTGATACTTTTGACCGAGTGTACGAGTAGATTGTTATTTAATTCCTTCGTCAAAAATTCTCAATAACTTGATAAATTGTGAGACCTAATTATGTTACTAGTATCCAGTATGTATCATGTGAGTCAATTCTTGGCGTACTGCATCTATTCAAAGAAATTGTGAGACCTAATTATGTTACTAGTATCCAGTATGTATCATGTGAGTCAATTCTTGGCGTACTGCATCTATTCAAAGAAATTGTGAGACCTAATTATGTTACTAGTATCCAGTATGTATCATGTGAGTCAATTCTTGGCGTACTGCATCTATTCAAAGAAATTGTGAGACCTAATTATGTTACTAGTATCCAGTATGTATCATGTGAGTCAATTCTTGGCGTACTGCATCTATTCAAAGAAATTAACATCCCATCCCACAGTGTCTTTCATACATTTATCAAAAACATATTTCATAATTGGAAACGCTGAAAAAATGTAAGAGCAGATGTCT
Source organism: Odontocerum albicorne (assembly GCA_949825065.1). NCBI lineage: Eukaryota > Metazoa > Arthropoda > Insecta > Trichoptera > Odontoceridae > Odontocerum > Odontocerum albicorne. The sequence goes on along the minus strand of OX463847.1, from coordinate 19,518,540 downwards.
CTGGTGAATATTATAGATTATAAAGTATATAAGTGTTCGAATGTTTTACTTCGTCGGGATTATTTTATTCATCTTTCAATTTTCATTATCCAGGAGAGTTCATGAAAAAGAGATAAAATCTTAAAACACATAAGTACAGACTTTACCTCACCTAGACTAAATAACAGGGGAAATTGAACTTCCTGAAACCACCACCACTTTATGAAATGGTGAGAACACCTAATTCACATACCCAAAGCACTCAAATATCTCTTTGCCTCTCTTCTCTAGACGAATCTGACCTGGCTGGGCCTTCTCAAAATGGGTACCCCAGTTCGGTTAAGATTTTCTTCGTATAGTATCATTTGTATATTCATATTTCCTTATTTATTGAAAAAAAAACCTTAGCATGCCTTGTGAATAATATCTGGTCCTACAATGTATCATAAGGTAAGAAACGATCGGATAGTGGAGAATTTGACATAAATTATATGTGCAAAAAATACTCAATCCAAATTTAACCTGTTCTAAGATAATTCAAGAAACATCACACCGTTTTCTATGGATTTGATGCAACATTTTTCTAGACGGAATTTAACCAACAAATACCCATTTAACTGGGTTGATATTGTTGCACATACAGGATTGATCCATGATTTTTACATATTTAATTCTTCGTCCTTAACTCTCTTTAAACGTTAAAGACACTTTCATGGTCACGAATAAGATTTATGAAACAAAAGTTTGTTGATTTATTTATTTATGCATGACAATTTTTTTTATAAATACACACAATTTATGAAAAAACATGTAATTTAATGTGGGCACCATTTTTAATGGATCTGGATTTGTTGCCTTTCATTTGTCGTGTCCCCAGTAAACTAGGTTTTTGCCGTGTCCCTTCTGGGCAGGCAGAGAGAACAGATCTCCAATTTTTTTTATACAAGCACAAGACTTTCACCTCCTCCACATTCAAATACCTCGTCACGCACAATCTTCTATTATTCATACTTCTCACTTGACCTTTCAAAGTTTAGTCATTTGATTCAGGCATGTTTTCCTCGATCTAAATCTTACACGCACACCTTGCACTTTACTTGCATACTCGATTAGTCATTCTTTCGTCATTCATTATCTCCGCATAAAACTATCTTAAAGCACCTTCCTTCATCTTACTTAAAACACCCATTTTATCATTGCATATACGTCTCATGTCTTCGTTCAACCTTCTTTCATGCATTGACATTTCACATTTTTTTCTTAGTGCATGCATCTCCACATCATCAATCTTTCTTTTATCCTTCTGCCAAATCCAAGTTTCACTTCCACACGTTAAGTTGGGCACCAATATACTATTATATATATTATTTATAGTTACGGCATTAATACTGTGGAGGTTTAAATACATTGTAATTTGTTTAGTCAAATACTGTTTATTCCACTTTGTATAACGGTATAACTCTACCGGTTTCAAGGTGTTCACCTAATTATAAAGAGAGCACAAAATATAATTGTTTGTGCTCCCTGATGATGAGATGGAAACCTTGAAATCGTTGATTGGAATAAATTGCTCTTAAGCAACAAATCCACCAGATGTATTTGCATAAAAGGGTTAAAGAACCTCTTACACTCGTACTTACATTTTTTTTTGTTGTGAAATACCGGATATTCCTGGGTATTTCGTTCAGGAGAAATGCAAAGGACTCATCTCCCTAAGTGTTGTTTTGACAAGATCGGTTGTAGTAGAAACCATACTGTTTGTTTTCTTAATGAATAGGCGTGTAGGCATGGGAACATATAAGTTCATTCAAGCGAATGTAGTGGTGGATCTCAGATCTAAGTAAAGTGGAAAATATGTGCACGCTTTTCCATCACAGTAATAAACCTTATTTACTGACAGCTTTATGAAGCACTTGAAGACAACCCTTTAAGGGAGGTCTTATCAAAATTTATGATTTTATATTAATTTATACACTCCACCTACAGTGTTACTATCACAAATTTATGATTTTATACAATATTAATTTATACACTCCACCTACAGTGTTACTATACAAATTTATGATTTTATACAATATTAATTTATACACTCCACCTACAGTGTTACTATCACAAATTTATGATTTTATACAATATTAATTTATACACTCCACCTACAGTGTTACTATCACAAATTTATGATGGTATATGAACACTACACAATACACTAGACTGCAGTAAACATACTGTAGTGCTACTATCACATATTGGAAGATCTACAAAGGTTTATTTGTAGTTAGTATTTCTTTTGTTAGTTTTCGACGGTTTTCTTAGCAAATATATTTTTTAAACATATACAGATGCGGGGAAATACCTAATCTAAAGACTGCAGTCACTTACAGGCAACGTATACACGTTTATATTTATTCTGTAATATTTTTAGAAGTGGTTTCGAATTCCGAGCTAGAGCGCTCCTTGGCATGCTTCAAGAAGCGACTGAAAAACCTCTTAATTTTTACTTAGTAAAATCACGTGTTTCATTCCTGATTTTTCTTTTCCTTTCCTCTCCACCATCCCTTCCTTTCCTTTTGATTGATGATATATCACTTTATATGAAAAATAATGTTCGGGTGATTGTCCATCTTTGTGGGGTTCGTGGGCATATGCTCATGGTGTGAATGGATAGTCATTTGAATGATTTATGCGACCACGTAACTTGCTTCATTTCCGCCTGGCAATAAGCCCGCCAGATCGTATTTGCAATAAAAGTGTTAGTACGAAAGTCTGCTCTCTAAATGGCGCTTTATAAATTGTTATTTTATTATTATTATTATTCCGTTTTAATATGTTTCTCGAACAGTCTTCAAAAGCCTAAAATTCATAGTTATTTTAAGTTATAGATTTTTGCGCAGTTTCAGGCGGATTATGAGGATTGTATTGTATTATACACTTTCGTTGTGTGAAATAAAACCTGGCAGGTTTATTGCCATATGATAATCTCTTCTAACTAACCAGGAAAATATAGATATCTTAAATGAAAACCAGACTGGAACTCTTTTTGGAAATTGAACCCGTAACCCTCGGGCTGAAAGAAAGGCGTCTTACCAACTAGGAAACGGAGGGTCATAATATGTTTCGATTTATTATTATATTAAATTGTATTACACTTCTGCTGTATACTGAATGTGGACTTTTTTACAACTTATCAGAAATATGCCTTATATGAGAAACCATAATGGAGCCTTTTTTATTCCATTAAGAATCGAATCCGAAATAGTCAAGCGTTTTTCTTACTAGGCTACGAAGGTTTATTTATAGTATTGTATTACGCTTTTCTTGTAGACTGTATAACCTGGCGGGTTTTGTTGCCATGTGGCAATCGCTTAAAATCATACAGAAATGTTTAAGAAATCAGAAGTGAAATCTTTCTGATAACTCTTTAAAAAATGGGTACTAACGGGAATTGAAATCCCAATCTCCAGATGAGAGGACAAGTGTTTTACCAACTAGGCCACTAAGATTAGTGAATATTTTTGCTAAAATTAGAGCTTTATATTGATAGCAGCCCTAGTTTTGCAAACCTATTTAAATTGCTTTTGTTCATGTATAAAACATGTAGATGTGATGTGTACAACAATATGTAGATAACTGGTGAAGTGACAACGTCGTGGTGTGAACAATCAACAAGGTGACTCAGGACAGCTCTCTTGACACGAGCAATACCCTTTTATCTTATCCGTCTCTCTTCACAATCTCGGCATAGCGAACAGATTGCGAATCACGAAGTCACATATGTTATTCGCCTCGACATGTGTGTGTATTAGAATCATCTAATCTGCCGGAAACATTTCTTTTATTATTACACGGGCCACTCATGTGGCGCCTCACTGCGGTGCTACACCAACTCTGCATATTTTAGTCAGTGACTTCATATAAAGTAGTCTGTTTCAATGTCGCCATTTTCATGAAATGGTGCCTTTAAATGATACGAATAGGCTTATATAATTCCATCAAATATTTCTTCATTCGTATTGTAACCTTCAAGATATACCTACGAACTGGCAACTCAGGCATATGGAAGAGTATAGCATAGATACAGACAACATTATCTTTGTAGCCATTAATTTATTTACTGGCGGCTCATACATATGGTACATATCATTACGCCGTTTCCCTGCTGTGTAAGGCAGAGGACAGATACTCGACACGCATATTTTGTATTTTCCACATTCATACATCTTCTCATACAGACTCGATACACATATTTTGTCTTTTCTACATTCATATATCTTCTCATACAGCCTTGATACACATATTTTGTCTTTTCCACATTCATACATCTCATACAGCTCCAGCAATTTATTTTTTCCTTGCAAAATATATTTCTCTTTATCCAAACATATTTTCCTTGGTCTTCGTTACCACTCAATTTTGCTCTGTATATTTATTTTTGTCAGTCTTTCTTCATTCATTCGTTTCACGTGCCCAAACCAACTCAATGGCGCTTATGAGCTGCTTTTTATTCATATTTAGAATTATTAGGTATAGTCCTGGATTTATTCGTATTAGGTATAGTCCTGGAACCAATCTCCCGCGGATACCGAGGATAAGGGAAGTATACACTATTTCAAGAATATACGCTAGACAATAACTTTTTCCTTTTTATGCTGCAGTTAAATTGATTTCTTTCCGTTTGATTGTAAGTGCCAAGAGGCATTAAATCTATCTGGGTTAAGCGTGGCTCGCGTTCCTCAGTTGGAATCTACTTAGCGACTAATGATTTTGAAGTAGAAAATCCCCGGCTTCCGCGCCACGCCGGATGTTCCTGCTTATGCATTTATAAGCTGCAAGTACCTACATAGTCACATGCTTAGGAATGTACTCAGCTACCGGAACTTGCTGGGTTGCTTCTGTTTTAAATTTTATTGAGTGCCCAACAGCAACAGTATTATTGCTCATTCCCAGAGCGTTTAATCTTCCTTCGTAGCAGGGCGGGGCAGGCTTATATTTCGAGGACCGTTGAAATTTTAAAAAATGTCTCTCTTTATCGAAGTGTCAACCCAGTCTGGTACCGTTTGATACTTTCCATTTCTCAAGAATTATCTTCCTTTTCGCAGGTTGGCAATCATTCCAATTATTTTAGGCACCATCTTTGAACAAAGATACACAACGAATGGAATTTTTAAATTGAAAAGTATTCTAATATTTGTGTATCTGAGTTGGTAAATTAGTAATTATATAGTTACCTTTCGATTGACTGTCATTTTTTTATTTATCAATCTCTGTGGTCTAGGTGGTAAGACGTCTGCCTTTCAACCTAGTGTGTTGTGTGTTCGATTCCCGACGTTGTAGTAAGCGATCATGTGTGACAAATATGGTTTAAAAACACCGTAATGGTCATACGATACTCGAAGATTACCACTGATGACGACAAAATTAAGGCCTTGATCGATAATAACCAGTGTACTATGGTACGAGAGATTGCTGAAATACTGAAAATATCGAAAACCACCGTTCACGAGAATTTGATGCATGCATACATACTATCACGTCGCTTCCTTGCCTTCCTTGGTAGACAGAGATAAAGCATCATACTTTACAACCTCGACACACATATTTCTCCTCTACCACTTCCATACAACTTCTAATACATTCGAACAATATCATTCACGAACATTTGATGCAATTACAAAATAACTTTCCGGATAACCCGGTATTTCTCTTTATTAGGCTTTTTATTAAATACCAAACAGAAAGGTCAGCAATCACAAGTGTTGGATGTACAGTATAAAACAGAAATGTTCAACTTTAGTATGCGGACGGACGGTGCTAAAATATTATTGGTTTCAATTAAAAAAAGTTGCTTCTTGTACAGTGTTCATATTTCTGTAATTGAAACGAGCATGATACATATTTCCTCCAGTCAAATTAGTTTCATATTTACTGTTTTATGAGGGGATTTTTAGTACAATATGATTTCGAAAATCGTATTTAAAAGCATTAAACAGTTTAACCTCATCATAACAAATTAATGTATTTTTGGTTTAACCAAAAATACATTAATTTGTTATGATGAGGTTAAACTGTTTAATGCTTTTAAATACGATTTTCGAAATCATATTGTACTAAAAATCCATTTTAATAACAATCAGACATTTTTTAGTTCGGCCGTCCAAGCTGTAAAAATCCACTAATTCTTTTGTATGATACCCCTCGGCATATGAGTTAATTATACGGACATGCTGAAGAGCGTGGTCAGGAGATAATATTATTTTAGGTCCCAGTAATTGAGCTTTTAGGTTTAAAACCACTGGATTCGGCAAGTAATTCACAATTCGCTATTTCGCGTGTTTGAAATACTACCGCATGTGGACAGGCATCAACACTCACACACGTCTAACGCGTGCGAGTATTGATTGTACCTGACGATGTCTAATCAGACTGAGACCCTTTTTTTGGGTAGCGCCTTACCAGCAAGGCCTCGGAGGTCGTCAAATGACATTATAAGTTGTAAAAAATAGCAATTCTTTATTGGCTGTGATTCTGAAAATAGCATTTCTTTATTGGTTGTGTTTGTTTTTGCGCAGAATTACGAATTTAATAATATTTTATATGAAAATAACCTGGATTTTTATCACTTCGTTGCATTGTTTTAGTTGACGTAGCAAACGTTGTAAAATGTATTAATGTAAATTGTGATTGATAACAAAGTCATTGTTTCTGAAACTGTCTTAAACCTGGTGTACCTTATTGTCTGCATTCCGGCGAGTGTGTTGAAAAAGTAAAAGAAAAATACTTAATTGAAAACATATCTTCGAGTAGAAAACATGAAAAAGGCGTTACTTGTGACCAAAGTCGTCTCTCATCACGAGCTTGTCAATAATAAAGTCGCTTCAAATGTGGTGTACGAGTATTCGTATCATTCCCGTCATTCCTTTCATATAACATATGCTATTGCGTAATATAGTTTTTATCTGTTCGAGTCGTTTGATATTTTTTTTAAATACATATATACTCGTAAGTTTCAACGGTTAGTACAATTTTGACAAAAGCAATTCTTCTTACGAGATGCTTTTCAAAAGGGGATAACCATTGTTATCATCCATAAATATAAATACCGCTCATGAAGTTGGATACGTCTGGGTGTCTGTTTTATTTCCACCATGAGAACGAGCTACCAAGGGACATGTGCTCATACTAGTGCATTTTGTGCGCTGTTTCAAGGCGGCCAATTTAACCGAGGGTCGCAATTTATCTTTTTATCGTCAATTTAGTTTTTAAGTTTTTTGTAAATAAATGGACAATGTATTGCAAAAAGGACACAAAAAAAACATTTTTTGGTTTATTTGAAATGTCGAAAAAGCATAGATCAATCCTTTATGCGTAAAAATATCAAACCAGTTAAATTATTTATTTTATATACAAAGGTTAAAAAAACAACAATATTTTAACATTGGCATGTAAGCAGTCTTATATAATAGGAAAAAAAACAGTACAAGTCGAACAACACAACAATGCAAATTTATACAGCAATTCAATCAATTCATCCCGGGAAGAGAACAACTTCTTCACTTTACTTCTATTAGTAGTCAATGCCATATGAAAATCCATACAATGCCCATATTGATTACATAATCTGTGCAGTCTTGTTATGCAAGTTGCACAAATAGTTAGTTGCAACCACTTCATTATGGAACAAAATATTTTGCCGAGTGGGCCTACGAGGAACGTGTAGCATGGCAAGCTGGGTTAGTTCCAGAATGGGTATTATTATGTGGTTAAATTCAGTATTATTTTTTTTGTTTCATACAAGCCTACGCAAAACAGAGATATGCTTCCTTAATTATCTCAGAAAAGATAAAATGTGGGTTGAGTCATTTTCGCATATACTGGTTAGTCAAAGAGTTTTGAAAGCGGAAATGATAATACATTTTTTTTGGGGGGAAATCACTTTTATTGCTCAGTATAGTCTCCCATAAGATCAATACACTTGGTCCAACGATCTTCCAACTTTGTTGTCCCATCAAGGAAGTGACTTTCTGGAAGGCCTGCAAAATACTCCTCTACGACGGCTATAACCTCTTCGTTTGATGAAAAATGCTTTCCACGAAGGAATTTTTTGAGGTGTGAGAACAGCCAGAAGTCAGAGGGAACTAAATCTGGCGTTTTTTGAGCTGTGTGAGCAGGTGCATTGTCTTGATGAAAAATGATTTTTTTCTTCTGCAAACCGGGTCTTTTTTCACAATTTTTTTCATCCAACTGGTCCAAAAGGTCACAATAATAATCAGAGTTGATTGTCTTACCAGTTTGGAGATAATCTATCAATAAAATTCCTTTTGCATCCCAAAAAACTGACGCTAACACCTTCTTGGCCGATTTCTGGACACGAACTCGCTCCTGGTTCACACCACTCCTTAGCCTCTTGTTTTGATTCAGGATCATGGTGGTAGACCCAAGTCTCATCCATAGTGATGAATCGACGCAGAAAATCCTTTTTATCCTTTCGAAATTGCTCCAAATGTTGCTCAGAAAGTCGCATTCGAACGTGTTTTTGTTGCATTGTTAGCAAATGCGGCACCCATTGTGCACACAGTTTTTTGAAACCCAAAACTTCAGCCAAAATATGCCATGTTGTTCCATATGAGATGCCTATGGTGTCAGCTATCACATCCACAGTCGATCGATGATCTTTCAAAACCATATCCTGTATTTTCGCTATGATTTCTGGTGTTGATGCACTTTCTGGACGTCCTGAGCGTGGATCGTCTTCAACGCTTGTACGGCCACGCTTAAACTCCAAAACCCATCGGTGAACGGTTGGAAATGAAGGAGAAGACTCCTTTAATACTTTCACCATCTTTGCATGGATCTCAGTAGCCGATAAACCTTCCAAAACAAAGAATTTAATCACTGCACGATATTCGGATTTTTCCATTGTTAAAAAATACACTGACACGTCAACTTCAAATGGCTTGTAAACAAAGAATGAATCGACAGATCGAAATGAAATTTTGAGTACGTTCTTATGAAAGATGAAATATTAAAATGGCATAGAAATTTAGGTTTTCTACTGCTCCATAGATGTTGCTTTCAAAACTTTTTGACTAACCTATTACTTCCGAATAACACTCGAAAGTATGGTTCGATAAAGTGAATCGTTTAACCCTAAATTAATTACAGACATTTTATCTATAATAACTATTTGACTGATTGGGTTAGCGGAAATGTAGGTATTATATAGACATAACACATCGATCAATAAGTCCCGGGACTAACTACTAAAACAACATTTGTTTGCCAAAATTCTTCTTTATTCATCAAAATAGTCTCCTTCAAGAGCGATACATTCATTCCAACGCTTTCCTAACTTTTCTATGCCAGCCGTGTAGAACGATTTATCTTTGGTTTCAAAATAGGCGTTAGTTTCGGCAATCACTTCTTCAATGGAACCAAATCTTTTTCCCTGGAGCATCTTTTTGAGGTCTGCGAACAGCCAATAGTCGCTGGGGGCCAAATCTGGAGAATACGGTGGGTGCGGAAGCAATTCGACGTTCAACTCATGCAATTTAGCCATCATTACCATCGACTTGTGACACAGTGCATTGTCCTGATGAAAGATAACTGTTTTCTTCTTCATATGGGGCCGTTTTTTTGCAATTTCTGTCTTCAAACGCTCCATTAACACTATGTAATATTCGCTATTGATGGTTTTTCTCTTTTCAAGGTGATCGATGAAAATTATACCATGCGCATCCCAAAATACGGAGGCCATAACCTTCCCGGCAGACTGTTGAGTTTTTGGTCGCTTCGGAAAACTTTCACCGGCTGCTTTCCACTCAGCTGACTGCCGATTTGATTCCGGAGTATAGTGATGGATCCAAGTTTCATCCATTGTCACATACCGACGCAAAAACTCCTGTTTATTTCGCGTAAACAGTGCCAAACAACGCTTTGAATCATCGATGCGTTGTAGTTTCTGTTCCATTGTGAGCAAACGCGGCACCTATTTCGATAAAAGCTTTTTCATGGCCAAATGTTCATGCAAAATAGTGTAAACACTACCAAATGATATCTTCAGGATGTCAGCTATTTCACGCAACTTTACTTTGCGATTTTCCATCACGATTTTGAGTTTTTTTTAATGTTTTCTGGTGTAACAGCCTCATTTGGATGACCAGAGCGTTCAGCATCATTTGTGTCTGTACGACCGCGTTTGAAATCAGCATACCACCGACAAATGGTTGTTTTCGACGGAGCAGAACCCGGATAACACCTTTCAAGCCATCGCTGAGTTTGAACGGTATTTTTTCCCCATTATAAAGCAATGTTTTATCAACACACGAAATTTGGTTTTTTCCATTGTTTTGAAAATAGCAAAAGTAGCGTCATTAAAACCACTGTAACTCAATGACACAATGTCGGAATGTCATGAAAGTTTGACACGGCTGGTACAAACCCTGAATGGTATGGATTAGAGGTGGCATCTGTTGGTTAGTCCCGGGACTTATTGACCGATGTGTTATATACGCAAAAAGGATCCAACCTACTTAACACTTTTTTGGTTTATTTGAAATATTGAGGACATTCTGTGCAAAAATATCAAACTAATAAATTAGTATCTCATGAACAAATTACGTTTTAATTTTTTTATTACAAGCTCATAAAAAACCGTTAGGTGATTCTTCAATTATCTCAGAACAGGCTAAACTGTGGGTTGGGTCTTTTTTTGCATAAGTACGTCCAAACTCGACGCTTTTCATTTTCCGCAAACGCTAGTGCAAATAGATAGGCTGCCTATATACATACGAGTATATATATGATATATAAAACAACAAATTAATACACAAATCTTACTGAATGCTAAAATGAAAAAAAATGCAGTAAAATAGTAAAAGAAAGTTATTTTTAACTAAATATGTACATTGTATTTTTGTGTTGTTTTAATTCTGGACAATCCATCCTTAATTTAAGACTTAATTGCGTATTATAAGATTTTGAATAGTCAATATGATTGTTCAGATATCCGCAAACAATTTTCTTATGACTGAAACGCACATTTAAGAGGACACCGGTTAAAACTTTCCAAAACTAATAAATTCAACAATAATTCAGGGAAACATTGTTTTGCTAACGGAGTTGTGGAATCTTGGAACAAAGTGCTCATTAGTGTGGTGAGTGCTGTCACATTGAACCAGCTTGAAACCGTCTGGACAAGTTCATAACATACACACAAACTCTGCTGTTTTGTTTCCTTTCTTTATTGATTTAATAATTTTTCTTTGTAAACATATGACAGTTTAACTTAATATACTCGTATGATAGATATTAACAGCATTCATGGTGTCTGTCTATAGTAATAATGATATTTACTGGGCATTTTCGGGTCTGACGTATCAGCTTCCTATTGCCGGTCCTGGTACAACTCATTCATACTGCTGCGAGTATAACACGGTAAGCACCTGGAATCCGGGTCGAACCTTTACACGAAACACAATGTAAACATTTACCATATTTTACTATATGGGGAAATATTCGTAGCCCTGTCTCATTCGGGATTTAGGGGATAACGGTTGAATTTTGTATGAACCAAAAATACCATTCACATCAAGGGCAGACGATGGTTTGAATTATTTGGAAATAATGGATATAAGCAGTTTTGAAACCATTTCTATTTGTTATTTTTTAGATAATATTTAATCTAGTTTTACGAAGCTGGTTCATTCGTTCGTACTTCTCAACAAATCCGCATCGGTGATGTGCACATGTTAAAAAGCGTGACCGTTGTCTTCGGTTTCATTAATAGAACCTTTGATTTTTAGAACCACTGGAATATGGACGAACTTCACTATTGGCAATACTATCGTACACTTTTTAGTGCGAACGAATATTGTTGTTCGACGACCTTTTTCACCAGACTGGGACCCTTTTTGGTGTCTTACCGACTAGGTCACAGATGTATTATCTGATGAAGCTCCACTATATCACCATTGAAGGACCCAATAAAATGTTGCGTGGCCTGACGTGGAGCACAACAATTACAGTTGGGGGCATAAATATACAAAAAGGATCCAACCCACATTTTATTTTCATTGACATAATTGAGAAAACGTCCAGCCTTAGTAGGACGGATTAAACGATGAAACACTTCTTTAACTGACTTGATATTTTTGTTAATACATGAATGATCAAGGGTTTTTCGATGTTTCAAATAAACAATTCGTATGTGGGATGATTCCTTGTTGCATACACCCGTCAGTGTACGGTTTACCCAGATAATATATTATTGTAGATGCTAGTGATTATGTCAAATGATGTACTTAGATAATTTCCGTAGCCCTGAATGTATTATACATAACTCTACCATCCACTTCTGCCTCGTGCCTGCATACGACATTCTCTGACACATTAAGAAAATAACCGCTTTATCTTTTAAAAACACCCACATCGACTTGGAGTTTATTACATAATCATTTTTCATTTGTTATCTAATTCGAAACCTTAAATGTATTTTTCTCTTTTTGTACAATTGGTCTTATTGTTACTATAATAATAGTATTTAAGAGGTAGAATTTAAAATTAAATAAGAGTGAGAAAATAAGTTTAAAGACAAACCATGACATTAAACATGTCTCGTATAGTATTGTTAACAAAAGCTCAATTTGTATACAAACATATCATCACGCCGTGTCCCTTGCAAGGCAGTCTGATATAAGAGATCACCACACTTTTCTATCCAAGAACACTACATTCGCTTCCTTCACATTCATACATTTCGTCATTAACAATATTATGTTATTCATACTTTTCAATTTAGCTTCTTTCAAAAACTTCTTGATCCAGCCACGTTTTCCTTGTTTACTTCTTCCACGCATACTTTGTATTTATAACTTGTACACTCGTTTAGCTATTTTTTGTCATTCATTGAAATATGAGAGCATGTATGATGAGATTTATATATGTAGAAGAGGCGAAAGCTATGTGTATTTATGTCAAGTTGTGGACATCTATCCTTTCTGCTTGCCGCAAAATGGACATAGGGTGATGGCATGTATGTGTATGTGTGTAGTTTTTAGCTTCAATCTTGACCCTTCGCCCTATTGCATTTTTTGCGGTCATCTGGATTAATCCACAGATCACATTATGTGGTACTGCGATGATAATTGAGTCAACAATTTCAGAAGGGATCTTCATTCAGCCTTACATTGGTTCATCTTCGGATCGATTGGTAATCTAGCTCTGATCTAGTTTCGTCAAACGATGGCTTAGCTGCATTCGAAGTTTTCTGTGAAATTACAATCAACTTGCTATATGAACTCCAGGCCTTAAGCCGCTTTTTATTGTGTCATTTTCATTCTCCCGTGACGTCGGCCCTTAAGTCCACCGTTGCTACTATTTTAAATTACAATCAACTTGCTATATGAACTCCAGGCCTTAAGCCGCTTTTTATTGTGTCATTTTCATTCTCCCGTGACGTCGGCCCTTAAGTCCACCGTTGCTACTATTTTAAATTACAATCAACTTGCTATATGAACTCCAGGCCTTAAGCCGCTTTTTATTGTGTCATTTTCATTCTCCCGTGACGTCGGCCCTTAAGTCCACCGTTGCTACTATTTTAAATTACAATCAACTTGCTATATGAACTCCAGGCCTTAAGCCGCTTTTTATTGTGTCATTTTCATTCTCCCGTGACGTCGGCCCTTAAGTCCACCGTTGCTACTATTTTAAATTACAATCAACTTGCTATATGAACTCCAGGCCTTAAGCCGCTTTTTATTGTGTCATTTTCATTCTCCCGTGACGTCGGCCCTTAAGTCCACCGTTGCTACTATTTTAAATTACAATCAACTTGCTATATGAACTCCAGGCCTTAAGCCGCTTTTTATTGTGTCATTTTCATTCTCCCGTGACGTCGGCCCTTAAGTCCACCGTTGCTACTATTTTAAATTACAATCAACTTGCTATATGAACTCCAGGCCTTAAGCCGCTTTTTATTGTGTCATTTTCATTCTCCCGTGACGTCGGCCCTTAAGTCCACCGTTGCTACTATTTTTTCCACACTCAGGTGTGTCGCCACGGAAGGAGCAGCTCCTTTGGGCTGTTCTTTCTTCATCGCTACTTGACGCTGTAATCATATTAAATAAATAAGATTTCTATATCCTAGCGTAGATCACGCTGAATAGGGACTTATTATGTCCCCCATAACAGCGTGGGTGGTGGTGGGATCGAACTGAACTGTCTGTATGTAGTACTGTGTCGAATACTGATTTTAGCCTAAAACAATCCACTGTTTCTTGACTGATTATGACTATCGGTTTAACGAATATCTAAATGTTCTTTAACGTCCAATAACATACTATATAATGAATCTCATAAAAAAACAAGTTTAGTTATAGACGTAGTGATAGTCTTCAGTCTTCTATGCTGTTACATGCTCTTTCTTGCCTTATTGCACAATGTGGTTAATTGACGTTTCGCGGGAACTCGGTGTAGTGTACTCGTATGTATCTAGCTACCTATTTATAATCAAATAAGGAAAATTTCATATTGCATGGTCTGCAGTATTATTAGTATTGTATTGCGATTGAGGAAGCTTGTCTCCTTTCGTCAGATCGGTTAACTGATTGATGAGCCCAACCGCACGGATGTGAGAACCCATACAAAAAGGCTGTTTTGCATTACATTTGATGATAAGAATACCATAACTTAAATTGGAAAACCCTCGAACATTTTCTATGTTTATATGGACGAATTTTATAGGCTAAATATTAAAGCAAGATTAATACTGTGGAGATGCGTGCATAAGAAAAAAAATGTTGAATGCCAGAAGGCGGAACGAACACATCAGAAATGAATGTACGGGTAAAATGGATGTTTTAAGTAATTGAAGAAACGAGCTTTAAGATGGTTTGCACATGTATAGAGAATGAGCGACGAAATAATGACTAAGCGAGTATACAAATTAGAAGTGCAAGGTTTGCGTGGATGAGGTAGAGCGAGGAAAACGTGGCTGAATGAATGTGGAGGAAGCTAAATGTGAACGTGTATAGAAAAGTTTGGAGATTTGATTTGTATTCATGCCTATTTTTTGACATGTAAATACGCGAAATTGACATTTTATTTTAATCATTTATTTCTGCAAGTGTGCAAGGGTGTGCCATGCAATACAAGCTATGTAAAAAATATATAAGCAATAAAAACACCGAGTTAAGTAAATAATACATAAAAAACTAAATAAAAAACCCATCATAAAAAAAACCTAAATAAAAACACATAAACATTCTGTTTAGACTATTCACTTATTGTGACAATAAACATTTATCTTGTCGTGAATCGCATTATCTAGTGGAGCATCAACACTTACAATACCTCGATTTAATGCGTTATTAATTCGCATTCTATGTCTATGTATTCTCAGAAGTGTATCAACATCTGATATACGGCCTTGGGCAAACATCTCTGAAGCACTACAATATCTCGGCAGTCCAAATGCATATACGAGGGGAGGTCAATACATTCACCAAATTAAGGGGCTAAGGGAGGGGGTGGTAGTGCGCATGTTACGATAATATGACTCATTATTAGTATATTCACCAAGTGTTAGTCTAATTTTAACAGTATTGTTTAAGATATTGTCGGGAGAATATGTAAAAAATATGAGAATTTCAAGAACCCTAAATTCTTCTCATTTTTTTGGGATCAAAAATATTGTTTGCAAAGAATGAGTCAATTATCAATTTCGGATGAAAACTTTGGATTCAATTATCGTCATATTCCAATATTAGTCAGTTGGGTTTGTAATGCGCTCTACATTATTTTTTTGAAAAAAAAAAGGGTCGTTGAAATTTTTTAGTTGAGTTTTTAATATTATAAATTGGCCTGCTTTAGGGTGCTTCTGCAGTATTTGCATGCGCTATATTATACATTTTAAAGTGTTGCCAGCGCACACATTAGAATCGTGACTGAATTGGCGTTATAAAATTTCTTGAATGTCCCAAGGTAAGAATTTTCCCAGAATGTTGGTATAGTGCTAGAACGAAGTATGGAAATATTGTACGAGTATATACGGTATTTGTTGTGAGACCTCTGGTCACGCTCTGCGCCGTAACTTGGAAGTTTTTGATTTACTTGCACGATTCTATTATACTTTTAAATTATTTTATTATCTGTAATATTACATACATATTATTTTAACTATCACGCCAAGTGAATTCTATTCCCATTTTTATTTTATTTCGCAAGAATCCACTGAATGTATTTTTTAGAATGATTGCTTGTGTTAATATTGTATTGCATTATACTTTCGTTGCACTGCATAACGTAACCTTAATTCTTTGTGGCAAGTTGAAAACCTCTATGGTCTAGTTGGCAAGACGCTTGTCTTTTAATCTCGGGGTGCGGATTAGATTTCTGTTGGAATCTAGATTTTTTTTATACTGCAGTCTGGTTTTCACCAAAGGCCTTTTTAACATCTTTCTGATTGATTGCCACATGGCAATCGGTTCACAAGGTTGTACTGTATACAACGAATGTGTAATACAATTCAAGTTGAAATATATTAAATACGAGTATGTGTAAAATGTGAAAAGCCGTTTTTGAATTACCTAATTCATTCGTATGGTATTGTACTTCTAAAACATATCCTTATTGGTGATGCGGAAATGTATAAGAACGTGACCGGCAAACGACATTGTCTTTGACCCCGATAATCGAGTCTTCGGGGTTAGAACCATCGCAGTAGGTATCTTACTTGTTGGAAATTATTATAGGTGAACTCTTAAACATGGCCGTTATTTTATTTTTTGGGTATCATTGGGAATCAAAATTCTCGGTTGAAAGATAAGCATCTTACCAAGTAAGCCATGGTGCCCGACATTGAAATCCGAACCCGAAATTGTTGTATGAAATACAATAGTTCTTTCATCAGCCACGGAGGTCGTCACGAGCTGCTTATTCACAGCTTTTTATCTCGGCCTTGTTTTCTAGACTTCCATATTGTGGGCCGTCGTCGTCGTTGCTGGGCCTCGTAATCGAGGCAATTATTCCACCCGACGCGTCGGGAAAACAGCTCGCAAATACGAGTATAAAACCGCTCAAATGGAGCCACTGAACTATATGTAATTAAAAAAGTTGATATTTTTTTCTAGATATTCTTTTCTTATTTCCTTAAATTCTTTAGTATTTTTTAATAAGTCTTATATAATTGGTTACTGTTAACAAATAAAACATACATTTTTATGAGAGCTATATGATTTATTTATACAAAGAAAAAAATACTGGAGTTACAACTTGCTGTATCTATTCATTCAAAATCACTCACTGGATGAATTTTGCCAATGAAACAATTTACTGTTGTCGCTCTATCACTTGTAGCTGTTTCAATTTCTCGAAGTTGGTGACATAAAGATTGAATAATTAAATTCAAATTAACCTTTTGTATTTTTTTTCTGGATTTTATTTTAATCGCGATGCAGTGAAATCGCGTGAAGTGGGATTGCGTATAAAGAGGAATACCTGTGCATATTTTTGCAATAATTCTGTTTGACATGAGACTTTTAGAAGTTGAAGCCATTTCAACCGGTTCAATTGAAGTGTGTATATGAGGATTTTTTTTTACGATTTTCGCATTTTATGATGGCGGACGTGGGATGATGACCTAACATAACAACGTGGTGTCACTGCATTGTGTTCGCTTTCTACCGCTTCCGGAACCATTTACAATTCATTTTAACTGGCTGAGAGCGTTCATTACAAACTGCGTCCGATTATTTTTATATGAAAAAAGTTTTGTTGTACGATTTTTCATAGATGGTTCATTACCATATACTGTATACGTGTGTTCATCACAATTCAAATAAAAATTCTATCTAACTCCTTTAATTTTTTTTATTTATAGTGTATTATTTGTATCAAGGGAGTACACCATTTTTTGGCAGGCTTTAATTTTTTTCAGATTTATTAAGTTATTGAAAAACGCAAAATGTTTCATGTTTTGAAAATGCATAATAGCTAATATTTCCTGAATTGTGTATTCCATTGGTACAAACTGTAAACGAAAAATCAAGAAAATCCAACGGGGGAAGGTGGCAAGTGTATTGGGTTGACATGTAATAGCTCAAATGAATGAATACGCCAGTCCAAAAATTATAAACTGCTGTTTAAAACCTGGGAATTGGGTGTGATTTGACCATACATATCATTATGCCATTTTATTGTCGGGATAGGCAGAGTGGAGAGTGCCAGTTTCCTATTTCGACACATCTTTAGCCTCTTCTACATTCATATATCTTCTCATACAACTTCTACGATATCTCTGACTTTCTACGTTTCCTTCTTTCAAAATATTATTCACTTTTATTTAGAAACTTTTATGTTGATATTTTACTTTTCAAGTTTCGAGGTTTTCTATTTCAGCTTCACGAGACTTATTCTGCGTCATGAATGGGACAAATTGCTTTTGATAGCTGCACATTCGTGGCACGGTGGTCTGTAGAATGTCAGACTACATTGTAAATTATATTACACTTTCATTGTACACAATACAACCTGGCGAGTTTATTACCATACTGCAATCTCTTCCAATCAAACAGAGATATGTGAAATCTAGACTGATAACTTTAAAAAAAAGGGTACCAACGGGAATCGAGTCCGCAACAACCATGAATACTGGCTTCAACTGTTTTCTTCCTTGGGAACCTACTTTCACCATTTGACCATCTATGCTTCTTCCTTGGGAACTTTCTTTCACCATTTGACCATCTATGCTTCTTCCTTGGGAACTTTCTTTCACCATTTGACCATATATGCTTCTTCTTTGGGAACTTTCTTTCACCATTTGACCATCTATGCTTCTTCCTTGGGAACTTTCTTTCACCATTTGACCATCTATGCTTCTTCTTTGGGAATCTACTTTCACCATTTGATGATCTATGCACTTCTCCCGTTAGATTGGTGACATTTGAACGGTCTCATTTGAGTGGCTTCCTGGTGATCCCGGCTCCGTATATGGGTCGGGCCCATTTACTCCCAGATTCAATTACGAGTAGGTTGGCTCATGCTCCCGATTAAACCTACAAAGGACGTTGCGTGTGCTGGATAACAGACTCGTTACAAGATTACTACTACAATTGTTAGTTACATCACAGTTTCGATAGTGACACTTTTGTACCCGAAACATTACACCTCCATAGAGTTGAATTTATATCAACTTAATTTTCTTTTATAACTTATCAAATTTCTTCTTGGCACATTAGATTTCAATATTTTTTATTGTACCTCCACATTTTGACTAATACTTGATGCGACGTATGGAAATAACATTATACAATATGAGGTTGACTAATACTTGATGCGACATAATGAAGTAATCGACAAAATACAAGTCAAACAGTTCATATGAACATTATATAATATAATAGTATACTTGATAAGGCATAATGAAGTAGTCGACAAAGGCTAGCAATACAAGTCAAACAGTTCGTATGAACATTAATAATATAAGGTTGATTAATGCTTGATGCGACGTAATGAGATAGTCGACAAAGGGAAGCAATACAAGTCTAACAGTCGGTTTGTAATAATCTCACACCTTGTGACAGCTTTTCTTGGTGTTTTATTTTTATGCCATCTTTTAATTTGTACATTGATGATGCATAATACTCACCAGTAACTGCAGTGTTTCTCTCTTTGAAGTCAATTAGTAGAATACCCAATTCTCATTCTTTCTCTACCACATCTTCTCAGCATATGCATTTGTTTTCATTTTAAATGAACAATGCCCAGTTTTCTGGGTGTAATCCTGTTAAAGTGTGCATTTATATGCAAAGTACAATAATAAAATAAATATTTTTGTGAAAGTCACATTAACCTATCTGTTAGTAATTTAGTATTTATTTACTCTTTGCTCTTTCTTTAATAGCCGCAGTTTTTAGAAAAAATCTAAATTCCACAATAATTATACAAAACAAAATTTATATGAAAACAGCAATCAAGCAAATTGTAAAATATATCACATAACAAAAAGAAAAATCAACATACAATTAAAAAAAACATCAAAACTTGAACACATAATCAAAACTGAAAAACATTTATGCACAAAACAGGGAAGAACATGGCATAAGTACATAAAAAATTTAAATTACAAGTGCGCTTTTACTTATTTATTTTTAAAACTTAATATTTTTCCTTTAATGGTATTGCATTTTAATTAATTGAAAATTTGTCATTATTTTCTCTTTTATTATTGTATACTATGTATATATATTTTTTATTTAATTGATTTTTTTCTTGTTAATATATTAGTTTTTGTTTTTTATTGCTATCATGGGTTTTTTAATATTTTCAAGTAAGTATTCATATTAATTTACTATTCAGTTTAATTACATACAGGAATAATTTAATTATATTTATTTTGGATACAATGTTCAATTTTTCTATTCAAATTCACAAACAATAAAATTCAATTTCTACTTCCATTTAAAAGTTCTCGGTATAGACATATTTCATACTTTGCTACAATTTTTTCCAAATTACAATACAACCAATCTAAAGAAATATGGGATATAATCTTATGTACGAGTATACAAAATGATCCAACTCACATAAAACACATTTTTTTTAGTTTGTTTCATAAGATTTTTTCTTCTTCTTGGTTTTTTGCCGTTCACCCATCAAGAGTGTTCTGCATTCAACCATAAATAAAAATAACCTAGAAAATTTTGTAATTTTAATAGATTAGTAAATATTTATTCATTATTTTCATGAATTGACATACATGAAAAAATCATTAAGGTGTTAAATTAAAATATAAGTATAACTCAAATGAATGTATAAACAAATTTTACTAAAATATTTTAGTCAAGTGTATTTTATCACAGAAAAAATATTGTTATAGATTTAGATTGTGTAATCTTAAAAATGGAATGAGCTTACTTTTTGAGCAAAATATCAAGCCAGCAAAATATGTTACAATATTTCATGTGTTAAAATTCAATTGAACTCTCTTAAAATTAATATCATAAAAACCCATACAACTTCTTATCTTTTCTCAAATATCTCAAAACAAGTATTATGTGGATTGCATCCTTTTTGCACATATACCCATCCAATTGAAATATGGATATGTATTGTAAAAAAGATTCCACATTTGACCTATGTAGAGAAAGTATAGAAATGGTTTATCTTGATCAGTCTTTAAAGTGGAGTGTCATGGAATACCATAGACTTCCTTATAGAGACTCTTTGAGTTTAAACTTTTTCAGAAACATTGTGATGTATGCACCTGCACCCTTGGAATGATCTTTGAGCACTAAATGGCGCTAGACAAATAAATAAGTATATGTAATATTCTATCTATATATTATTATTATAATATGAACATGTATTTTTCTTGATTTATTTTTTATTGTGTTTCTTTTGTACTTTCTTACTCTATTACTTTCATAAGAACAAGTCAAGTATTCTATTGCAAGGGCATAGAGGTCATTGAATGAATTCACAATAAAACAAGGTCAAATTCATTTTTTGTACCTGTTTATAAAAGTATACTTGCCGTGGTTTGTGTTACCTATTTTTAATGTGTGATTTTTATTTCAGACCCAGAGCATCAGCAAGGCCATTAATGCTGTGGAGACCCCAGTAAAGGAAAAGCATGTGCGCAGTACTATCATTGGCACCTTTCATGGGAAGGGTGCTGTCACATTTTGGGTAATCATTATTTGACTTTATTTTTACGACCTGACGTTCAGAAAAATATTGCAGACCTGACTCTACTTCACAATATGTTGAACAATTCCCTAGACATACTACAGTGAGTAAAATCAACTTCGGCACAAATATGCGTTTATAAAATACAAAAAAATTAGAATACCCAATCGAAGAAATATAATCCCATAAGCTAGTGGCATTCTGAAATCTCCTCCTTTGACATGACTTCCAATTCTTGAAAATGCCTTAACAGGGGAGTATCAGAAAGTATGTCTAAATTTACATGCTTCTCCAAGGATTTGACCTGTTACAATGATTGTAATGTACTCTAAATCATCTTAGGTATGACCACGGTTGCAGTGCACACACTATGCATAGGTGGTGTTTCATTGATTCCCCATTGTGCTAATATCATATCGTGGAAGAGTGTCCAGTATATTAATTTCCGGAAGGACTTAAGGAGATTCATCAGGCTACTGCTGAGGCTGTATCATGGATAATAAACTCGAACATTTGATTGTTAGAGATAAACCATACAAGAGATGAGTTCAATGAATAAAATGTGTCAAAGTTTTAACCAGATTGTTAGAAGTGGAGCAATAATCGATCTGTCATCTCAAATTCTCTGCACAGATTCAAAAGGGAGCTTTGGAACAATGCTTAAAGATCTTTTTGATTAGAATACCAACTGTGGAATAATTATTTTAAAATCTTCACAATTCAGTTTTTAAAGCAATGTCTCGGATCATTATTCAAGAAGAAGAAAAAGAATATCTCAGGAATTTATTAATTGAGATACAATTATTAATTTATTTTTCTTTTTGATTTTGAATATCTTAACAGAGAAAAAAAAGGTCATGAAGAGTGAATTTTTGTCATTCATTGGGAATTAGATTTGAATTCAAGTTATATAATATTTAGGGGCTAATTTAATATGATCAGAGTTTAATATAAATTATTTTTATTCAGATTTTGAGTGATTTTGTTTTATTTTAAGGTGGTGGCATTACGACTTCCGCTCCAAGAGAACCGGATAGTGGCGTGGAAGTTCTGTCATGTTCTTCACAAGATTTTGAGGGAAGGACATTACAACTGTCTGGAACATTCCCAACGTCACACGGGCATGATCGAAGATCTAGGGAAATTATGGGTAAGGAGATACCAATTTTTAATATGTGTTTTTTTTTGGTAAATCATACTCATCACTTAATATCCTAATATAAATCTTCATCCTTCTAACTTAGAAGGGTTGGAGGCCCATCCATTACATATTTTCTGGTTTCAGAGATTGCGTGGTATATTTGTGATAAGTTCTGTTTGAGTTATATTTTAAATTCTCAGTGTTACATTAACCCATTAACGCCCGCCGTACACGCTTGTGTACACCTGTTCAAAGCGCGAATTGGTGTTTTCTTTATATGATTATTATGGAAGTAATTACTTATTTCGAAACTATAAAATAGTAGTTAACTATAAAAAAATAAAATTTGGCAATAATGCGTAAATAAATATCATTGGTTTATCATCGCAATATGGATATGAAATAAGATTTTTTTCGTAAGATGTTTTTAACGTTTTTATTATAAATAATAAAATATTTTCTCTTGTTTTTTTATTATTAGGTATAGTTAGACTCTATTATAACGCGTGATTTTATTACTGCAACGAAAAAAATTGTTTATGGTGTGCTGGGTTATATTTTATTGCCCTGTACACAAGCGTGTACAATGGGCATCTGACTGTAAAAATGTTAATGACTCGTGGAAGCAGATCATATTCAGTTCGCTTTTGTTTCTTGCTCAGTTCATACCCTGCAGTGTGCTAAAGGCATAATTCGATAACACATATATTTGATAACCCGATAACTATAATTGTCGAATCCTGAAATCCTTAAAATTTTTAAAATGGCGGCCCGTCGTGTTTTCACAAGCCATAATACCTATACAAGACTCGAAGAAGCCCTTGAATCAATAATGTCCGATGAAAACGATGAAGTCGAATACGATATAGTATTGATTCCACCAAATCCTGATGTCCTGAGTGACGAAGAAGAAGGGAATGACGATGATTTGACGTCCTCTAATCTTCCAAAAGATGTGCCAGGTACAGTGCAAGTAATTCCACGTCGTCCTGGCCATGATATTTCGGACAGTGATGATGAGCCGCTTTCTAATTATATAAGATCTTCAAAACGAGTTAAAAGTCAAGACGCACCTAAGTGGAGAAAAACTTCACCTATATATAGTACAACACATAACATTACCGATGCCATTTAGAGCAGACAAAAGACTGTTGTAGAATCCATAAAAGACCACAACCCTACAATGTTGTTTGAAAAATTCTTTGATGAAGAGGTTATGAACTTGATAACACAAAATAGTGTTTTGTACGCTGGTCAAAATAATCGACATAATTTTGAAATTAATTGTGAGGACTTGAAATCTTTTTTGGGCATATTGATATTGACTGGATATCACGAATTACCTACCGAACGTGCTTATTGGAGTTTGGATGAAGATCTTGGCATTCCATTGGTTGCAAATTGCATGTCACGTAATAGGTTTTTGGAAATAAAAAGAAACCTACACTTTGCAGACAATTCTCTAGTTGAAAATTCGAATGATAAAATGTTCAAAGTGAGACCATTGTGTAATCTCATTCAGAGAAACTCGTGCCAGTGGGGAGTTTTTCATAAAAATTTGTCTGTAGATGAGTCCATGATTAAATATTTTGGCCGTCATTCAGCCAAACAATTCATAATGGGAAAACCTGTGAGGTTTGGCTATCGGAATTGGGCAGCAACAAGTTCTGATGGCTACTGCTACACATTTGACATTTATTGCGGCAAGTCATCTACAGAAGTTTCTGCTGATCCTCTCAGCGCGAGAGTCGTAAAATCTCTGCTGGCAAAGATGCCAATTGTACCAAATGAACATATTGTGTACTTCGATAACTTTTTTACAAATTATCAGTTGTTGCATGATTTGCGACTCTTAGGCTACAGGGCCACAGGCACAATGCGAGAGAATAGAACTAAGAATTGTCCACTTACCACTGTGAAGGTAATGAAAAAGCGACCTAGAGCAGAGTATGACTATCGATTTGACACAAAAAATGAAATTACAATTGTACGCTGGAAAGATAATAATGTTGTTACAATGGGATCCAATTTTGACAGTATAGAGCCTCTGGGAAAAGTGAGAAGATGGTGCAAGGTTCAAAAGCAAAAAGTGGAAGTCAATGTCCCAAGACTGTTTATAAATTACAACAGAGGAATGGGTGGCGTCGACCAAATGGATCAGTCCATCAGTCTTTACCGAGTGTCCATAAGAGGAAAAAAATGGTGGTGGGTAATCTTTACCTACTTACTAGATATGGCTATTTCTAATGCTTGGCGACTACATGTGTTACTCAGCAAGACTGGACAGGTGACATGTATGGACCAATTATTGTTCAGACGGACGATTGCCCGAGGGTACATACGACACATAAAAACGAAAAGTCATCCGACATCGTCAAAAATACTTGGATTGGAGCAAAAAAATAATGGTCACAACCCCGAACGCATAGAAAACCCATTGCGTTGTGTTATTTGCCACAACCGAGGTCGCTGGCGATGCGGACTCTGTAAGAAAACGTTGTGTGTTGAGCGACCGTGTTTTGGACAATTTCACTCTTAAACCGCCCACTGTACACAGCCGTGTACAGCCCTTTATTTTCTAAAATATAAGTGTTTATTTAAATTTTTCTTTTCTAATAGTATTAAGTGTTCACAATGTTGTAATAAATAACAATAAAAAATAATTTTCACATGTAGTTTTCTTTTGGGCGTTAATGGGTTAAGGCAGAAGTTTTCAAAGTGCTCATCTTGTATACTGGGGTGCCACGATTAAGAGCATCGCAGGATATTCGAAAATTTTAACAATTCCAGGCAATCTTAATTCAATGTGCTGATGCATGGTCATTATATTAGCTGTAATAAAAACCAAAGTCGTTCAAAAATTAATGAGGAAGAGAAAATGAGAGTAGCAAGCTGTGTCAGCATGGTCATAACATTAGCTGTAATAAAAACCAAATTTGCTCAAAACTCAATGTGGAACAGGAAATGAGAGTAGCTAGCTATGTCAGCATGGTCATAACATTAGCTGTAATAAAAACCAAATTAGCTTAAAACTCAATGTGGAACAGGAAATGAGAGAAGCTAGCTGTGTCAAGTTTTATTCCAAAGGAAACTGTGAGGTAAACGACAGGCTCACTCATTTCACTCATTGGCGAGATTTTTTGGGTGCTGTGAAATCATCTTTATACACTAAGTGTACTGTGAAATGAAACAGTTTGAAAATTCCTGTATTAAGAAATTAGTTTTATTATTGATTTATTGAAGAGCCTATGCTGCTAGACAAAGATATTCTTTCAAGAGTGATCACCAACATCAGGAGGATCAGACAAGGTACATAAAGATGAAGAAGATTGATTTATTATTTTAAAAAAACCCTGTGATTGAAAACCTTTTGGAATGTTCGTTAAATCTGCCACAAAATTTGATGTTTGCACTGAAAGATAAACTTTGCATATTGCATAATAGTGAACTTGGATCATTTTATCTTCTTGCATAACAATTATAATGTCCTGATGAAATATACTGAGAATTTTGGTTTGTTGAAATCTATTCTTCCTGTCTGTAGACCCTATTCTAGTCAAGTATATTTAGGTTTAACGTTTTTGCTGAGCTCTATAGTCGAGGATCCTCTCTCTATGACAACATTAAACTCAAACTGTTCCTCCACGTTGATCATATGATCTGTGAGAAGACAGCCTGATCCTAGACCCACATTTGCTCCTGCAGATGTTGCGCTGACTCATGTGCGTAAAAGTAAAATTGGGAGACTGAATAGAGAGACTGATAATCAGGGGCCATTCTCAATAAGTGCCCTAGCCATCTCAGCTAGGATCACTTGATACAATGATAATCTATTTCTAAGGTCTCATTTATTATTTTATCACTCCACGTGACTCCTAATACTTGTTGAAGATATCTCATTTCTGCCATCTGTATTCTTGATCTGACCCTCTCCATAGGGACCCATAAATCGCCTTACAGATTGTACCGCACTTTTGTTGTATACAGTATAACCTGATGGGTTTATTACTATGTGCCAATCTTTTCCAACTATCCAGAAACGTGTTAAACGAGTCCTTAGATAAATTTAGACTGGAACTCTTTTTAAACAAAATCTTATCCAGAGTTTGTTTAAAAAGGGAATTGAACTTGCAACTATTTATTTATTGTGAAAATTGTGACACATATTGACTAACATAATAATAAATCTTACAAGATTGTCATTTATCTATCTTACAAGATTGTCATTCTTGGTGAGTAATTTAAAAAAATAATAATTATACAGAATCTCTAGTATACACAAAAACATAGACAATATATTATCTAAATATTTTTACCAACATATTATTTGATTCATTCTCGGTTATACAGTTAGGTAAGAGTAATTTTTTTCAACATTTTCTAAAATGTACCAACCATTTCGTACAAACCCATAGGCTTCCTTAACCGATTCGGATCCGTCACTATCCTAGATGTGCCCCAGTGTGGCACATTTTTATGATAAATACAGTTATGTTTCTTTTAATTTTTTGTCTTTATGAACAACACCATCCTTGTCAAATAAAAATGTCAAAATAGATTGAGGCTGTAGAAAAATGATAGTTATTTTTTAAACCCATTTTTTGTCACATACGTGGACTGTGTTCCTTTAGGCGATTTTGTAAAATGAAATAAAGTAGAGCACAAGTAAACATGGGCATCGTACTTTATTTACATAATTTGAACACACATACACACAGGGAACGGACTGAATCAGTCAAGGTGTAAACACCCTAATAACTCGTGTGTTACAAACCATGACCATTTATTTTTTATTTACTAAAATTAAAATAAATCTTTACATTCATTTTCAAGGTTCTTAACAGTGATTATGATAAAAAAATTTCAGGTTCATTTGAAAGAATACTATGGAAAATTGATTCAGCTGTACTCCAAATTGTTGATTACTAAAATTAATTTCCATAAAAGAAATCACCGTTTCCCAGGGAATCTTCAACTAACCGGTGAAGAGTTAAATGCCATTGGTGAAAATGACATCAACAATTAGTAAGTTTTACCATTCTATTTCATTAAATCATACATTTTTCATAATTTTTTAATGTTTATTTTGAAGAAAGAACATTCAATCCAATCAGAATCATTTATAAAGCACAGGATCGTGATATGCATGATCTTAACAGGACTGTTTAGATTAGGCAGGTTTTTCTAAGGAATCGTAATGGCAATGCATTGAAATGTATGTATCAAAATCAATAATGCCATCTATTAACCTGTTCCCCGCGGGGAGCACAAACGCCTGTGATCTGACGACAATCCAAGTTTCAAATCACAAATACTTAAAAAAAATGACACAAAACCGGAATAAAAATTGAACTAAAATTTAAAATAATCTTTATTCTAGCGATATCTCTGAAAACCTTGTCAAATAATATATTAGTTTATGAGATATTGTTGAATAAACAGAGCGCCGAATTTTTTTGGTTTCTCAATATTTCCAGCATTAACGACCTGTCTCGCGGATCGAGTCCTGCGATGAGTCTCTCTTACGTAAATAAACATTACTAAGTCTCTCTTACGTAAATAAACATTACTAGTGCTATATTCATTTGATTGGGTGAGTGTCATGAAGCATTGATTTGATCGTAGCATTCCTTTGTTTATTTTACGTAATGTTAAGTTTATCTCCTTTATTTAATGAGTCTCCTTAAGAGTAATGACTATTATTTATTATCAGAAAATTACTTAAGTGTCATGTTTACTTGGTGTTGTAATCAAATATCAGTGGTTCTAAACAAAATATGTGTTTAAACTTAGAAATTAAAAAACGCTGAAATTGTGCCGCGCACAGGATTCGTGGAATTTGATTTTTAACGCGGTGAACAGGTTAATAGTTCATGAAGATAATTTGGGATGATTAGAGATGAATGTTGACTTAAGGCTGATGTATCAAGTAAGATAAAGAAGAACACTTTGAGATAATGAAAAAAAGACCAACAAAACAAAAAAAACAGCACAAATGTAAGTGGAGGGTGTGGTAGAAAAAGACCAAGGAAGGTATGGTCGGATCAAGTGAATTATATTTTGAAAGAGGGACATCTAAAGTCAGAGATATTGTAGGAGTCATATGAGAAGGTGTATGGATGTAGAGGAGGAGAAAGATGTGTGTCACGATAGAAAAGTCTGGCACACTACACTCTGCCTACCCCGACAGGGAAACAGGGTAATGGTATTCTAATATGTATGCAATAAACCAATAGTAAACTGAATCAAATAAGTTGTTCTAAGTATCCATTGATTTAGTTTTAAATAGATCAGCAATTGTAGTACACGGGATTGGTCATCATCTCTATTTTTTGCGGAAATTTTGATATCAATAGTATTTTTGGATTTTATATGATTGTTTATGGGCTATGGATATCTATGTCGGCCATGTATAAATGAAATAAAATTGATCACTTGAAATAACTTTATTTCCTTCCACAATTCCAGTTCCCTTCTCCTATTTGAGTCTCCCAAATCCTGATGAAACATTTTTCTTTACTAAGAAGTTAATATTAATAGATGTTGAGGTATTATTTTTCATATTTTATTTTATTTTTTAATAATTTCAAGTAGATTTATTTTGAATTTAATTCTTTAAATATTTATATAATATAAGATCTTTTTTCATTTTTGCATATTTAAATATTGAAAATTATTTTTTGTAGCTTTCAGATGTGCGTGGAAATATTTGATTACATGGATGATGTCCTCGCTTTACAGTTGGCAAGTATGTTCTAATCATTAGGTTTTTGTGACAAAACACATCATTTCAGTCGAACTCGCACATAACTCGTTTAAAAAGAACAAACAATAAAACAATCTTGTTTATGCTCCCCTAATGATAAGGTGAAAACCTTAAAACCGGTAGGTAGGGTCATATCATTATCTAACACATTGTTGTCGGGCGGTTTTTTCATCAATCTATGCCGTTAAGCGGGCAATTAATTTAGAATCACGTGCGAAATTACGTTTCACGTAAAATTACTATAACTTGAGAACTATTGATCATATTTAAATAAAATTTTCAGCATTTTATCATTAATGAAATAGTTTTTAATGATCTATTTATAAACTTATATATATTTGGGTAAACAATTATGATATTTAAGGTTAAATAACATTTTTACCTTACTGTTCATTTAGTCATTCTGTACATGTTCAACATAATGTATATTTTGTAAAATACGAAAAAATGAACACCAATATTGTTTTAAAGTATGATATTGTTGAAATTGTTCATCGGAAAAATGTCCGAGGACGCACGGTTACTTCATTATTACTAGTTTCAAATTCGCCATCTGTATTTTTCTCAACACAAGAATAATCTGACAAATTATCAGCACACAATTCCCCATCGCTCTCATTACTATCGTAATCCATTTTTATTGGGTATTTTTTATGAAAAAAATATTCATTTATTATTGTATAAAAATACGGAACAAATAACTTTTCAAACACAACAGCGATCGATATCCACTATACTATATGATACAAAGATAGGTATTTTGTAATATTTTTTTAATAAAAATAATCAGCAATAGCCGAATGTAGGCAGAAACGAAAATGGAGTGCGTCTTGAACTAAACAATATCGCCTCAATACTGAAGAATTATAAAGATAAAAACTAAATGTTTATCTTACAACTATTGTAATTCGAGTGCATGTTATATGACGACAGTCTGCCACCCGACCCTAATTATACTAAGCAGGCTGCCACCTGACCCTCATTATACTAATCGCTTCACTTCACAAGTAACCGCAAACCCAATTCCGATCTGTACAACGTTTTTTGGCGTTTCCCGCGCTCTACCAACAGTAAGCAAATACAACGCTTTTAGGCGTCTCCCGCTCTCTACCAACAGTATGTAAAAGACGCTTTTAAGCGTTTCCCGCAAACAATGTGTTAAGTGGAAAAAACAATATTTGATTAAAAAAATTGTAATGTCTTTAAACTTCCACAGTGTTAACGCCTTAACTATAAATACATTTTTTGTATGGGTTTTACACTTAAACGTTGGTCACTGATATGTGCAACTGAAGTTTAATTTTGCACATCAGGTAATTAATTTCATATAATAAATCATATTATCAAGCAAACCACTAACTATATCATTTCAGTTTTGGACGAAAATGATTTATGGTTTTCGAAATTGACACAATCGAGTTTATATTACTGCGAAAGAAAATCTCTCAAAACACATCACTTTTTATCTATGGAGAAAAAAATTATGTATCTTACTTAATGAGTTCAAATTAAAGGGGTTAAAACTATATTATCTCAACACACTTTGAAAAGTAACTTGCTAATGAAGATGTTAGTATCTCAAAAAGAAAAAAAGGATTTATTACTTTTATAATTACTACAGAAAACATTTTAATTTATTTATACGTTTTCCAGTTTTTGATTCAATCAACAATACATCCTCCTCCATGACAAGTGCTGGACAGTGCCGCCTTGCTCCAATCCTGCCATGTGTACAAGACTCTAATCAGCTTTACGATTTCTCCGTGAAACTTTTATTTAAGTTACATGCAATGCTGCCTCCTGACACCTTATCTGGGCATCGAGATAGATTTATGAAACAATTCAGAATATTGAAGAAGTTCTATCAAAAAACAGATAAGATGCAGTACTTTAAGAATTTAGTTAGTATCCCTTCGCTTCCCGAGAATCCGCCCAACTTCCTTATTCAGAGTGAGCTGAGAACGTACGTGCCTCCGGTTGTGATATTGCCTCCTGAAGAACATATTGAAGAGCAGGATTTAGTTGGCAATCTTATTGATACCTCTGATACATTTAGCCAGGTTTGTTTATAATTATTTTAAATATTTACAAGGTTTATTTGCAAATAATTTTTTTTTGTGAACTTCAAAAACACTGCAGGGAGGAATGTAATAATGTGACTTAAAAATATTGTACGAAAACCCTGGTTTGCCTGAAGACAGATTGTGAACTATTATGAAAATTCACCTACATAATTATTTTCACATAAACAGAAAAAATCAACGTGTTATTAATATTTTGGGAGAACTTCAACATATTTTATTGAAATTATGTAGACCTGTGTGGCCTAGTTGGTTTACTTGTCTTCCCCCCATGGGTTTCAGGTTCAATTCCTGATAGTTTCTTAAAAAAAAAAAAAGGCTCCAACTCGATAAGAGTTCATCTGATGACAATATTTGCATGCACTAGACGTGTAAATAGTGTTTTTGCCTCTTCATGTGTGATAGAATTATCAATACATGCAATGACAAACTGTATGTTTCCTATTCCATTAGTTCTAAAGGTTCGATTAATTCAAATTGAATGATAAAATTAAGACATTGTTACCTCTCAGCCATGCTCTTCACTATGTTTGTTTCACCGATTGGGGTATGTTGAGGAGTACAAAATGAATGAATTACAAAATGAATGAATAATTGAAATTTTAAATGGTTATTTTAGATAGGTAAAATATTTTTTGTTATTGGGATCATGTTATAAAATTAACATCCATTTATTGGTAGAATTGCAGAAATAGAACTAATTTACTAAGTTAACGCTTGCAGTTTTTAAATTTTTACAATATTCGTATGCAGATGGGATTGTCACTTTAATTATCATTACAAATTTTATAAATACAGTCAATAGAGCACACACAGAGAATTTCCTACATTATTTATGGGTATAATCAACTGTGCGAGAAAAAATAAAATGTTTCAACTGTGCCATTTGGCAGATATGTTTTGAATGGTTGACAAAAACACGTTTACGTTTTATAAATATACTAATGTCAACCATTCCCAAATGTGAAATGGCACAAAAAAATAAATGGATTTGAAAAACCTTAGTATGAAAAATTAATATGCCGTGTTTTACTTATTAAATTTGCACTAAATTCTTAGGACGCTTTTGGACACATTGAGTCTGAAAAGTATAACTTTTATCGTTTGTTAAAGCAAAGCATATAAAGATGGGAAAGAGCTTATTAAAAATACAATAGATAATGTCGTCATTTTAAGTTTTGAAATTGATATTTTCCTTGTAAATAAATGTTTTCAGATGACAAGCCCAGATACACCATCAGATCACACTGACTATGCTGGTTCTCAGTCTTCCCACATATCTGATCCTATCATCGAGAGAGATTCTCTTATTGATCACTTGCAATCTGAATTGTCAAGATTCAAGTAAGTTAAAAAAAATCTTTGCACTTTAAACATTTCATAATAAATTGAAAGAATGTTATTATTAATTTGGGTTTTGAGAGATATCTTAAAGGAGGCTCATGGCAGACAAAAACTGAAAGAAGAAAATAAGCGATGCTAGGATAATTATATTACGTAATAATTGTTTATCATAAATTATTTGCATAATAATTGTTTTTAGTTCTGTTGGTTTGCATAGAAGATAAGTATACAGTTCG
This sequence comes from Odontocerum albicorne, assembly GCA_949825065.1. Classification (NCBI taxonomy): domain Eukaryota; kingdom Metazoa; phylum Arthropoda; class Insecta; order Trichoptera; family Odontoceridae; genus Odontocerum; species Odontocerum albicorne. Next base: position 19,485,312 of record OX463847.1, on the reverse strand, counting down.
TTAATTGATTAGATACATTCTGAGGAACTACTTTGCTATGAAAAACTTCATTATCAGAGATAGAAATGAAATAACCAGACTAGGGGTGTGTTCTTTCACTACGAAAGTAATACATATATACAATGGATAAAAAGTAAAATTTAAACTGAATAAAAATGAAAAGTACAAATACAAAAATTTCTTCGACATTAAAATTAAAAACTATAGCAAACAATTATTTAGAATTAGTATTAAGTGTTATTGTTTGCTATTTTGTTTTCTTTTATCTAATAACCGTGTATAATGAATTATTTGCGTTTAACATACAATAACACTTTACTATAATGCTTCTCAGTAAATATGGGTCATCTTCACTTAAAATATTTTTTAGTTGATTTAAACAGTTTTTAAAATGTTCTGTTAATCCCTTTTCTACAATTTCATCTTCATTTCCTTCATGCCACCGTGCTGCAAAGTTTCAATTAGTCTAAAGTTAACTTCGTCGTTCCGTAACTTTGTAGCGAGAAGAATCATTAAGCGAGGTATTATTGTACATTCTATTGTTTTACCATCTTGACATTCTTGAAGAGGAAAATGAAAAAAATGACATGCATTTTAAGCATTCACAAATAATTTCGAATAAATTATGACATGTATGAATTTGGAGGAGGCAAAAGTTGTGTATTTGGATAGAAAAGTTGTGAGATCTGTTCTGTTTGCCTACCCCACAAGGGACACAGTATGATAATATGTATGCATAGATATTGAGATTCTTGCTTTTGAGACATGTGTATCCGTGTCATAGTTTGTCTTTAAATTTATTTTCTCATTCTAATTTGATTTTAAACTCTTATATGTTATACTATGATTATAGCGATAGTAAGAACGGTTGTACAAAAAAAAAAGACCATTAAAGATTCGAAGGAATTTGTAAATGAAAAATGACAGGATTATGTAATAAACTTCGAATCGATAAGGATGTTTTTAAAAGAAAAAACTTCCTTTTCTTGCAATACAGTAGTTACCGCCCTTATGTGGGGGGATACTTCAATGCCCCCCAGTGGGTGCTAGAAACATTTATTCATTCATTTATTGTTTTCAACTTTATGCCTGAATTATTGTATGAATAAAAATATGTGTATTCATCTTTTATTTTCTGGAGTAAAAATTAAGCTTTAAAGTACATAAATAATTTTTAGTGATGGGGATTAATATAATTATTTGTATCATGAGAATTAACTGTTCTCTATTCAAATAAGTACATATAATTGTTTATTTTTGTTATGTCATATTTGCAAAATTTTAGTGTGTAATTTGTTAAATTTTTCCATGTTTATAAGAGGATTTAGTAAACCCTTAATGGATTTAGGTGAAAGTGTCAGCCAATCTATTTGTAGTCTATGGTGAGCAATACCCCAAGAATGCTTACTAAATTTTGCTTCTTACATTTTTCGATACATACAACAAATTGTTGACAAATACATTTTTGAAATTTGTTTTAATTCAAAGAAATTAATAAAATTTATAAGATACTCCAAGAATGCTTTCATAGCTTGATTAGGATTTGCTTCACACAATGTTTTGATACACACAATAACACTATTATTGACAAATAAATTTTAAAAATTTGTTTTAATTAAATAAAAATTATAAGATACTCTAAGAATGCTTCATATCTTGATTAGGATTTGCTTCATATAATATTTTGACATACAATAACACTATTATTGACAAATATAGTATCAATATTAGTTTTAATGCAGAAAATTGTATGCAATTTATAAAACGCCATGTCATTTTTTTTAATAATTTTCAGAAACTATAGATACATATTTTTTTCATATTTCAAAATATACTCGTATTATTATACATTGCATTTATAAAAATGTTTAATTTTTATTTTTGATTATAAAGTTTAGTTAAAGACTTCATTATCTATGTACTTTTTCATAAAACTTCGTGGGATATTGTGGGATAAATATTTTTTAAATGAGTTAGAGACAAACACATTTTTCTAATCAAAACATAGTCTTTCTTGATATATGAAAACAAAATATCAGAGACACTTTGTGTGTGGAAAGAGGGACAGACTACATGACATCTCTTTAACTGTCCAGCATGCCTGGTATCGTGTGCTTACTGCCATCTGCTGGAGGCTATCAAAGCCACAATAAAAAGACAATTCTGGACCAAAATAATTTAATTCACTATTATTCAATCTCATACAAAGTAAACAAACATATAACTAATATTCGAAAAATATTTTATATATAGGCGTGCACGAAACAAAGTTAAGTTATGAAGATTATCAATAAATGTATGATTTTGACTAATTTGTATTTTGTGAAATCAAAGAATTGGATTCAAGTAAGCTAAAAGCATTCTTTGTTATTGTGCCTGCTATTTTAACTGCATGGCTATGATTGAATGAATGGTAGATGTGAATTGACTTCTTTTTATTCTTGATTTGGTTATTTAACCACCAAATCAAAGGAGTGAGAGAGAGATTGTGGTTGTGTCACTTACTGAGAATGCTGTGAGATAGTTTTACTATCAACTAGGGTCTCTACACCCATCTTACACCTTCTACTGGTGTTATGATAGGGAGATTCGTAGCCTTGCCCTGAAGTGGGAAGATGTGGAGTATCAGGCAGCGGATGACCTGGTTGGAGACATTTTGTGGAATCTGTGTTCCTAAGGGAATATGTAGGTGTTTGATTTTATTGATTGAGGTGTAAAATTTTTCAAAATCTGAGTATTTTTTTTTTATATGTAAGGGTTCTAAATACCTCCCTGAAGTTTGAACAGTGAAGCATAGATAGTATTAATTTTGACTTATAATTAGTGTTCATGAGCTCCTTTTGTCTTATTTTGTTGTCTCTTTACGTTATACACTTTTTTTCAGGGGTGAAATCCATAGTATGGTTGCAGAGCACAGATCTACAATGTCAACAATGAATGAGCACATGTCATCTTTAGAAAACCAATTAGTTGCTACAAGGGTAATTTTAAATCATACATTTAATCAAAGACTATTTAGTTTCAAAATATGAAGATATACTATAAGTTTTTACTATGAACCTTAAATTAAACATTATTTCAGAGAGTAGTAATGGAGTTCCAAAATGTGATTATATAATGCTAAAATTTGAAAAATGACATCTTACCTAGCTTGGCAAATTTTTAATAATGACAGTATAACATTAAAAATAAACACAATATGGCTTATGCGTATGCCATTTTTGCTAAAAGTTAAATTAAGAGGTGTGACAATTTTTCACCATAAAGAGTCATTATTGTCTAGTTCAAAATTATGTCATTTAACTAAACATTAGGACTTGTAACAGTCTCGTGATATTTTTATTTAATTTTCCTGGTGAGGTAGATAAAATTTTGTTTGATTTTTGACTAAAAATCATTAAAATAATACTCAGTAAAAAATAAATCTAATTCTAGCGCTATTTTATAAAAAAAAAAAAAAAAAGAAGAATTTATATAGTGCTATTTAGTAACACCGGTTAAACAAAGAACATTTCAAAATTTTATCTGTGGTAGCTATTAAGGTCCAGAATAACAATAAATTCAAATAAAAACAGCATCTAAGTTAAGTTTGGGAACCACCAGGAATCAAATCCATATCTGGGTGCTAAGCAAGCATGTTAACCACTAGGCCATGGCGCCAATGGTACCCAGTTCTATTTATACAACTCTTACAACATTGCCTTATGTTCTTATTTGTGTTTCATTTTTGCAGTCTTGTTCTTTTCCCTTGTATTGTTATAGGAATACAAGGATACAGTTTTATACATATTTTTCTACAAAAATTGTATCATTTTCAGTCTGATTTAGAACATGAAAGAGAACAGCGAAGAATTTTAGAGGAACAACTAAAAACACCTGCAGTTTCTCCAGAATTTGAAGGTAAATCAAATGATTTATTATCTCAGTCAATATTGTGAGAAACAAAAGTAGCGTAAAACGAAAGTATCTGTTCTGAAATGGGGTACACATCAACACCTAAAACCATATTTAGAAATACAAGCAGATTAATGATTCTAAAAATAAGTATAAATGACATATTCTGCAGTTATAATGCTTAAATTCTATAGCTTTTAAGTATGTACTTATTTTTTTTTTTCAAAAATAATATATTTTGTATCAATAGTAATTTGCTAATGACAGGTGTATGTTGTAATTCATCAGTTGTGAGAATGCAACAATTGGATAATTCCATATCTGGTTTGGTGGATATTTTTAATATAGATGTTGTTGAGTTTAGGAGGATCTGGTTATTCCATTTCAATATATATATATTTTTTAAATATAATTAACTTTATAGTTGATTAATTATATTTGAGTATTCTTTTTCCTTTCAGTTTGTACTATAGATTAGTAATTTCATGCTCCATATGTGTTACAAATTGTGCTATTTTACATTTTATTTAATACATGTTGGTATGGTATATTTTTCCAATGTAAATATTTTTTCTTGAAAAACTTGAGAACCGGAAGACTACATTTTCACCAGTTTCAAAATTAAAGAATTGACATCTTTTCAAAATTCCAGGACTGTGCTCTTTTTTAATGCCTACCTTTGTTTAGTAGTTTGGAAATTATTGAAATAATTGTAATAAGGGTGATTTACATAGCTCCATTCAGAGAGAAAACTTACCACAAGGGAACCATGTATATATGTAAAATAGAACTTTATTTTTAAGGGTTTATTAATAAATCCATCTTTATAAAAAAAAATTATTTGCAGAGTATAAAGATAGGAATAAAGTAACTGCACCATTAAATAAAATACTTTCCGGAATAAAAAAAAACAAATTATGTAAGAAAACTGTAGAAAATGTATTAAAGGTAAACAAATTACAAAGAAAATTTCTGTAGGGTTTTCAATATGTCATTGTAACATATTTGGCTTTTTATGGAGCGTATGGTCTGTGTATTACTTGTTGATTTTTACATGATAGTAACATAGGTATTTTATGGAGCGTATGGTCTGTGTATTAATTGGGTATTCCTTGTTGATTTTTACATGATAGTAACATAGGTATTTTTTAGATCGTTGCAGCAAAAAAAAAATCTTTTATCATGCCATTGAAGAAGCACTGGTTTATATTCAGGTATATATAGAGTTTACAAGAAAGTCAAATGGTTGTTAAAATTATTTTTCATATATAAGTAGTTATTTGTTTTTAAACATAATATTATATTATTTTCAGAAAGAATACAAGTAGCTGAAGTGCGTGCCAAAGGTTTCGAAGAGAAGTTCCAAAAATTAAAATTAGCATACACCCAAATGAGAGAAGAACATATTACTTTAATAAGACAGGTTTGTTGTGAGACTTTTATTATTGATTATTCGTATTATGTTATTTGAAACATTTTTATATGATCTAATATTTATTGTGTAGAAAGCGGAAACCGACAAACTGTTCTCTTCGCTGAAAAAGTCAGCACAAGAGCTTGAGGTGAAAAATGAAGTATTACAAACCACAAATAACAGACTCACTGAAGCAAATTCCAAGTAAGCTACATTTTTATAAAAGTTTGTACCTATTTAAAATTTTGAATATTAATTTATCAGATAGCTTTTTTGACCTTATATTCCATCTGGAGATTCAAATTCTTTTTCTGATAATGACTTGATAAGAAATGCATGTTGGTTTGCGGGGCAAGGAGAATATGACCTCTATATTTTTATATAGTCAGTAGAAAGCAGATATTTGTAAATAACAGTTCAAGATTTACTCAAGGCCTCAGGGCTTTAGGGTTAATCCCCTAACACCTTTAAAATAAACAATTGTACTAGCCATAGACCGTCTCGGCACTGATTCGGCCACTACTTCGAAGGATGTGAAGTGCCAGGCTGTAGACCTATCTGGACAGACCCATTTTATGACATCCTTGTGTTTCTGTTGGGAGTTATAGGGTTAATTGATACATAATTTCTTTCACATAACATTTGTAAGGCTCAGCTAAAAAATAATATAACTAATTATGTTATCAGATTGATAAGACTGTGTTTCACAAAATGTTTTAAATTTTTATACAATATGAGAATTGCGGGTTTTGGACTAAAAAAATATATGTTAATAAAATAGCAGGTGGTACGACCATGTGACAAATAAAATAGTTTATCTTTAGCAGCAGCTAATAACTAATACAATAATGATGAGGTGCTTGAGGTGGTTGGGTCACGAATTGAGAATTAGTTAAGAGCTGTGCTGTGTTATCCTTTGCAAGGGACTCGAATACATTGCTCATCTTATACTATATACCAGTATTACGATAGGGAGTTTCGTAGTTTCGACGTGAAATGGGAGTATGTGAAGTTCCGGACTGTGAACCAACCTTAATAAAGATGTTTTATGGTATCCTTGTGTTATTATCCTAATGGAATGTATAGGGTAATGATGATCAAAAACTTTGTAAATGAACAATTTTGGGAATTATAATGTATGCATGTGCATCCAGAAAAATATGCATGCGCTTGCAGACCAATACGCATGCGTGCAACTGGTGCCTTTTTCCGACTGGGACAGCCAGTGAGGCACCGGTAATATCAGATATCTGATTGAGTACATGCTGTCCATATTTATTCTTATTATAAATACGAGTATATTGTTTCCATGATTTCAATTTAGAAATAATAGAAATTGAATAAAGCATTTAACAGGAATGGAAATCAACTTAAGTTTTAATAGATTAGGAACCATATAAATCTTCCGTTATCTGTATTTTACTCATGTTTACATAAACAACTATTTGAGACCAGAACGGTCCCATTTGTATATGTTATTTCATTAACCCAGTAGGCTATTATCTTTTTCAATAAGTACAGTTCACCATCACCACTAACATGTTAAAATACAGTTTTTACCATGCTTTTTTTCAGGGAGAGCCAAGTTAACGTGAAGAGTGCAAATGAAGCTAAAGCTGAAGTTGAGTTAATCAAACAGGATCTGGAAGTTCAGTCCGTAAAACATAACCAAGAGAAGGAAGAACTCCTCAAGAATGTGGCGCAGCTACAGCAGGACTTGGCTAGGCTCACTACCGACAAGGATCTATTCCAACAACAGAAGGAGGTTTAAAAATATTGTTTGCAATTTACTCTAATATGTAGTTTGTTTTTTATTTGATCTATTGTAGTGATTATTGGAGGAGATAAAAGCTGATAAACGCATTTGACATATTTTAGTAGATATACTTTTCTATTCTCACTTTGCATTTACATTATTTAAAAAGTATAAAACTTAACATGTTTTGAAGAAATGTGAATTTCTTGTCACATTTGTTGTGAGACAGACTATTTTCAGATAAAAAATTTAAGGAACATACAAAGTGGTGCAAATATTGTCATCTGATTTGGTATGAGATAATTTAAGGCTGATGCATTAAGTAAAATTAAGAAAAGCACTCTAAGACGGTTTGGGCATGTAGAACGAATTAATGAAAAATGACTAACTAAACAAATATACAGTGCAAATGTGAGTGGAAGGTGCGGTTGAGGAAGACCAAGGAAAGTATGGTTGGATCAAATGAATGATATTTTGAAAGAAGGAAATGTAAAAAATCACATAAATCATAGAAATTGCATCAGAAGATGTAAAGATGTAGAAGAAGTGAAAAATATGTGCTACAATAGGAAAATCTGGTACTTTCTCCGACAGCGAAACGGGGGGATGGTTTGTATGTGGTATGGCTATGTTTGTATGTGTGGTATGGCTATGTTTGTATGTGGTATGGCTATGGTTCGGAAAATAATTGAAAATTATATGTTATTTTATTGAAAATTATATGTTATAAGGAAATGTCAGCCAAAAACCCGCCTCTGACTATGACTGTAAATTTTGGTTCGTATTTTATATTTTTCAGTTTCATTAGTAGATTCTCGATTTCTTAGCTAATTTTTGCCTTGAGCTGTCCTAGAACATTTTTTGAAATATTCAGCTTGGCTTTCAAAAACCCTACCAAGAGAAGTCTTGAACTGTTAAATGGGTGAATTTGGTGGCCATTGCATGTCACCAAAACATGATATGAAAAAATTGAAATAAAAATAGTCAACCAAAAATAATGGCACCATGATGTTTAAAAATTGTGGCATTTTCCTATAGGATGATATTTTTGCCACCTTGTGTTGCCAATCAATGAATTTTTTTATCACTACTTTTTTAATTATTATAAAATTCTCTATTCTACTTTTGTTTTTTAAAAGATTAAAGTCTGATATTTTTCTTTGAAGCAACCATTAAATCAAACCATATTTTCATTAAATTGTTTTTTTGCAACATTATATGCAACAACTTGGACCATTTTGATAATAATGCCTCAGCAACCTCCAATAAATTTGCATGATTTTAGGTAATATTTTGACTTAAATATTATATTTGACTATATACTCAACAAAATTGTTTTATTTAGACAAGTTCCGTAACCTAGTTGGTGATCAGTCTTGCAACCTGGGTTTGCGATTTTGATTCCCATTGGAATCCAAATTAAAAAAAAAAGGATTCCAGTCTTGTTTTCGCTTATGATCTCTTTAATATCTTATTGGTTGGAAAATATTGTAATATGGCAAAACGTCTGCAAGGTTATACTATATATAATGAAAGTTTAATACAATACAATAAGCAGGGGTGCCGTGGTTCCTATTACAGATCAAAATTGCCTAAATCTTTTTGATTTTCGAATCTAAAATTCATCCATTAATTTTCACGTGAAAATTGATATTATATTTTTAAATTTCAAAAATATTTTAAATTCCATATATATTTTTTTAATGCTAACAAATATATAGTAATGTTTTGTTTTATGTGTATGTTTTCCCTAAATTTAATTATAAAAAATGTATAAAAAACATTTTTTATACTTTACATTAATTATATTTTGTATGTAAATATGTCAAATAATAATTTTTAAAGTATATACAGAGAGAAAACTTTCTTACTGTTGATTTAATTAAGCTCTTATATTAAACAATATTAATCTTGCTATTTACTAAAAAATATAGATAATTAAAATTCCATTTATTTAGTATTCAGTTGTTCATAGTTGATTTAAAATGTTTGTTTAATTTTACTTGTTAGTCTGTATGTTTAAATTATACCAGCCCCGGGCAAATTACGACCCACAGGCCATATACAACCTGTCTCATATTTATTGTAGCCAGCAAGTTATAACAAATTTTTACTTACATTAATTATTTTCTTTTGCGATGTTTATATAATTGTATATACTAGGTTAGTCAAAAAGTTTTGAAAGCGGAAATGAAAATACATTTTTTTTGGGGGGAAATCACTTTTATTGCTCAGTATAGTCTCCCATAAGATCAATACACTTGGTCCAACGATCTTCCAACTATGTTGTCCCATCACGGAAGTGACTTTCTGGAAGGCCTGCAAAATACTCCTCTACGACGGCTATAACCTCTTCGTTTGATGAAAAATGCTTTCCACGAAGGAATTTTTTGAGGTGTGAGAACAGCCAGAAGTCAGAGGGAGCTAAATCTGGCGAATAGGGTGGATGCTGCAACAATTCGTACCCCAATTCACTGATTTTCGCGATGGTTTTTTGAGCTGTGTGAGCAGGTGCATTGTCTTGATGAAAAACGATTTTTTTCTTCTGCAAACCGGGTCTTTTTTCACAATTTTTTTCATCCAACTGGTCCAAAAGGTCACAATAATAATCAGAGTTGATTGTCTTACCAGTTTGGAGATAATCTATCAATAAAATTCCTTTTGCATCCCAAAAAACTGACGCTAACACCTTCTTGGCCGATTTCTGGACACGAACTCGCTTCGGAGCCAAAGTGCCTGGTTCACACCACTCCTTAGCCTCTTGTTTTGATTCAGGATCATGGTGGTAGACCCAAGCCTCATCCATAGTGATGAATCGACGCAGAAAATCCTTTTTATCCTTTCGAAATTGCTCCAAATGTTGCTCAGAAAGTCACATTCGAACGTGTTTTTGTTGCATTGTTAGCAAATGCGGCACCCATTGTGCACACAGTTTTTTGAAACCCAAAACTTCAGCCAAAATATGCCATGTTGTTCCATGTGAGATGCCTATGGTGTCAGCTATCACATCCACAGTCGATCGATGATCTTCCAAATCCATATCCTGTATTTTCGCTATGATTTCTGGTGTTGATGCACTTTTTGGACGTCCTGAGCGTGGATCGTCTTCAACGCTTGTACGGCCATGCTTAAACTCCAAAACCCATCGGTGAACGGTTGGAAATGAAGGAGAAGACTCCTTTAATACTTTCACCATCTTTGCATGGATCTCAGTAGCCGATAAACCTTCCAAAACAAAGAATTTAATCACTGCACGATATTTGGATTTTTCCATTGTTAAAAAATACACTGACACGTCAACTTCAAATGGCTTGTAAACAAAGAATGAATTGACAGATCGAAATGAAATTTTGAGTACGTTCTTATGAAAGATGAAATATTAAAATGGCATAGAAATTTTGGTTTCTACTGCTCCATAGATGTCGCTTTCAAAACTTTTTGACTAACCTAGTATATATTTTTTAATCATAATCTGGGTCTAGAGAAAAATCATCTTTTAGCCCTGAGTGGCATTATAAGAGGCATTGGGAGTATGGCTTGAATGACTTATGTGGTCATGTGAGATGCAGAGCCATCTATCTGTATTGCCACGAATTTGTATATACATAACCCATACTCGGCAATACATTATCACTCGAACCTCCGCATTCACACATTTTTGTATTTTAGTTATATATTTTTCTTTTTTATGATAATACAAAAAAAGCTTCTTATATTTAAATTTTCAATGCGGCTCATTAGCCTAATTATATGCCCAGGCCTGAATTTTATCTAGATAATTTAGTGTATCTTTGATATACTATATATATAATATATTGAAGATACTTGCTTGCCTAGTCCTTATTTTTTATTTAATTAATCTTGTTTTATATTAATCACTATACAATTTTGTCTTACCAGGTTACTATCCTCTCTTTTGATATTTAGCAATATGTATTTACATTTCAAATATAAGAAATATACAGTTTATATATAAACTCTTTTATTTAAATTTTTAAAGATGGTAACTAATTGGAGATAAACAGCTTGTGGCTGTAGCGTAGGCTTAAAACAGTCATTGAGTTTCATATGAAAAGTATTTATTATCATCTCTCCAATATTATTAAAATGTCATCAATTTTGTACAATGGTGTTTTGTATGCTAATTAGTCCCATTATTTTTTTGCATGTTGCACGCTGCTATTAATTAATCTGCATGATTTACTTACCTATTTTATTAAAAACCTTTTACTAAAATATCTGTTAAACTTGTGTTTGAAAAAAAGGAAGAGATTAATATGTTAAGAACAGAGTTTTCTATATTAAATGGAAATAAAGAATGTGAAAAGGAAAGTTTAAGTAAAAATTTATTAGAACTTCAACAACAGCTAGTCAAGTTGACAACAGAAAAGGATCAAGTAATAAAACAGAATGAGGTAACTTTTTTATTAAAATTATGTAATTTTGTAAATTTCGTTTTTGCCACTCACCAGTCTTAAAATATCCTTGGAGTTTTTCTCAATAATTTATTATCCTATGTCATGGGATTTATTATTCTATGTCATAATCTGTAATATATATATCTCCCCAAACAGCAGAGGCAGCATTACTGGGGCCAATAGTCTGGGAAAAGTAAACTTGTTCATTACTGGCATCTCAGTTTTAAACAGCTTTTTAGGAATCATTCCATTTGATTTTTTAGTGGCATTCATAAGTTGCATTTTATAAATTTGTTGTGTTATTTGTTTTTTTTATGATTAACTCACTTTAGATGTTTTTTTTAATGCAAATATGAACTATACTGGATTGTTTTATTTTATAGGCATTATGACCTATTCTTAAGTGTTTTGTTGTAAAGACGGCTATATTCCATTTTAAGTTATTTTATTAGCCATACATAACCTCTCAAGTTTCACTAGTCACTCTGAATGTTTTTATCAGTTAATTAATCATAACGTACTTTGGGTTTTATAATATTATCAGATTATACATAATGACATTATTTACTTTCAATGATTTTTAAAAATAAATTTTCTTTATTTTTATATTTTCGCTTTATAAGGAGAATGTTGATTTTTTAAAAGATGAAATGAACCAAACAATATTGAAACTCCAAAAAGATTTGAAAGAAATATATAAAACATTGTCAGAAACTCAACATGATCTCTCCCGAGTAGCGATTGAGAAAGAAAGACACGAAGAAGAAAGTGAGGTACTTCCTTTTTGATTATGTACAAGACAGTGATACAGTGATTTTCATAAAGCCCTTATTTTATAGAAAAAAATGTATGTAAGATAATACAGGAGGACGATAATATTTTTTTTTCTTACAAGTTCTTTTATACTTTTGAAAATGATTCTGTTCCAACGTTGAATCTGTCACATGGTTTTTTTAATGTTTTTAAAATATTAAATTCATATTTAAATTTAATAAAGTTCTTAAGAAATTATATTTACATATTTTTTATAATAATTGTGATTCAAATATAAGAACTCTTTAGTTTTTTCAATCACAAATAAAACTCCACTAACAATGTATCGATTATATTATAGTTCTATATATTTATGTATTTTTTTTATTCATTTAAATATGTATGTATATGTTTTTAATTCACAAATATTTTTTTTGCATGTGCATGTTCTAATTAAATTATGCTTTAATAAATTATTGAATATATAATTTGAAATATCCAAGATGAGTTTGAAGGCGTTAAAGCAAGACTTGAATTTGATGATAGAAAAACATCAAGAAGAAAAGACTAATTTGACCAACACTTTGTCAGATTTGCAAGACTTCCTTGGCAAGTTAACTAATGATTTAGACCAATCAGTTCAAGAGAGAGAGGTATAGCAAATGTTTTATGCCAATGTTGATTTTATTTTTCCAACAATATTTTGTGGTTTAGTTCATTAGTTTATTACCTCTTAAAGTTTATGTACTTTAAATTCTTAATTGTGAAATGAGACATATTAAAGTAATATTACTTTGTAAATTCAATGGTTCATGTATCAACATATGAAAAATGACAAAATATAAGAAATATTGAAAAAATCTTAGTTAACTAAGAAACTAGATAATTTGCCTAAAATATTTTACAATAACAAAATTTTCTAAGATGTGTAAAAACATGCAACTAACATACGAGGCGTATCCAGAAAGTAAGTGTACTGAGGCTCTCACGACCGGATGGATTTTATTTTCGACATGTTGGCTACACTTCCGTGTAGCCTGACCCTTCCCCTCCGTAACGAGACCGGTTCGAGGTCAGTACGTTGAGAATTGTCGACGCGACAACACGTTTCGTGAAAAATTTCAATCCAATCTCCCGCCAAGTGCGAAATACGGGGCGTCATCCGTTATCTCGTTTGGAAGGGAAAACCTCCGGTTGAGGTTTATAATGAGGTGAAAACTGCATATGGTGATAAAGCTATGAATCGTACGAGTGTGTACAAGTGGTGTCGCGAGTTTAAAAACGGTCGTACGTCTGTGCATGATGATCAGAGGAGCGGAAGACCTTCAATTGTAACTGACGAAATTGTGGAAAAAATCGAAAATGCGCTCCGTGACGATCGCAGATTGACTGTGGATGAACTTTCTGCGATGTTTCCGCAAATCTCCAGATCTCTACTACACGAAACCATCACAGAAACCCTCGGATATCGGAAACTGTCCGCGAGGTGGGTCCCAAAACAGCTGACAGACCAACACAAGTTGAATCGAGTGGAGGCCGGGCAAGAGTTTTTGAGGCGCTGCAAACTCCATGGAGATGAATTTCTCCGCTCCATCGTTACTGGAGATGAAACTTGGGCTGCACACTACACGCCTGAAACCAAAAGGCAGTCTCAACAGCGGCGTCACACCTCTTCACCCTCCGCCAAAAAGTTCAAAACCGCAATTTCAGCCAAGAAAATCATGGCATCCGTGTTTTGGGACTGTCAAGGCATAATTTGAATTGAATATATGCCTCAAGGGGAGACCATCAACTCTGCAAGATACTGTGAGACCCTAAAAAAATTGCGGAGGGCGATTCAGAACAAGAGGAGAGGCATGCTGACAAAGGGAGTCTGCCTGCTGCACGACAATGCCAGACCACACACAGCCAACGCCACGAAGGAACTGCTCGCCTCGTTTAAATGGGATGTCCTGAACCATCCCGCGCTTTCCCCTGACCTAGCACCTTCAGATTACTATCTCTTTACCTCCCTGAAGCTGCACATGGGTGGAAAAAGGTTTTCAACCGACGAGGAGGTAAAGGAGGAGGTGGAGAAGTGGACGAAGGGGTTGGCGCGAAACTACTTCGAGGAAGGCATCAAAAAGTTGATACCCCGCTTCACCACCTGCATTGAGAGGAATGGCGACTATGTCGAAAAATAGCTTACATATGTACTACGGTAACCACGTAATTTTTTTGTTTAAATAAAAAAAATTGTAACCTACAAAAATTCAGTACACTTACTTTCTGGATATGCCTCGTATATGATAAATATGTTCGAAATTTCATAGATTGTGGCTTGTTAAAAATAAAGCAGTTTATTGGAAAAACCTTTAGATTAAAAATGAAGCAGTTTTTAAAAAAGAAATTTGTGTCCTCTTATATAATTTTTTTTATTGTAATCTTTCTAATTTTTTTATATAAAATGATTGATTATCTATGGAAAACCTAATGAATAAAATTCTTTAATTTTGAATATTATTTTCAAAATGGTTTACCGATGAAAAAACAGTGATGCCAAATTATGAAAATAATTTGCTTCTATGCATATTCTTTGCCGTTTGAAACATTTTTTTTCTTCTGCATATTTGATGTTTTATTTTGATAAGATTAGATTTTTTTTCTTATATTTTGCTTATTGAGGTTATGTTTCTCATTTATCTTTTTTAATTGATGATTCCTGTTTATTTCTAATAGACTTTTTGGAAGTATAACATTTTGAGTATGTTTTATATTTTTATTAATAATATTAACGGGTATTATTTTTTTTCTTTTTTCCGCTCTTGCTGCATGTTGACAACTGTGCATGATGTATCCTATTTTGTAAATATTTGGATGGACATAATTGCTGTTTATTACACTAATTGGATTACTGGACGGACATTCACAACTCCGTAAAATATTGGTTTGGTTTTAATATGTAATATATAAATAACTGCATGTCATTTATTAGAGTTTGAATAATAAACTGACGTGGTGTAGCAATGAAAAATCAATATTGGAGTGTGAATTACAGGATTTGCTGCAACAAAAGCACTCTGCAGATGACTCAATAAGTGAGTTACATTTGAAAATTAAAGATGTCCAAGCAGCCCTTTCAAAAGGTATTATTATTTCTAAATATATCTTACACTTATTTAAGATTTGGGACAATTAGGTAAGACCCAACTATATTGCATAAAATTTGCCCAATATGCTATTATACAAATAACTATTACGAGTACTTAAAGTTAATTAAACCATACCTTTAAAAGTTAATAATCATTCGTTCGTTTCTGTGTCTGGATCATCAATTGAATAATAAATATATATTATTTTTACTCTTTTGTAAAAAATGAGATCAGTTCACATTTCACAGGTGGGTTCTTATTTATTTATTGTTTTTTTAATGACTGAAGATAGCTATTACCATAGTCAATCTTACGGCTCTTTTTTTTCATGGTAGATGTTACATTTGTGCCAGTAGCCTCTTTAATTTAGTTACTCCTCACCATTGAAGGGTCTTTTCTTTCCTTCCTGGTACAATTTGTAGGAAAATCAGTTTCTCCAGACTATGTTTCTCCAAACCTCTTCACATTATATATATGAAATATTTTGGGATGCGTTTTGAACAGAGTAGTTTTTCTTTCACGTTCAGCTTTTGCATATAAACATTTTTGTTTTATGATCAATCCGCTACAGGAGGCAGATTAAGTGAGAACTAAGAGCTAACCATTGTTCTTACTTATTTTATTTTATATTTAACTACAAAATAAATAATTCAAATTGGTAAGGTATGAATAATTAAAAGATTATTTTTAATCCAACTCCAAACTCTGGAAATGTTTCATTTTTAAATGTTTAACTATTTTGTTTGTTTTTTTTAATTGAAAAATACATTCATATATACTAACCTAAGAATTAACTTTCAGAAATAAAAAATTCAACTATAGGAAAATGGTCACTGATGAAAACTAGTTTGAAATCATCTTCAGACATAATTAAAGGAACCATACATGAACTGGACAACCCTGCCATATCTTCACTTAAATGTGGTTTGGAATATTTCAAATCATTGTTACCCCTTACCGGAGATCTTTTGAATCAATTAGAGAAATCTCTGATTGTTTATGAGGTATTATTACCTTTATTTTTTAACATATTTATATTTAAAAAAAATCTTATTAATAAGGATTTAAAAAAAAACTTATTTTCTTTTAGAAAGAAAAAAATCCATCTGAAGATGTTGCAAATGAAATAGTTTTTGTGACACATTTGATAGCAGCAAGTGTTATTCAGGGTGTTGCTACTTCCAATACTTCAAAAGACATTGTATTTGGTGAACGTAAGTAATATCATTTATAAATCATTTACTGTTTAACTTCATAACATAGGTAATTAAAGGTAACAAGAAAAATAACAGACTAAATAGTAATAAAAAAATAAACCATAATTTTTATTCTTTAAACCTTTCGGCACAATTAGATAATTTAATCACTACAAATATGATTCTTTCAATCATGACATACTAAAAGAATATTTTATGTTACTTGTTTTAATCCTCATGAACATTCGATGGATTATAGCTTTGTTGTAAGTTCTTCCTATCAATCATTTGTTTCATGATATATTATATTTGTTATCCATGACCTTTTCTAAAGTGTAGTAAAAGAAATACACTGATTTTGAGATAACTAATGTAGCACATTTGATAGAAACACAAAGCTAGTTCCAAAGTTGAGCTCAATGAACTGCAAAAGATGATGTGTAACGCATTGGAATATGAAAGATTGTCCTATCACCGACCATATTGAAAGTTGTTTTTGTCACACAGTTATTGAGGACAGTTTGAATTATTCAATGTGCTATAAATGTAGGTTATTATTTGCTAGGGTAGTAGTTATGAAGAATGATGCTCTATTATGAATATTTGATTTCAGAAATGGCTCAGGAATGTCGAGAGTTGGCCAATACAATGTCTGCATGCATTGATTATGTAAAATCTGTGGCTGAGATGACCAACGATTTACCACAAGAGAATGGTCTTAGTAATGGAGCGAGTGATAAAAATGCAAAGATGCATGTTGCGAATGTGAGAAGAATTTTGCAGAATGTAGGCTCACTTGCCGATAAAGTTGGAGGACAGGATGACAGTGGTTCCGGTGATTCTGTGGAGGGAGAACTGATCAATATGGAGAAATCCATTGAGGAAGCGACTGCCCGTATTGAAGTATAACAATTTTAATCTTATCTTGTTAAATCATAAATAAAACATTAAAATAAACTTTTTTTTTTCTACGTCATGTCATTTTTATTCAAAGTATACAAATTTATAAAATACTGTTAATTTTAAGTATAATCTATTTAAGGAATAATTTTGATTAAAATAAAAAGTGATGAATATAAATTGTATGAGCTATCTAAGTAATATGTAATGAAATTATAGGAAATGTTGCGCAAGAGCCGTGCTGCCGATTCTGGCTTGAAATTGGAAGTGAACGAGAAGATTTTAGATGCGTGCACAAGTTTGATGGCCTCTGTTAGGGAGCTTGTCAAGAAAGCCCGATCACTGCAGGGAGAAATCATTGCTCGAGGCAGGGGCACCAATACTGCTAAAGAGTTTTACAAGAGGAATCACCAGTGGACTGAGGGACTCATATCTGCTGCTAAATCAGTTGCCATGGGTGCTAAATTATTACTGTAAGTTGGACATAATATTGTGTAAGGCAGAGGTTTTCATAGTGTGCGCCTTAGCGCCCTGGGGCACCATGAAATCTTAAAAAAAAAAAAAATTCCAGGCAATCTTAATTCAATGCGCAAAAATACTTTCAAAAGGATAATACAGAGAAGTTCACATGGATTTAAGACTCATTCTGGGTTTAATCTCCATCTGACTTTACATCGATAGAGGAAGAGAATCTGATTGAGCTGTTTTGCAACAGTACATTAGAAGCAAGATTTGTTGTTATTGAACTGATTGAGTTTTGGATATCAGTAATATGAATACTCATCCTTCACTGAGTGTTAAAGTTCAGCGAATCCTGTTTCCATTTGCGATGACTTATCTCTGCAAAGCTAGGTTTTCGGTGGTAGCTGTAATAAAAACCAAATATCGCTCAAAACTCAATGTGGAACAGGAAATTAGGGTAGCTCTGTCTGTGTTTGATTCCAAGATTTGAGAAATTTTATGGCGAATGACAGGCTCACCCATCCCATTAATTGGGTACTCGGCCAAGTATTAATTATAAAAGAACTATTGGACTGTAACTTCAACCCTCAATGCTGAAGTATATAATTTCTACAAAATAAAATTAAGGGTTTCATTATCATGGTATTGTTATACATGTTAATACATTTTTAGTTATTATTTTAATAATACTAATCTCCTTTATTGATAGCAAAAACCATATAAATTTTTTTTTTAACATTATTATTAGTTTCACATGATTCAAAAGAAACAATTTATTAAAATATAAAGATCTGGGTTCATCTTGTATCACCCCCCCTCCCCCCCAATAGACATCATACAGTATAAAGATAAGAAACCCAACTGGTGACATCACAGATGTTTTTCAGTCCAAACTTTCAAATTATACAAAAAATAACTATGCATCAAGTATTTCTTTAAATAGCATGCAAGGCATAAACATTTATCATTTGTCTTTGTAGAACTGCTGCTGACAAGGTTGTTGCGAACAATGGCAAACTTGAGCATTTGATGGTGGCTTCGCAAGAAGTGGCGGCTAGTACAGCACAGTTAGTTGTGGCATCGAGGGTGCGTGCAGAGCGCGGCTCAGAGAAGCTTAACGCCTTGGCATTTGCCTCCAGGGCAGTGTCCACTGCCACTGGAGCCGTTATAGCCACAGCTAAGACGTGTGCCATGATGGTTGAAGAGTCAGGTTAGTGAATTTGTTAATGATATTTTATGGTGAAAATAAAGCACAGTTGATATCACAAGTCTATTTAAAGCATTTGAGATGTAAGTGAAGCAATTTATTACAGACAAAGAAAAATCTGCAATATAAAGGACGTTGCAAGATGGTCGAAATAATAAAGATGATATTAGCATGTGAAAATAATGAAATTTGGCAACTACTCGTATGCTAATCAACCTCCAGGCAGATAATTGGAAAAAACAGCTTTGCAGTAATACTGAGACATGATCTGATCACTGGCAATTTTGAATACACGAAAAAAACTTATTGCTGTTGTTTGCAAAATTTCCCTGTATGCGACATATGGCTCCTATACATTGCACTTTTAGATTACACATTGCTCCTATACATTGCACATGTCACAAGTCGAAATTTTTCTTAAAATGACTAATGCATATTTTTGAACGAGATATTAATGCCTCTTTATAATGAAAAATCATCACACCTTTTAATTCAGTTCTTGGCCAAAATATGGTCCACACAAGTCATATTTTATTTTTATTGTTACATACATACCATCATACCATTTTCCTGTCAGGGTAAGGAGAGGACAGAGTGCCAAATTTTCTTATCTCGACACAAATCTTCCACCTCTTCTACATCTTTACACCTTCTCATACAACTCCTGCGATTTCTCTGACTTTCTACATTTCCTTCTTTAAAAATATTCTTTTGATCCAACCACACTTTACTTGGTCTTCCTCTATCACGTCTTTCACTCACATTTGCACTATATATTTGTTCTATTACTCTTCATTCATTCGTTATATATGCTCAGACCATCTCAGAGTGCTCTTCTTCTTCTTATTCAACACACCTGTCCTAAGTTCATATTAATCCCTAATTACTTCTTATTGTTACTTTATCATAATTTAAAAGTTGATAATCTTCAATTTGTAAACCATGAGATAGTTTCAGTTCATAATTTAGTAGAAATAGGAAAAGTTAAGAAGGTTTTCCATAGATGGTTAAATATTGTGTGAATTGTATTTCGAGTTATGACAATATATCAGCTTTGAATGCAATACAAAGTATTTGAGATTTTTTTTTTTAAAAGTTTATTTTATTTAGTAACGTCATGGAATTCTAGTATCATTCTCCAAAATTTTAATTTTGCGTACATATGTATAATATAAATACCATCCATTACATGTTGTTCGTTTTGCAGTAGGCAGATGGGACAGATCACCATTTTTTTTATTCTATCCCTGTACATAGCCTTTGTCTTGTCCATATCTTGTAACACATACTTTTCTGTTCCGCATCTTACCTTTCACTCGACACTATTAAAATTTGACTGTCTTGAAACTGTCATTTCGACTTATGATAGTCCAACATCAACGGTGCGATACATATTTTTTCACAAATCCTTTGTTTTTTTTATTAATGCTTTGTTTTCATAAAATTAAAAATATTGTTTTGTTTATATTACAGAGGACCTTGACATGACTGGTATGTCATGGCAGGCAGGCCGCCGAATGGAAATGGAGTCTCGTGTGCGAGTGCTAGAACTAGAGCAGGCCCTGGCCACCGAGAGGCTCAAGCACGCTGCTTTGCGCAGAACCAACTACAGACTTGGAGATACCGAATCCCAAGTGAGTATGGTGCATTAGATATTAAATGGGTACATTCTAGTAACTGGAAAAAATACATTTTCAAGTATATTTGATCAAGATTAAATACCGTTTCAATACAACACTTTATTAGGATTTAAAAAAAAAAATTGATGCATAAAAATGTTTCAAGCCATTATAGCAAACAAATAACAAATGTTGTTCAAACGAATCTCAACTTTCACACGACTTAACTCAATTCGAGGAGATTTTGACGTAATATCTAGAAAATTAAAATCTATGTTATATTTTGATTGAAATAACAATTTATCTTCATTCTTTCCTTATTTTACAAAAGAACACTGTTTCAGCATTCAAAATGCTTATTTTGTACATATTTTAATTAAATATGTTCAACTAATATTTTATTTTTGAGATAATAACAAATTTTATCGATTAATAGGAAGAAACAGATTTCTATATTGTTTCTGGTACTTTTTGCTAAAGGTATTTAAAGTTAATTTAATAGTAAATAATATTTATTTGTTTATACACCTTGTAATTGGTAGCTTAAAACAAGTATACATAAGAAAGTATCCTAAAATTAGGTACGATCAAGCGAGAACCTGAAATTTCATACACTTAAGATAACTTCCTTTGCTACACTTGCTTGACTTCTCTAACAAGGAAATGTATAAACAATCAAATGTTTTATTACAACTAAATTAATTTTAAACAAATTTAGTCTAGAAAAGAAAAAGTAATCGGATTATTTTTAATAATTAAACAAATTTGTCATTTTTGAAAAATATCAGAACATTGGCTTTACATATTTTATTAAACATGTACAAAATAATTGGTTTTGAACGTTTGAACCGTTTATTTCTTTAAGGAAAGTAATAAGTATAGATCATTAATAAATTCAATATTTTCGACGTTGTGTGATAGTTGAGATTCATTCAAATCACATTGAAGTTTTGTCACATTTGCAACTTTTAAGATTTCTGCTTTTCGTTTATTACCTTTTAAGACTTCGAATATTTTGATATTTTCCATTGCCTTTCCTTTGTTTTGAAACGGCTGCTAGTCATTTGATAACCTTACAATGCGTCCATTCTCAGCAGAGGAAGCTAATAATGATTTTTTTGACTTATTAGTATGAAATCTTTATATCAAAAGTGAACAACATTCCCATATATTTTGTAATTAAAAACAATTTCACTATTTTCTTTCTCTCTGGCCCTCTTACATCAGTCTAATAAATGTTAAGTTAACCTTTTTATTCAGGAACTTATTAGTACAATATAATTCATAAGTAAAGTGTAATATTTAACATTAAACCAATAATAAAGTTCCACGTGATAATTAGAAAGAAACAACCAACAAAACAGAAAGAAAACACAAACAATACAATATATTTTTTCACAATGGACAGCATGAGTCATATTGTGTGAGAAAGTTGGGAGATCAAAATGAAGATAAAAGATACACACTTTCAATCAGCCAAAGTATCGCACTTAAATATTCTGTTGAAACTATTACACTGTTGTGACAGTTTATATTTATACAGTAGCTTACCGTATTCTCAGCATTAATTGTTGACTTGCAATAACTGAAGACCAAGTGAATTATATATTGAAAGAAGGAAACATAAGAATTAAGAGAAATCGCAAGAGCTCTATGAGGTGTATGGATGTGGAATAGACTAATATGTGTGTCACAGAGAAACAGCGTGATGGTATGTATATATAGAAGACGATAATTATTGAAAATACGCACACCATATTGAACTTTTATATTTTAGAACCAAGTAGACAAGAATCCGCCGCGGTTTTCATATTAAAAGTACAAGAATGTAATTTCACTTGTCCCGCAATATTAGAGCCACTTCATTTTTATGTTCCTGACAATGACAACCGTGCAAGAAATCAACAACTATTCTATGCACCAACTTACAGAACCAATGTGATGGCTTAACACTCAGTGATGCGCAGTTTCTAGATATTGAACCAATTGAGTGACGTAGTGGATATATTCTCGGCACCGTCTATTCCTATGAGAAGAATACTCCCTAGTATTCTTCCTTATGAATTAAAAATTATACCCACATTATGTAACAGGAGAAATCCGTTAATGTGGGAAAAAAAGTTGTCTCAGAAGTGTATCAAAACCTGACAAACAATCTTATGGAAACATCTCTGCACTACAATATTTTGGAAATCCAAATATAATTTGGCATGCTGTACTGTCAGTTTTTTCAAACCTCTAGTAGTGTAATTTATTTACATAAATTTATATGGATCAAAATAACTGTTTTAAATAGAGCTTAACTAAAACCAATCTCGGAGTTTTGTACATTTACAGAGTTCCAATGCGCCAAAATATATATTATTACACATATGTGTATACCATCAAGCTGTCTCTTTTAGAGAGAGTAAGAGTGGATAGATCGCCATACAAAAAAATATATTGGAATTAGGAAAATCGAAATTTCTCGCTTTGATAGTTATGTATCCTTTATTTATTTCCTCATTGATCGCTGTTTCGCCATACAAGCGAAAAAGCTGTCACTTAATAAACAAATAAAGGATATAGAACAATTAAAGCGTTTGATTTAGATTTTTCTTATTAAAACTGTAGTTCTATGAATTGAAAATCGACAACTTCAACAATATTTTTTTAGTATTTGATAAACGAGCTTATTAATATTTGGTTTACTGTGAGAGTAGGCATAGTCGAAAGGTTTATGTTTCACTCAGTGATACTTTGATTTTTGGTATTTTGTTACATTATTTTTAACGTTTTCTGTTAAAGAAAACGATTTGATGGCATAGTATTTAAGATAGCAATTATAAATATTATATTCAATCTGATTTTATAATTATGTTCAAAATAAAGACGTACAAATAAAAAATTAGAATTTTTGAGAAAAAAATATTAGCACACTGAACACCAACGTCTGATTGTTATAAAGACACGAAGAATTTTTAATAATAGAATTTGGTCAGTGATCATACGACGGTCTGATAAAACTTGGATTCTCCAAATCTAAAAGCACATTGTATGTTTCTGCATACAAAGTCATTGGCGTGAGATTTGAAAGATCACATAATGTACAAATTTTCTCTACACTGTCTTCAACCCCTCTATATGAACATTATTTTTTGGAATTCATATTTGAGATGCATATTCTAAGTGCTTACGGAGATAGGCGTAATAAGGAGTTTTAAATGAAAGGGGATTTCAAATTTTTTTACAGGTTTTAATAATAAGCCCTAACATACTGTTTGCCTTGTTAATTGTATTTTCGATAAGATGTCAGTTTCAAATCCAAAATAACTCCTTTTTGAAGCTATATTCCAAAAATTTAAATAAATTTATCTGATAATTTCAGACTTTTGCTTTCTTATTATAATTTAACTTTAATTGATGACACATCAAATCCTCTCTTTACTATACTCTTAACCCTAACATATTTTTAATATTTTGTAATACATACGTGTGTGTACATGAGGATTATTTGTAATTTATCTCTTAGATTTGTTAATATCTTCTCCTCTTACATATTGTTCTGCATATTAATCATTACTTTATGCATTTTATATTTTTTTCAATTGTTGCTCTACATTAGTGATTTTAAAATTATTTTTATAAAATTTTAATGGATTTTATTATTTTTAGGAGGCGGATGTTAAATTATAGGGTGAGAAAATACAAATGAACACAAAGTGTTTATATATTGGAAGAGGAGTATTTCTGGAAAGTATGTAATTTAAAGTGAAACATTCATAATACCAATAAATAGTACAACTAAGTTGAAGATTTCGACGGTTAAGTTTACATCACATAGCAAATTTTTTACTATGTGAGCTCAATGTCAATTTTCTTAATTTTTTTTTAACAAGTATTAGTTTCTTTTACATTTATAAAGTAATAATGTCTTTTATTATCAAATGTTTCATCAGGAATAAAGGAATGCCATAAAATGTCTCCATACAGGTCACTCTACAGACTGGCACTTCACCACATCCTTTAAAACCGTGGCCAAACCAGCTCTGAGGCTATTTATGGCTATTGTAATAATTTATTAACCCAATGGCCCTGAGGCTTGGCGGAAATTTTAAGGATGCCCTTATCCTTAAGTCTTTTGGGAATATCTTTGATTTTGGTTCTGTTTAAAATATTCAAATGTCAATGGAGTTTTTGGGTTCATTTTGTCATTGTCAAGTGTTTTGAGTTTCTTGGAATAAAACTCAACAGTTTATTGGTTCTTCCAAAATAATGATGAAATCAAACCCTTCCTTCTAACTCAACAATAAATGGAGCAATTTCCAATATTGTTGAGTAACACGCTACAGGTAGCGTACTTTGTTCCAAGAGTAGCTGTTAAGTAGCGCCAATACTACCTTTTCCCTTGGTAGGTTTTGAGTAGTAGGCTACGTTTAATTTAAAAAGTAGCTGTAACATTGCTACTTTTTCAAAGTACCGTTAACAACACTGTAAATCTTATGGAAGAGCAAAAATCTATAAAAACTGATATATTTAATTTTAATGTAATATTTGTGAATAAATTTATTTTCAATGCTTGCTAATATTTACAGACATTATTAGACCTGTATTTTATAAAATTAGTTTTTTTTCCTTATCAGTTATTATTTGTTAATTTTGGTGAGGATATACTTTCTAGTTTCATCTATGAATTAGAGGAGCTGTTATTTAAAGTTAGGAGAAAATGGTCTTTATGATATGAATAGTTATAAAATATTAAAATACTGATTTATCTCTTCCTTTGTGGTGCATTTATATACAAATATGTTTCTAGTTTTTACCATTTTTATTATTTTCATGATTTAAATGTATACTCTTTAGTGAACTATGGCTTTATATAAAAGTAAGATTTTTTATTTTGTTTTTTTTTTCTTAGTTTAAAGAATAGGTATGACTGAAGTCATAGGTATTCTTATACCCTCGAACACTAGGCAGAAAAATTGCCTGTGTCGTTCGAGGGGAGTAGCACAGCGCGGGGTCCGAACCGACGACCTTCCACACGGAAGTCCAGCGCGGCTATGCACCTCATAAAGAAACAATTTATCTAATCATTTAAGTCAATTTATTTTTGGCTAGTTTAAAATGCTTTAATCATGGCCCCTTTTTTAATTTTTTTTATTTGATCGTGAATATAATATTGTTATTATATTCAACCGAACTTAATTTTTTTATGAAATGTTTAATAACTTTACCAATC
Source organism: Odontocerum albicorne (assembly GCA_949825065.1). NCBI lineage: Eukaryota > Metazoa > Arthropoda > Insecta > Trichoptera > Odontoceridae > Odontocerum > Odontocerum albicorne. Next base: position 19,459,344 of record OX463847.1, on the reverse strand, counting down.
ATTCCAAAAATAGAAATATATTTTTTTCTAAAAAATTCATACCTTGCAAGTAAATTTTTGTTACTAAAAAAAAATCATAAGTTTTCATCAAAAGCAATCACAACTAATGTTAGCTTGAATATGATTTAAATTAATGTAAATTGGATGTGTGTATATTTGTTTTCTTAGAATAGCAAAAATGTTCTAATTGAGTTAGATAACCTGAATCAATTATTACAATAGATCCCATTATATAATATACCTACTTACCAGTAGATGGATATTTGGTGTTATTTACCATATCAAAATATGTTATGTATTCAACTAGAGATTACATTTTTGAATAAGTTTCCATTAGAGACCTACACAGTTAAAATAATACTGATATAAGTATGTAAAGCTAAAGGTAGTAAATAGCAAATTTATAATGATTCTTTTAATTGTACACTACACAGCAATTTGTATTGACATTAATTCATTTGTTTAATTAATTGAATATTAAAATGATTCAATATCTGATAATCATAATTAGATTTGGTGGTAATTGACATAGTATTGTGATATTGTGCCAATATATAGTACTCGGTTATAAGATAAATTCTGTGAACTGAGTTGGTACGATTCACGACTATCGCGATCCTCAGTGATGAGGTAATGACTAAGATAAGATAAATGTCAGATAATCTCTAACTTTGTGAGTCGTAAGGTGAAACATTTTAACCGAGTCAACCAAAGCAATAAATTGCCTCTAGATAAGCCTGGTTGTATAGCAAATCATATCATGAGCAATTGGATACCCAACATAGGTCTTTTTCTTTCTCTTAAATTAGACCTATGGTCTTATCATCATGACTGTCTCTCTTGAGATGTTGACTCCCAGCGATCCTTTCATGTTTTTGAAGGTCTTCTTGGGGGACGACTGCCAGCGTGTATTTCATGCGTTGCCACGTAGGGAGCTCTTGTGTTATTCATCCATTCTACATGGTCTCGCCAGTGTCTTCTGCGGTATCTATCCCATTTTACAATATCTTATATTTCTCAAATCTGGGAATTTGTTATTTTATCTCTAAAGGTTTTGCCTGCAATGGCTCTGAGGGGTTTCGTTTCATTTGTTCTGAGCATATTTTTTGTTTTTGTTGTATCTACTAGTTGATAATTCATAAATCATGATAGGCCTTTCATGTGCTTTGTAAATTTTGACTTTACATCTATTCTCATGTATTTATTATTTCAGACTACATCTTTTAGGCATTCGTAGATAGATACCAGCGACTTTATTTTCTTAGTCTGTTATTTCTATATGGAGATCATTAAAACTGAGAAAATTGACAACTAGATATTTGAATTCCTTTACTTACGAATCAAATTGTCCCAACACATTCATATTTTGCTCAGGCCTACACCAATATCTTAGAGGTATTTTGCTACACACCAAACCTTGTCCAGAGAAAATTTATTTGTTTTATGCTTGTTTCCCAAACCATTTAGGTCTCCAGTCGAGTGTTTTTTCTTTCTTTCAAGTTTTGGAATTAAAATATTTGATGAACAATTCATTAGTTCTGTTATAAGTTTTGAAATACTGTGTAAAAAGAACAGGCTAAACAAAAATTAACAAAATATAAAAGGATCTTTAATATAAGATTGTTATTCCTGTTTCTGGAGTAACTAATCTAGTATGAAAGAAATATGCAAGAAGTCTAGTGTTATGGAAATTAGTGCACTCAGTAGCATATGTGTTGTTTCAAAATATTATTGATGCAAGACATGTTGATTTGTATGTGTTTATAATAATAATTTTGTTTAAAATTATATTCTTTATAGTATACTTGAAATGCTAAACTCCATAGACATATATTTTTTTGGTATAAATAAATTAGTAATTTTATGTTTCATTATTTACTCCTGACCATTTACCATGTGTACGAGTATTTGTTGAATAGTAGTTTTTATATTACAAATTTTATTTGTTCGTGATTATTCAATTATATTTATTTTATTTTTTTAATGGAAAATATTACAGCTCAAATTTTAAATCTACCTAAAATCACGTTTTTTTATTCCATCGAGTTAGAAAGAAATTAATTTAGTTCAACAATCAAAATTAACTTAAAATTAATAAATAATTTCTTTCCAAGTTCTTTGTCAACTTTTCAGAATCATTAACACATCAACTACCAATTAAATACAAATTAATGAATATCATCAGACCAACTAAAATAATACCATTTTAGTGACAACAGTTCAGTTTGATCCCACTACCATCCACACTATTATGGGGGAGAAAATAAATCCCCGCCCAGTGCGATCTAACTAGAATATCATAATCTTCTTTATCTATTATCAGAGCGAGGTCACTTAGTGACAAAGAAAGAATTGCCTAAAGGGACTCATCCTCTGGTGGCGATACACCTGTTTGTGAAAATAATACTAGCGACGCTGTATTTAAGGTCTTTAAGACATTATGGGGGAAGGAAAACGACTCAAAGTGCAGTTAATATACTTACAAAGCCTGAAGTTCAAACAGCCCAGCAAGTTGCCAGTACTTTCACAGAAAACTTAAAATGCAGTAAAATTATCTTTTGATGCCACTAGAAGGTTTAATTAACTAAAATATGTTGAAGGGTACCATACTACAGAAAAAATGGATCAATGAAAATCCATTGTGAGATCTTACACATATAAGGATTGGCTAAATTCTCCCAATCGAGATCTTCATCATCAATCTGCCAATAGTGCTCCAAGATGTCAGAGGAACACTTAGATGTGTTCTATGTCATTTCAGAGTGCGTTGGTGTTATAAGAAAAAACGTGTTCACCTATATGTGCTCATTGTACTCAGTTTAGTCCAGTCAATATTTCAACTTTTAAAAAAAAACTTGGTTTAATATTTTTCATCTTTTAATTATGATTAATTTTTTTTTAATAAAACCATCCCAGTTTTTTATTTGTGCGTTAATGGGTTAAGTATATAGTTTTTCCCTCCTATCAAATTTGCAATTTTAAGGTTTTGCCTGGAATATATTATATTAAATAAGTAATCAGAGAAATATTAATTTTTATAAAACAACTTTTAATTGTTGAAGAGGTCATAATTGTTGGAAAATTCTAAAATATTTGCCAGCCTAGCAATATTTCCACACAAATAATTTTTTTTCTCAATTTGAATTTGAGATGGTTTTTATTATTTAAAATTTCTAAATTAAATTATGTGGAATTAATATATAAAAGTGATCGTTGTTGAAAAATGAAGTGGATTTAAAAAAAAATCTTAAATTACACTTTTCATCATTCATTTTAAATACTGAGAAAATATATCTGCGTATTAAAATTATTAACTATGTATCAATTTTATTTTACAATATAATATAAAAAATCATTATCATATCATAGAAAAAATGCTTGGATTATTTTTAAATCACATTTTAGTTGGATTTGATTGTAAAAGCATTTTGTATGAAACTTACTTGTGTAAAATAGAAATATTAACTTGATTAAAATTTGATTGACAATATTAATTATATTTTGTATTAAACAAATAGAGTGGAATTGATATAGACATAAAGAATTAATAAGGGTTTTTTTACTTATGATATACATATGTACATTTTATAACTTTTGGAGGAAAATCGAGAATTGAAATTAATAATTATAGAAGTAGAATATAATATATAGAATTGTTACTAAATCAATTGTTTTTATTTATGTTACCCATGTCACGAACTAATTTTATAATTAGGGTGAAAAAAATTCATTCTGAAGTGGTTTGGGCATTTTTAAACGAACGGTGATGAAATATTGACTAGAGAATTCTACAATACAAATATGAGAGCAAGATGTGGTGGAAAAAGAACAAGAAAATTATGGATAAAATAAATGAATAAGATTTTGAAAGATGGAATGTAATAAGTCGAAGAAACTGAAAGAGCTGTATGAGAATATGAATAGCTTGTGAAAAATGTAAATTGTGATAGAAAAGTATACTGCTCTGTGTACCCTAAAAGAGAAATGTAATGGTATGAATATCATCAATAATTAAATGAAACGTAATATTTATGTAGTGCCATACACCCTTTTTTGCATATGAGTCATTGCAGTTCAAATTTGGCTAAGCCATCTATTGATGAAAAATTACATTTTGACGTCGCTTGAAAATTTTCCTTCTCAATATTCTGAACAAAAAAATATTTTCTCAAACATTTAATATTCAAAATTAAAAAACTGAATTCAGATCAATACTAGTTGACACTTACGGTACTCTCATAATCAAAAATCAACTCCACGAGGACCAAGAAGAATGTAACAATATATCCCATGTTAGTGTCAATATGCAAATTTGTCTCAACATTTCTGCAATATTTATTTCTTATTTGGTCTTTTTTAATAAATGTTTTTTTCCTGATAAAGTAAAAAAAATACTTTTAGAACTCCAAATTACAAAAAGAGCTCAAATGAAGAAAAAAAGGTAAGCAAAATCTGTTTTTGTATGAATTTGACACCCAGATTTAATACAAAATATGAAATATTGTAGTTCAGATTCTCTCTCTCTCTCTCTTTGAATAATGGCCATGAACTCCTATATATGAAAGTTCAGATTCATTATATGATTAAAAAAGGAACACATAATTTTGTAGTAGTTGACGAAACTCCTTGGATTTTTTACAAGAACTTGTTTAAAAATTCATTTTATTTTTCATGTTTGAGATTAAGAAAACTATTACAATTCAAAATTATTGTTAATTGAGATTGAAAAGTACCACAATTCAAAATAATTGTTCTTATGGATTAACTTTGACAGCATCTGTCACAAAGATGGGCCATTCCAGAATATTATTTTGGAAAAAAATATTTATACAAAGTTGGATATGCATGCCATACAGCAAGTATTGTTCCTTATCTGCAAGCACCCACCTTGGTTCCAAAACCATAATTGCTTGTCCCAAGTTCAATCCTACCAATCTTCATAATTGCTTGTCCAAGTTCTTCATAAATTTTGGAAATTTCATAATAAATAAATGAGAATCGACAATGTATTATATTTTCAATGTATACAGTATATGACTTGGAATAAATATATTTGATTACTGTAACTGAGAAAATACTTGAAGAGGCCACAATGAATTTTGACAGTGAGAAACGAGAATTGTGATTTGGGTAATAATCATCCTTGGAATAGAACGAGCAGCGATACCAGAACATTAATAAAAGCCTATCTGAAAAAAATATGGAACATTTAACGGGGAACTTCGAAAATTCTAAGAACATATTAATGACGGAATATGCCGAGGCCGGCGGACCGCTCTCCCCACCCATCACTCTTCGAGGCGGCTACGCGCTCCGTTTAAAATTACGCACTCTAAATAAAAAATCTCTTATGTTTGATCCACCCTCATATTAACTGTCAAAATTGCAAGTGCTTTGTTCGAATTTAGTCAAATCCAAAAATAATTTTGAAAAGCGGGGAAACTATTTCTTCTCGAGTTGAAATTATTATTCAATAATAAGAAGGGTTCCTAAAATAATGTGTAATAATTGAACATAATTTACAGAAATTTCTTTTTTCAATAAGCAGCTATGAAAAAAATGCCGATTTTATTCCCTTTGACATCCGGAGTCGGTCAAATTTGAACTGCAACAAATTATATTGATCAAACATCCTCCTTGTTCCGTCCTCTTGCTGGTTCACAGCTCGGCACTGCACGTCCTTTCACATTGGGCTGAGAGTTTCCCTATTGCATTCTGGTGTATAGTGTAGGATGGGCATCCGAGATGTTTTCAAGTTAACCAATAATAATTGAATACAATTTTTTTTATCAATTGCAACTAAGCAACATTAAATATATATGTAAATACACTGTGAACAATAATTTATGGGATTTCGTTAACATACATATATGTTATCCAATATTATATTTACGGTGATCATGAATCTTTCCCTTCCGGTGCTAAAAAAATAGCGCATTCTGTTGCTGTGTATTCAATACACATGTAAAAACGAGCGATTTAAAATCGGAAAAATAAGAATATTCATAGCCAATCGTTTAAATTAATAAAATTTGAAGTCAAAAGTGATAATAATTGAAATTTAATTGCTGAAAACATCGACCGACATTCATAAAATGGGCGCAGAGACCACCTCGTATGAATGCCCGCGAGCTACTGAGACGGGACTCGGAACACTAACACTGTATGTTATACCTAGAAGGAAAAAACCACTGCGAACTGAGATTCTATTTCTTGTGTTCCCATATACCGAAGTAGAGTGAGACGTGAATAGCGTCGCTTCCTCACCCATAGCAGTTTTTAGAATGAATATACCTAAGTCACACGTTTGACTGTATTGGTGAATTTATTCCCGATTTTCAGAAAATATCTCTGATGTGGCCGATAAATGCTAATTATTATTAATATTCTTTTTTCATTCAATGCGTAAATGTATTACGGAGGAATACCTAAAATCTGAACCCAGTATTTATTATATTATATTTATCGAGATATTAAAGTTTTTAGAAGCGATGTGTACTAGTTACTCATCACAGGGAAGGAAGGGTTAAATAAGATTTTGCTTGTTGGTCTTACAATGGTAAATATCTGATTGCTTGAATCAATTTATGGGATTTCATCCACCTATATGTGTTACACTATATTTTATGCAAGGTGATCATTCAATAAGATTTTGCTTGTTGGTAAATATCTGATTGTGGTTTGGATCAATTTTAAGTCGAAATGAAATGAAATGTTAATTTACTTTATAAATGATTTGTGATCTTTACAACTCATTTAACAGTGTCCAATTATCCTACTTTTACTCAGTGAGATTTTAATCTAAAAGGGAAGATCCGTTGATGTATCACACTAGTGTTATGAAATAGCACTTTGGGAGTTCTTGTTTTTTCTTTTTTTATGTAAATAATGAGTTATATTTGTTTTATTGACTAACCTCTGTTTTTTTATGTTTTATTGTGGTAAAGTCAAAACCTGTAGTCTGATGTGATATTCTGGAACCAAATTTTTCAAGGACCTGTTAATCCGTAGTATACTGGAAGCAAATTTGTTGAAATAATGTTAAAACAAGGAAAGTATACAATGGGATTGAGGTGAATGGCCGCATGGTAATGCACTAGACTTCCGTACGGAAGGTCGCCGGTTTGAAACCCGCACTGTGCTACACTCCTCAAATGACAAGCACATTTTTTCTACCTAGTATTCAGGGTATAAAAATATCTGACTGGTCATATCTATTCTTTAAAAAAAAACACTGTCAGTGTGCTCTGACCATCTTACTTCGGTGTGCTATCTATCGGATCCAGTACCGTGGTATGATTGGTGAGTTTGCTGGTGTGCAATGATTCACAACGGAGAAAGGAGGAAAGAAACAAAAACTCTACAACACAGCTTTGTTTTCCGAATTTAATTTATGTTGGAATGGCGAGAGGATCATTGACAACGATAAAACGGGAGAAATAAAAATTTCATTAGAAACAGGATTTGAATAAAAATTAGGAAAATATGAAAATGGGGTTTGTAAAAAAGGGGTTCCATTGTATTAATATCCTTGAAATTTTGCGGGATATTTACACAAAATATCTCATTTGCAAAGGGAAAAATTAAACAAAGAATTATTTAAATGAAAATTTAATTCATGTAATTATAATAAACGCTAACAAAATATACTCGTAGCACATTTTCTCAAAATGAAAATAATAAATTTTTTGTGCTAGATGGAGTAATACAGGTACAAAAATACAAAAAAGTGTATGCTGCAACTAAGACTACGCAAATATTTGTACCTGTAGAATACTGAAACAAGTTAGTACATTACATATGTCTATTCTTAGATTAATTCTTAAATGGCAACATAATAGAAATATAATTCATTATAACAAACAATTAAGTGCAGCATGTAATGATCCATACAAAAAGAAATGTATTTTGAGGAATGCTTCTGATAACTTTTTCAAAGTAGTCTGTATAAAGTCACAACATAAACAGTTACTTTTTAATATTACTTAAGTATTGGTTAAGTGAGATCATTTTCACTGAGAATGATTATTAACTGCCCTACTTTAATTAGCTGATTAGAAGTCAGCTTAAATAATAACTTAAGTTTAAATAGCAAATATTCATCGCAAAAAACTGTATTAACAAATCACAGTTAACTGAAGAGGTCTATGGTTAATTTATGGCAGTTGTTTGATAGACAAATTTACAGTGGCTAAAAGGTTTTCAGAGTCGAAATTACTGCCAATATTTGGTATATGGACAAAGCACCCCAAACAGAAGAAATAATTAATTTTTAATACTATCCTTTTGGTCTGTCAGATTTTTAAGATAATTTACTCTCTAAAAGAGACTTAAAATTGCTATCATATAAAGATTATATTGTTAGCGATATTCCTAGAATGACTTATATGTCAGTTTGAAAATTTATGTGAAAAAATATAAAATATTTGAAATAGTTCAAGTTTCACACTTTATTAAATCTTAATTTATATAGGTATAGCACATTAGTGGTACCTAACATGAATTTAAGAAAGCACTCTTGGGTGATAGATATTTATCACAAAGCAGCATTTGTTTCAATTTGAAAATTCATACAGGTGAATATAGATTTTTTGATGGCTAATGATGTATTTTTTAACTTGTGCGCTTCATCTTAGCTAACATAATTTGTCATCAATATTTAAATTGACTCAAACAATGTCAACATTGGTTATTATTTTATAAGAGCAACTGGAAATCAGGTAGCTAACTAGCGCTCAACAGGTTTATAAAACTTGATAGGTCACTATTTTATTACAGCTTCAAATTAAAAATCAGTCACCCAGTTTAGTATTTGACAAAAATCTCAGTGACTTATCCATTGTTCAAGATTAACTTATCTCTTAATGTAACATTGTCAACAATTCAATTTTCAACTCTCAACTGCGATACAACTATATATTTGTCAAATAATATACTTCATAAAAAAAAACAGGAAAGAAGAAAAGATCTTTATTTTCTAACTGATGCGTATGTTGGAGAAATCATGTGCCGATTGATTTTTGCTCTCTGTATCACAAAGTATTTAAATAATTAAAGTTTTACAAATATTTTGTGTAGTGCATGCTTACATTTTTAACCATAGGGAGAGATTCAGGGGGAAAAAACCAGACGTCATAAAGTTGCAGTTTCACAAAATTGAGTTTTTATTGTAGAAATATTGGAAATGTTTTTTTACACATCAACTAAAATAAATCACATTTTTTGGTTTTATAGCATTTTGCACACCAACTCAAAATTAAAACAAACATTGATTACACCAAAATTTACAAAAGTGCTTATGATGATCTCATTTTAAAACATTCAGTTGAATTATTTTTGTTTTCATAGAATACTAAAAAAATATTTTTGATATAGTTTTTACAATTTTTATCCCCTTTAACAGATTTGAATATAGAGAATGATAATTCGTGGCTTTTCTTATAAATAAATCAAAATATGATATTAATTCTTCTTTCCTTTCGGTATACTATTTCAGTAATTCACTTCAATCTTATGGAAGAAATAAATAAAAAATGTTTCAAAAATATATGGAAATTGATTTGCTTAAATATTATAAATAAAAACCCATAAAATAATTATTATAGTCATGAAGTGGTTATACTAAAATTGATACTTGGTGTATAAAAAATAAATGCTCTGCGTGTTGTGAAGTTATTTGTAAATGGTGCTTTATAAACCTTTGAATTCAACAGGATTTTATTATTTCGACTATCTTAATTTTACTTACTTAAAAATAAATGATTATATTTTCACCAAATTTCAGTATCAATAAATTGGCATCAAATAATTCATCAAGAGGTTGCATAATCACTTTTGAAAAATTTAATTATCATTTAAATCACTCTATTCTCAAATTAAGGCATGCAAGAATTAGTAAGTAAAAATGGTGTAAAGGTGTAAACTTACTTTTATCATAAGATTGAAAATGTTTCCTTAAAATAATTAATGAAAAATCTAGGCTTTCAAATTTTTATGTAAATTTGGATAATTTGAGGTCTGATGATTTTATATGTGTAGCATATAAGACTTGTTTTTCATTATTCGTATGAAACATCGAAGAAGAAAGAAGTTGGGTAAAAACATCAAATTAAGAAAATCTTTAAACTTGGAGAGATCAATTAAAAAAAAGGTTTATATTTTTTAAGAGATTCACTTTTATCAAAGATATGCATGCTGCTGCACATAAATAAAAATATAAGAGGAGAAATGCAGTGTAGTATTAATGATAGCAGTGATTGAGAGAATCTACTTAGGCCTACTTTAATGGACTTGCTGAGTGTGATAACTCTCAAAATAATAAATTTCATATATTTTTAATTTTAGTAATATAATCGAACTACAATTTTTAATAAAATTTTGGCACAAATATAAACCATTACTTACTAAATAATATTTTTGAAAATTAGAGAGAATACAGTAAAATACACTGAATAGATGCAATTTGTGGAGACTATTATTAAATATACAATAAGTGTTTTTGTAATTTCTTTTAATGTATAATATATGTGAATTAATAGTAATCGTGATTAGAAATAGACATTTTAAATTCAACCTGTATCATGGCAATGGCTTTTTTTCTGCTTCTACCTGATTCCTTTCTACATAGTGAATTTTTTTACATGAATAAAAATTTTCATACACGAGTTGTGTAATGTACATTAAGTAGAAGGTAAAAATTAAAACAAACCAATAGTAGAATTATGGCTAAATGACCGATTTAAATTAAAGATTTAAAGCAATTTATATTTTATTAAGATAAATAAGTGTTTTTTTTGAAAAGAGAAAATTTTC
>OX463847.1:19070950-19448332 GCA_949825065.1 Odontocerum albicorne | reverse complement strand
TCGATTCGTGTTTTAACGAAGATTGCCGATCGTCGATTTCCGTCGATTGCGTCAGTCGTGTTCTGATTCGCGCGTATGTCGGGTGTGGTGCTGCGGCGTTGGTAAATATTATTCCAATATTATCTTAATAGTTGTAAGATCGTAGTAAACCGTTTAAATTTCAGATTCATTTATTATTTTTTTTATTTTAGTTAATTGAAAAAATATAACGTCGAGGGCGTCCTCTGAAATGTCTTGACAGCGGGAGCGACGATTTCCACTCCTCTAATTCAAGTTCGAGTAGGAGTAGCTCTGATGAGAGTGATGTCAGTGATGTCATACCTGAGTTTCCCAACCGCAGGATGCGTATTTCCAGTAATTCTTCGGATCGTGACCAAGAAATGGAGAGTAACACCGGAAATTACTCATTTTCAAATGTACCTCCCGGAACCAATTTTTCTACCGAAAATTCTCATTTTTTCGAAACGCCTGGACTTCGGGATCGTCCTCCGCGTGATTCTAAACCAATATAATATTTTGATTTATTTTTAAATGTCAGTCTGTTAACAATGATAAAAAATGAAACCAACAAATATGCCCAACAATTTCTTGAAAACTCTTCTGAATCTTTACGAAACAAATCACGTGCAAAGGCTTGGAAACCGGTGTCTGTATTGGAAATGAAGGCTTTCATAGCGGTCATACTTGAAATGGGTATTACACGACGACCGTCAATTGTTTCCTACTGGAGTACAGATTCAAGGGGCATACCATGGTTCAAACAAATGTTCTCAAGAAATCGATTTCAGATAATTTTGAAATTTTTTCATCTAACTGATAATTCCACCTTGGCTCCATCCAATCATCCAGACTACGACCCTTGTGCAAAATTCAATATGATAGTTGTCCATGCCAATGAAGTTTTCCGACGCCATTATATCCCTAATCGCCAGCTCTCTATTGATGAGTCATTGGTAGGGACTCACTGCCACTCAAAAATCAAACAATATCTCCCCAACAAAAAACACCACAGATGGGGAATAAAGTTTCTGGATGTTATGCGACTCCATAACCCATTATTGCTTGGCATTTTTTTGTTACCGAGGAGCAAAATTAGAGCGAGACAAGGATGATACAAAAAAATTTGGTCTTGGCCATGTTGTAGTAATGAATCTGTTAAAAATTGGTAACTACCTGGACAAAGGTTATCATATTTTTGTTGACAATTTTTTTACAAGCATTCAACTGGCTAAGACTTTATTGGAAAGAATTACGTATATTACAGGAACCATCCGTCGAAACAGGAAATATATACCACGTGAGGCACAAGTGTCTCAAGCTGGAAACCGAATTATTATAAAAGTGACGACATTCTTCTCTGTTCATATCGAGATAAAAAAACCAAAAAACACCCGGTCATCCTAATTTCTACAAATAGTAATACGAGTGACGTCACAGTGAAAAAATATAGGGGTTCATACGAAACGCAAACAGAAAAACCACAGATGATTCATGAGTACAATAAATACATGGGCGGAATAGATGAGTCTGATAAAATGTTGTATGTATATTTAGATGAAAGAAGAACAATGAAATATTGGAAAAAGGTAACATTTAACATTTTTGGAAGAATGGTTTTAAACGCATATATAATATATTCAATCAATAATGAAGGCAAAAAAATTTCAAGACACGAGTTCACATCAAAAATAATTGAATCGATTGAAAGGGAATGGGTACCTACAAAAAAAAAGGCTGAAATTTCTTCAACAATTTCATTCCATAAATCCAAACTGCAGAAGCTTCCAGGAAAGAATTTACGTCGCTGTGTGGTCTGTAGTAATAAAGATGGTGCTGGGCTGCGTAGATCAACGACTATTTGTGCGTATTGTAAGAAGGGTGTCCACACGGCGTGTGCAGGAAAGCACAGTTGTTGATTATTTTTTTGTTTTTCATTTTTGTCTTTCTTTTTTTCTGAATAAAATACTGTATTCATTTATACAAGCGTTTTATTTCAAATATTTCGATATTCTTTAATAAAACACCGAAAAAATCATCGAAATCCTTGAAAATTCAAAGAATTTATGGGGTTTTAAAAAAAATATATAGTTTCATATAAAATAATGTTTTTTTGGTGGCATTTTACAAGCAACTGCATGAATTTTTTGGCACTCAAACGGTTAATATGATAGTTGAGATTTAGAAGACTCAACATCATGTGTCGATAGAGATTACCGAGACTCGCAATAATGAAAGTCTGAAGAAGTTGGTGATCACGGGGACAGTTGAGGGAAAACAAGCAAGAGGGGGGTGTTCTATAAGATGGATGAACCAAATAAAGGAGTTAATCGGATCTTTCAAGTTCCAGATATAGTGGAGGGGATTAAGATATTAAGCATTAACGAGAAATGGTTTATTTCAAAGTCTGCGTATGTAAACGAGTACATTACAAAGAAGTCTGAGATATTAACATAATTTCTTCAAAATGATTAGGAGTCTTCTCAGAGGGAGTATACAAGGGTAGAGAGTTCACCTCATACAGGGGCTCATGTTGCTGCTCATTCCCTGTTGGCAAAAAGGCAAGATTACAAAGCAGGCTGGTCCCACTTTTGATGCTTTTCCGGTGCCAGGTGCATTATGTGGACCGCTACAGCTTGCACTTTCTCAAACTTGGGCGGAATAGGGCAGAGGCGGTATCTTACCTCATCTCCAGGTATTGGCACATATTCTCCTTCAATGCTGAAAAGTTACCAAAGAATCATTTTTATAATTTATTTAGATAAAATATGCAAGGGATTAGGTTTCATTTTCTTTTAGGAATCAAAAATATGTATTTTTAATTTCATCAATGCTATAGTATATTCCTTCATCACACAGATGACCAAGGCCAGGCGCTTCAGCTGACTTGGTCACATCCTACGAATGCAACCAAATCCTTTTCCCTTAGTTGTTTGATTCTTCGAACTTATTGGTTTCTACCACCTTGCTGATTGTAAGACTGCTTGCAGCTGACCAAGCTAGGTAGAGGGGTATTCGAAGTCTCTGCATACTCCCAAGGAGTATAAGCAGTAGTAGTATAGTATATTCTACTCACAAGATGGAACTTACTGGTTATTCTGTTTATCAAGGAAATCTTAAAGGGAACAATTTAGATCTAATTGGGATTATCCATCAGCATTTTAGATACTTCTGCTTATTTATGGTTAGAAAAATTGTAGATATTTTTTTTACAGACAAGTATAAAATTTCAAAAATATATGGAATATGTATAGTACAAATGATGAATTCTGATAATCAGATGATTAAAAAAGTAAAACACATGTCTTTCAACTCAGATTTTTTTTAAATGATACTGTTGTATTTTTACTAAGGTTTGCTTAATAGCTTTCTGATTGGTTGGAAGATTGCCACATGGCAATAAGCCTATCAGGTTGTACTGTGTACAGCGAAAGTGTAAACAATAATGCAAATCAACAGAGATAACCTAAAAGTATACGAATGTCACAATGGCGAATAATACAAGTAAATGTACTGTTTAGGGTATATTAGCAGTAAATATAAATAGATTTTTTGTATCTTTAAAAACATTCAAGACAGAAAGTAATAATAAAAAATACCCCCTTCAAAGCTTTAACACCTTCCTAATAATTCTGTAGCTCTCAATGCCCCATAAAAATTATGATCGTCTCCCCAAGGGAGTGATATAACCCTCATCGGAAATCGCTACTTTAAATAATAACAAGGACCAATTATGCTTTTCCCCTTATGATTATTATCTGACGGGAATAGCTCAGCACTTAACTACAGCAGGTGTAAGACCAAGCACCTGAAGAATAAATAATTTTTAAATGAAATTGCAATAAGTATTTTACCTATGAGTATATATTGTATTTGAAATGTTATAAATATATTCATTAATAAAATTCAAGCATTAAATAACTTAGATTGGCACGCTACTAACAGTGATTAAAGAAGCATAACAATTTCACTCAGTGATATGTGTTTCTCTCCTAATATTAGAATAAATAGAAGAATGACTTAATTGTTTTTAAAGTGTGACCAAACAATATTTTTGCTCAACTGCTATCTGTTTGGTTGGAGGAGATTGCCTCTGGCAATAAATTTGCCAGATTAAACTTGTACTATTAAATGATAGTATAAAAATAAATAACTGTAAATAATGCATAGTTGTGTTATTGCTGCATATATGTGATATCAGTTATATCCACAAAATGGTGTATAATTTTTGATGAGATATTATTTACTTACTCAGAGATGTGTACAAAAATATCTTCCCCGCTTCTTTCTGAAGTAATGAATCCATGCCCTTTTTCACGACAAAAGGATTTGATAACTCCTGATTCCTGGGGATTTCCTAGAGCTCTTTCAGACCTGAAATTTCAAATATTATAATGATTATATAAAAAAATTGTGATTTTTTTTTTAACATTGAGTTATCACATACAAAACAATATGAGGCAGTCAGCATAGGAGTGAAGTAAGCCCAAAAATTACAAATATAGGTCTAAAATTCAACAGCATGGCTGTAGAGAGGTCAAGGTTAAATAAACACATTGTAATCATGATGGAATATCCTTTATTGGATGTAAGACTAACATTTAAGCAGATAAATTATAATAAAGTATCGCTAACTAACCATAAACACAGCCAACGCTTTGAACATTTTTCTAAAGATATGTAGATGTGAGGAAGTACCTAATCTAATGGTCACACTCTCCCTTCCTATTTTTCCACTTAACTTATATATACTTATTTTATAATATTTTTAATGTCAATAATAGTGTGTTTGAATTCCAAGTTAGAGCACTCTTGAGCAAAGTCTGTTCTCTAAACAGCGTTATATAAATTGCCAATTTATTATTAAAAAATATATACATTTCACATTAAAAGTACAGTACCCGGTGGTAAGTAATACACATAATTTATAGAACGTTGTCTCTGTCGCACAATGCGTTAACCGCATAGTGACTACGATACCGGACTGTTAGCGCATCGTGCGACAGAGACGATGCTCCACAAACGATGTGTATTACTTACCGCCAGGTACTGTACTTAATTACTGATCCCCATTAATATATTGAAATAGAGTTTGTAAGTGGGTCTGCTCACTTCTATTTGATGCAACATATTGTTCCAAACCCTTTCCTATTATTACAATAATTTAAATATTTTTGAGGGTTACGTACATACTTCTTTGGTGACCACCTCATATAAAGTTGCAAAAATGGACAAAGAGTAAGAAAAAATGGATTCAATTCTGAAACAATAACACTGAAACAACATTTTAAATGATTCTATTTTGCAGTTGGATCATAAAAATGTTTTTTTTTTTTTAATACTAGACATAGTATACTTAGAATGGGTGTATTTCATTAAAACATTAAAATTATTTTGAAAACATTTATCATATAAATTACTTCATTGATTGATAAGTTTTATTTTATACAGAAGTGTTTAATTTTCAGTATATTGTTTGTTACATACTTGTTTGATGCACATAAGCTTAAATCAAGGATACATAGATTAAGCCTGTACGATGCCAAAATATTAAACACCATTATTCCAATAAACCACAATACATCTTTCGAGATGTATGAATCTAGATAGGAGTAAGTCTGGATAGAAGAATGTGAAGTTTGTTTTTTCTGCCTGATACCCAACGGTCATGGCATGATGATAAATTTATGTAATTTTATATATTCTGATAAAACAAAATGAATTAGTTATTGAATTTTTGTTTTATATATTATTCTCTTTAACACTTAACCCTTTGCTGTCAAGGGTAGTACAGCAGTGTCATCTTGATTTTATCGTAAAACTCTTGGGACGCTTTTGTGGCGATTCACTAGTCTGGCATTACATCAACATCCGTAGCAAATGGTTGTGTGTCGATCTGTGCTCCATATTTATTATTTATGATCATAATTAATATCCACAAACATGGCTGATAAAATAAATACCAGTGATATAAATTAGAGCACGATTGATAACAGTGACAATTAATTTTTCAACTGTGATAAAAGCTTAAATGTTAGTAGTGATTCTGAATCAAATTTTGAAGCTGTTCCAATGGAAGTGATATCAATCTTGTAAGAAGATTTGAGTGTGACTGAAGAAAATCCAGAATGACACCGAAAAGAGGCGACGAGTCAGTGGAGCAAGTAAGTGACTCGAATAATGAAGATTAAATGGATATTACTGACATAAGTATTATTTTGAACCCGATATAATTTTCTTCATACACATACCAAACTTTTTATTAAAACACACAACTTTCGCCTCGTCCAAATTCATAAATCTCGACATGCACAATTATTTACTTTCATTAATTTACTTCCTGTCCATAAAAAATAGTTTGACTGTTTATTTTGTTCTAGTCGAAAAATGCCAGATGGTGAGCGTAAATCTGCATTTTTGGTGTATGTTATCTCTAATATGTCGGCGACTTTCAAACAGTATCACACAGAAAAAAGTTATAAATTGTGATTTCTTTGTTTGTTTTTATTTAGTTTTGTAAATTGCTGTTATTTTTGTTCCATAAATATTACGTCCTTATAAAAAAGTTATAAATTGTGATTTCTTTGTTTGTTTTTATTTAGTTTTGTAAATTGCTGTTATTTTTGTTCCATAAATATTACGTTCTTATAAAAAAGTTATAAATTGTGATTTCTTTGTTTGTTTTTATTTAGTTTTGTAAATTGCTGTTATTTTTGTTCCATAAATATTACGTCCTTATAAAAAAGTTATAAATTGTGATTTCTTTGTTTGTTTTTATTCAGTTTTGTAAATTGCTGTTATTTTTGTTACATAAATATTACGTCCTTATAAAAAAGTTATAAATTGTAATTTCTTTGTTTGTTTTTATTTAGGTTTGTAAATTGCTGTTATTTTTGATCCATAAATATTACATCCTTATAAAAAAGTTATAAATTGTGATTTCTTTGTTTGTTTTTATTTAGTTTTGTAAATTGCTGTTATTTTTGTTCCATAAATATTACGTCCTTATAAAAAAAAAAAACTCTTAATACTGGGTTATTCGGAAAGTAATGTCGTATTTTAAAGCCAAATGTGAATCTAAATTTTTTATATATAGATGTAATTTTTTCCTGTAATGTACGCACCGCTTTGTTCCAATGCCTTACATACATTTTTTGATCACTCCATTCATCCATCCTCCTAGAACTTCGCATTTTTCAGGGCGAAGAAATTCTTCAGATGATTTCTGCAAGCCTCTAGGAAAGTGAAGTTCTTTCCATCATTCGCATTTGAATAAATAGTAATGGGAGGGTGTTTGGTTCGATGAATATGGGGGGGTGGGGTAGGTCATCCCAGTCCAGCTATATGAATTTTTGTCAGATCTGGAAAGAGATGTGGTCTGGCATTGTCGTGGTAAAAGATGACACCCATCTTATTGGCTGATTCTGGACGCATCCAGTTGATTGCTGCCTTTGAATTCTCCGAATTGATTATCTGACTGTATGAGAGCAACTCGTAATAGACAATTCCTTTCCAATTCCATCAGTTACATAGCACGACCTTTATTGGATGAAGATCAGCCTTCGGGGAGGTTAAAAGTGATTCACCTTGCTTGCCCCATAACTTCTTTTGATCAAGATTGTTGTAGACAATCCAATTTTGTCGCTCGTCACCATTTCTTTTAAAAATGAACCATTTTTTTAATGAATCACTTACGAAGAGATGATCCATAAGTTTTTTGCTGAAACCATGTGGTACCCAAAAATCATATCGATTCACCAAATACTTTTGGACAGTGGTTTTTAATATTTTCAGTAATCAACCATCTCTCGTGGCGTAGAATGCTGGTTATTTTCGATCAAATTCTTGATTTGGTCATTATCAGCGGTTATCAGCCTTCCAGAGCGCACACCATCTTCGAGTGTTGTATCACCATACATTGTAGATATATATTTTTTGGTTCATGATGAAGTGTTTTCTTTGAGGTAGTAAAAAACATTAAGCACCAAAAATACAACTTATTTTGTTCCATCTTCAAAATGATGCAAAATAAAACACTCAAATAATTTGGATACACATTGGCCGAAAAATGTATAAAGTTATTACCATTCATAATAATGTTCAATCAGTAGATTTGGAATGAAGTTAGCAATTAAAATTTTGTCCTAACGACATCCATATGAGAAATACGAAACAATTTTCTGGACAACCCGATATTTATATTCAAAAACTTTTAAGCTACAATATGAAAAAGCTTGTTTTTATCAATATCACTTTGAGTAACTGGTAATTCCTATAAAAAATAAAAACTTCAAATGCGAAGGATTAAATGTTTCCTTTGTTTTTTTTTAATTGAATAAAAGTATTTCTATTTAAAAAACAACCATTTATATTTGAAGACCAGATACAATGATGTGTATCCTGTATATAAATAATTCAAGTCATAAATAAAGTACGAATGATTGTAAAAATCACTATTGCAATTATTTTATAATTAATATTCATAATTCAAGTTTGTATTGCATAAATTGATAATATGTAACTCTGATTTGGATGTCAATAGGTTAAACACAATCAATACATTTATCTTGAATAATTTCAAGGTCAAGTTATTATTTCACTTGATGATTAATTGCTAATTATATGGTTATTCCTTAGCATATCTACATTGGTGATGTGGAGACACAGAAGAGGGTGGTCGGGAGATTACATTGTCTACTTCCTTCAGCCTTATTACTTGCAGTTCATTATCATACATATACGCTAAATTACTTAACACCTCCATGGCTTAGTTGATACGCTTAATCTTCAACTAGGAGTTTCGGGTTCAATTCCTGATGATACCCAAAAGACTAATCAAGAGAAGGTTCCAATTCTGGTAAAAGAGTACATCAGGTAACAATACTCACATGTGCGAGTGTTATTGTTTCTTCATACGCGATAGTGTTACCAATATGTGTAATGACGAACTCGTGAGTTCAGTGCTTACTCCAGTGGTTCTAAACTCGGTTACTGGGGCCAATGACAATAGTTTCTCGGCGACGCTCTTTAATATGTCCTAATTAATTTGGATATGTTAAAGGATAACACATTAAAGAAAAAAAAAAACTGAACACCGAAAACTCACAATAATCTTGCCGACAAACTACTAGGTTAGTCAAAAAGGTTTGAAAGCGGATATGAAAATACATTTTTTTTGGGGGGAAATCACTTTTATTGCTCAGTATAGTCTCCCATAAGATCAATACACTTGGTCCAACGATCTTCCAACTTTGTTGTCCCATCACGGAAGTTACTTTCTGGAAGGCCTGCAAAATACTCCTCTACTCTATCAATAAAATTCCTTTTGCATCCCAAAAAACTGACACTAACACCTTCTTGGCCGATTTCTGGACACAAACTCGCTTCGGAGCCAAAGTGCATGGTTCACACCACTCCTTAGCCTCTTGTTTTGATTCAGGATCATGGTGGTAGACCCAAGTCTCATCCATAGTGATGAATCGACGCAGAAAATCCTTTTTATCCTTTCGAAATTGCTCCAAATGTTGCTCAGAAAGTCGCATTCGAACGTGTTTTTGTTGCATTGTTAGCAAATGCGGCACCCATTGTGCACACAGTTTTTTGAAACCCAAAACTTCAGCCAAAATATGCCATGTTGTTCCATGTGAGATGCCTATGGTGTCAGCTATCACATCCACAGTCGATCGATGATCTTTCAAAACCATATCCTGTATTTTCGTTATGATTTCTGGTGTTGATGCACTTTTTGGACGTCCTGAGCGTGGATCGTCTTCAACGCTTGTACGGCCACGCTTAAACTCCAAAACCCATCGGTGAACGGTTGGAAATGAAGGAGAAGACTCCTTTAATACTTTCACCATCTTTGCATGGATCTCAGTAGCCGATAAACCTTCCAAAACAAAGAATTTAATCACTGCACGATATTCGGATTTTTCCTTTATTAAAAAATACACTGACACGTCAACTTCAAATGGCTTGTAAACAAAGAATGAATTGACAGATCGAAATGAAATTTTGAGTACGTTCTTATGAAAGATGAAATATTAAAATGGCGTAGAAATTTTGGTTTTCTACTGCTCCATAGATGTCGCTTTCAAAATTTTGTGACTAGCCTACTAAATCAAACAGGAGCCCTTTTATTTTTTTAGGTACTATCTAAAATCGATCTTAAAGTCCACAGGGAGAAAGATAAGCCTCTCATCAACAAGACCTCCGGTATCATCAACTGATTGCCAATTGTTTAGCTTAGTTTTCTTCTGATAAACACAAAGCTACTATTGAAAAGCTTTTATCGTTATATGGGTAATGTTTTAGTATTGATTATATTGTATCTTCTGCATCAAGTGTTTTTCATTTAGGACAGTCAGCAGAAAACCCAACTGTCACTGTCTGATTTTCTGTCTAATAAATTCAAAATAGTTCCTGTTCACAGTCCAACAGATATAGTTGATCGAAGGCAGGTTCCTGGTTTTACTTTGGTATTATGGGCCATTGAATGTATATATTTAGGTCTGTCTTAGGCACTGTTGCGTCTTGCTAAATTGGTACTTTGTTTCTATGACAGAGACCTATTTACTTCCATTTAAGATATGCAGTCAAACTTATTTCGCGTAATATTACAGATAATACTACATGACATGATGGGCTACTCTGAATTTGTGACATCCAGGATGGCTTAGTTTCATTTGCAAAAATCTAAGTTGTCTTTTAGACTGCTACAGCCAAAACATTTAATCTGATAGTAAGCTAACAGGTAAATTGAATATGATGTTAATAAATTAGTGATGTGTTTGTGTGACAGCGTGGAATGTGTATTAAGGATAAGAATACATTCAACTGGTTTAGGTTTTAGGAAAATAAATAAGACCACTCCGTCACAGGCCTTGCCAAGTGAAGAGGTTCTTTCTATTCATAAAATGGTGAGTTTGTGTTGTATTATGTACTTGTACTCTTTAATTCACTTTTTGACTTAGACATATTAGATTATAACTAAGTATTAAGGATAATAAAATAACAAAATTAAAAAAATTGGTACTTCATTTTGCAAGAAATTATCACTGTGACAAAAGCCCTGTTTTTATACTGTCACATTAGTGCGGTGTGAGCTGGTTAAATTCTTTCCATGTCGTAAAAAATTGAGGATGGTGGAGAACTCAAAAAAAAAAAATATTACTGAAAATGTAAATTCACAAGCCAGAGAATAAGCCTTCAAAATCGGTACTTAAATTCTGGTATGGTATCAGTTTCATAACTTATTATCTTTACTAGCATGGTCATGCGATAAAAATATCGTACTAAATGTAATTTCGAATTCTCATTGAAAAAAAAAAGTGTGATAAAAAGCTATTCCCAAATATACCTTGGATTTTTAAGTAGCTTCATCCACTGCGCAACATACATGCTTATCACAGGAGAAACAGCTAATGTTTATTAATTGTTAATATTTTTTTTACATACACCAATTGGAAAACATTATCATTATCAAACAATTATGTTCATATTATTAGTATACACCTTTGGCCAATTTGTCATGCAAATACATTACTTTCTTACGTGGTGCATTGAATAGGGCCTCTCTCAGAAAATGATTGGTTCTATTTGTAAGAAGTGTTATTTCAAATAGTTTTTTGCTCGATCCGTTCAAATGGTGAGGCCACATGCATTGCACCTCTCGTATCTGCCTAAAGCGGACCCTGAACTAATCAATAATACATTTTAAAATTACAAAAGACTCTAGAACGTTTAAATCAAGTTAGTGTTTCATACTTAATGTGATTTCATGGCTTCACAAATAGATTCTTTAGTGGTTGTTTTTACATAAACAAGAAATAGAAAAAAAATTGTCTCACAGAAAAAAAATATGTCTTATAAAATATGAAAAATTCCATTTTGAATTTTGTTTGCTTTATATCACACCATCTTGAAAGAGTGAATAAATTTGTGTATCTCGGCTCTCATGTGTGATAGAATTAACTGTGGGCCCAATATCAATAAAAAAGCTGTCATTTGCAAAATGTACGATGATTCATCTAGAGAAGATACGGAAGAAATCGGTATCACAATAAAAAAAATATAATGTAAGTAAGAGCCTTAGTCTTCATTTTCTTATATGATGGTGGGAGTAGTGGGAATCGGAGATACAAAGGATTCATGTCTTTGATATGTGGTGCTGGCAGTGCTTGCTGCATATACCATAGCCAGCCGTGCATACTAATGCTTCCATTTTGATGGAGATGCAGACTGAAGAGATTCTCCTCTACATGCAAGAGATGCATAATGCAGTTTTTAGGCGTATTGCTATAAGACATCCTTACAGTCTAGAGAAGCTCTTGGAGGATACCATATGTATTAATCTCATAAAAGGTCCTACCATTGAGTTCTTATAGGATAGTTCAGGATCACTATGAATGGTGGGAGCTTTTCAGGACTTGTTGGAAAAGGTGTAGATACCCTTTGACAAAATAAATACAGCACACATCTGGATGATGACAGCACTTGAATAAAAAATTGGGGATGTAATGTCAAAAACATTAAATAAACCGTATGGTACGTGAAAAGTTTATTTGTATAAGCAGTTTTCTGTCATTTTTTCTCTTATTTTTTTGTCATTTAATAAAGAAAATTATTTAATTTGTGTAACGGATCTTTTTTGAAATACAAAATTTTTTGGCAAAAAATTAATAATTAAATTCCATTTTATTTTCAAGTTAATTTGTTTGGATGATTAATTAAGGGATAACTTTTTTCCACTTCATTTTGAAACCTCACAAATTATCTTATTAACGTTATTGTTCAAAACAATCCAAACCCACAAAATGCGATATCAAAATCCTTTGAGCTTTCATACAGAATCAGGATAACACGCTACCAACCTTAGCACATAATATAAAAACACTTTTATTCATTTAATTTTGAACGCATTTTGTTATTTACTTTTGTAACCTATCATCAATATAAAGAGCTAGTCATTTATCTGAAGAGTCTGGAAATTCCACAGCATTCACCACCCCACAGGGAGAAATTCCACCCCACAGGGAGGAAATTCCACAGCATTCACCACCCCACCCCACAGCATTCACCACCCCCAATGGGCAGTAAAAAGTAAAATATTACATTTTAGTAAATAAAATTGAAAAACTTGTCAAAATATTGTTGCCATTTTGCCTCCTGTCATTCAAATTTGATTTATCAACAATGTTATTCAATATTTTTAACAGATACATTTATTGTCACTCATTTCTTTGATGACTAATCAATATGAGGATTATATATTAACACAATGTCAAAGGGGTTTGATGCTAATCATATAATCAAGTTATAATATCAAAATAGGTTAATCTCTCAGCCGATGTTTTCTGTCAGTAATAAGGATATGGTTTGATTTTGTGGTAATGTGAATATAATGCCGATAAATAAGTTATTCAATTTATAATGCAGATAGATTACTAACTTCTTAGAACATGTAAAATTACGAGTACTCACTTAATTACTTTAAGCACTTCTTTTTGAGGAAGTATGCTTTATGATTTAAGTCAAAATTATTTTTAGTAAATACATATCAAAACATTTTTAAGAAAAAAATAAAAACAATCAATTGATTTCTATTCACTATAATTTGTTTGCTTGTAGTTCATAGTTTCTCTCAAAAAGTATCACTTCAAGAGGTTTCAATGTTCCCATTCATTTAACTACTGAATTAAATTAAAAATAGAATCTAACCAAATTTCATGACTTTTTCGAAGGTGAAAACTACTTCATTGTTTAAAAATACTTGACTGTTCACGATCCTAAAATGAATGCAATGTTATATATAATATGTACATTTTTGTCGAGTATACGCTAATACTATGCGTATCCAGAAAGTAAATGTACTGAGGCTCTCACGACCGGATGGATTTTATTTTCGACATGTTGGCTACACTTCCGTGTAGCCTGACCCTTCCCCTCCGCAACGAGACCGGTTCGAGGTCAGTACGTTGAGAAGTGTCGACGTGACAACACGTTTCGTGAAAAATGTGAATCCAATCTCCCGCCAAGTGCGAAATACGCGGCGTCATCTGTTATCTCGTTTGGAAGGGAAAACCTCCGGTTGAGGTTTATAATGAGGTGAAAACTGCATATGGTGATAAAGCTATGAATCGTACGAGTGTGTACAAGTGGTGTCGCGAGTTTAAAAACGGTCACGTCACACCTCTTCACCCTACGCCAAAAAGTTCAAAACCACAATTTCAGCCAAGAAAATCATGGCATCCGTGTTTTGGGACTGTCAAGGCATAATTTTAATTGAATATATGCCTCAAGGGGAGACCATCAACTCTGCAAGATACTATGAGACCCTAAAAAAATTGCTGAGGGTGATTCAGAACAAGAGGAGAGGCATGCTGACAAAGAGAGTCTGCCTGCTGCACGACAATGCCAGACCACACACGGCCAACCCCACGAACGAACTGCTCACCTCGTTTAAATGGGATGTCCTGAACCATCCCGCGCATTCCCCTGACCTAGCACCTTCAGATTACTATCTCTTTACCTCCCTGAAGCTGCACATGGGTGGAAAAAGGTTTTCAACCAACGAGGAGGTAAAGGAGGAGGTGGAGAAGTGGACGGAGGGCTTGGCGGGAAACTACTTCGAGGAAGGCATCAAAAAGTTGATACCCCGCTTCACCATCTGCATTGAGAGGAATGGCGACTATGTCGAAAAATAGCTTACATATGTACTACGGTAACCACGTAATTTTTTTGTTTAAATAAAAAAAATTGTAGCCTACAAAAATTCAGTACACTTACTTTCTGGATATACCTCGTACTTTTTCATTCATGGCCAAAAACCTCAAAATATTATCCTGATTTTTTTGTATGCAATCAATCAACAAAATTAAAGCTGTCAAAACGTACATTGTATGGAATATAATACAGCATCATGTCGAGGATGCATAAGCCTTTAATCATTCATTCCTAAACACGCAGTTGCAAAAGTCAATTATTAATACCAAACATAATTATAGTGGCTTTAATTTTGTAGTAAGCCAAGGCAATGTTACATAATGTTTGAAATAGTCTTTATAACAAAAAAATTCATAATTATTTTTTTATTATTTCTAGACTAGTATTACCAGTACTTCACTTTCATTAGGACATAATTATGTAAAAAGGGCCTAACCCACATTTGTTCTGAGTAATTGAGGAAATATCTTGCAGCTCTGTATGGATTCATATAGAAGAAAAAAAAAACTTAATTTAAGCAAAAAATGCCAATTTAAAAAGCTTGATACTTTTGTAAATAAAATTTCTATTTTTTTAATATTTCAAATACACCAAAAAAATGTGTTTTGTAAATTGGGTCCTTTTTGCAGATATATGTCTATTCAACACTTTCATTAATATAAATTTGGCAGATTTATTACTTTATAGCAATTTCTTTCAACAAACTAGAACGCTCATGACGTAAAAAGTTCAATGAAGAAAAAACTAAACAGTATTTTTAAGATAATAGTAAAATATAAAGACTTGAGAAATCTCGGAGAAATTGGGATTCAGGGTAACAATTGTGTAGGAATAAGAGATGTGGAACATTGAGAGTAATATATACATATTTAACTCTTTAACAGCCCATGACATACGTTATAGGTCATCGCTTGTTTTCCTTTTTCTATAATATTTTATTTTTATTTATTATTTATTTATTATTACACATGACAAGAAATATACATAATTTGAGAAAAAACAACAGGTAATTTGATTTGGACATATAATTTTAATGGATCTGGGTTTGTTGCCTTTCATTTGTCGTATCCCCAGTAAACTAGGCTTTTGCCTGTATCTCACTGAGGATATTTAGCATGAAAAAATAAATCGATACTTCTTTCCGATTTTTGATAACACAAAAAACCCCGTTGCACGCTCTCATCAACCTGACAAACAGTGACACTCAACTACAACTGGAAACATCTTGCGAAACTCAACTCCTCACACATTATCACTCCAGAAAGACCAAAAATATTCATCCCACAATATACCGCACACAATCATAAGAATATTCATTTGTAACATATTTAATACAAGTAGAACACAAAGAAAATTGAGATTCAGAGTAACAATTGTGTAGGAGTTAGAGATGTGGAACATTGAGATTGATAATTTTATACATATTTAACCCTTTCATAGCCTGGGAAGAACGGTACATGTCATCGCTTTGTTTCCCCTTTGTCATAATATGCATTTGTAACATATTAAATACCAGTCGAAACATGTTTCGAGTAGATTGCAAAACAAAATGTAAAAAATAATTAAAAGCGGAAAACACAAATGGTTTATTCAAATGCGTCGTTTAGGGCTACAGAATAAAGTCATAATAAAATGGAGGACATTTTTTCATACGCATGTAGATTTTACTTATTTATTTAGGCTTATTTGTCACTTTTTTTCTAAACATTTTTTGCATCTGCTGTGATTAATTTTGAAGAACTTCAGTGTTGTGACCATCCTGACTTTTCAGGGAGGTCACAACACTGACTTGAAGAATTTGGACATTATTTACCTTTAATTGTTAAATAAAAACCATTTTTTCAAATTCATGTTTTTAATTTTTGTAAGTCTGGCCATGAGCCGTATTGTAACCAATATAAGGCAGGGCCGTTAAAAGGTTAAGGATGAAGTACTTACTTTTAAAAATAATTATAACTTTTTTATTTATAGGAAGAGATTAATTAACAATTTTAGAAATTGAACAGTTACTTTCGTCTTAAGATTTGATTCTGGTAATTTTAGTCGGATAACTCCACTAGTTGAAGTGTCCTAAAACGGAGAGCTTAAATTATGTCTTACGTTATTTAAAATTTTAAATGTTCCATCACAACACAATATTGGAGAATTGTATGTTCGAGATATCCATGATACTAATCTAAAAGACTTTTAGGATGACAATCTTACAGAGATGTTACAATGAAACGGAAGCATCATTGAAGTGACTTTGATCATTACTGGTAAGTTGTGTCATGCCAGGTCTGCCTGACGGTGATCACTCTTGAGAAAATATTTTTATATTTAGGAAGTGCTTTGATACCTGTCCATTTGTGAATGTAAAACGGGGGTTTTCTACTGATTTATTGCACATCAATAACATTTTAGAAAATGATATTTTCCTCTTCTCAATATATATAACCATGCTACATAGGTAATCTTTGGGGATTATCGGTACTAAAGAAATTGATTTACTTATTTGCAGTAAAGAAAGATCTTGGATCATATTGACATGTAGATAAAATGACTTAGGGTTACTTTAAGCAAATGTGAGTTTTGATGACCCAAAAAGGCATCAATGACAGCCATTAGTGCTTTTGTTGGCATTCTCATCAGCCGCCTTCTGGTTCAACGAGCTGACTATAGCAAGTGTCTGTGACACTTGATAAGTTCCATATGTTCGGACATTAGGGTTGAATTTTTTATCACTTGAGGTGTAAACATAACACATATTTCTTACTGTTACATTTTTAACGTCTTTTATAAAATATATTACTTAACTATTGATGCAATATGTATTTATCTTCGAGTCGACGAGAAATTAATTTTTTTATTAATAAAACAAAATGGGTGTATATTTTAGTATTCCATTAAAAATCTAGAGCATAATGAATGACCTACATTCTAAGGAAAAATTTATATCATATTTATGCGTCCGACCCATATCTAGAGAAGTGTCAAAATGTGTCTATTTATACAAATAAAACAAGGTACTTTTATTTTCCTAAAAGAGTGCAATCAAATTTTGAATGAACAAAAAAGCGTTAAATTTTACAGAATTATGACATCCGAAAATAAAAATAACTGGAGAAAAATAGATGAAAAATGACTTGTCATAAATATGGGCGGGAAAAAATATAAAATGAAAAATAAAGGAAACGATAAAATTTTTACTTAGCAATTCGAAACAGGACATAAAGAAATAATCGAATTATTTTAACGTACTTCGATTTTAAAATATTTGCCGAGTAATAAAAAAACTCACGTTGATGCTGTTCTAGTCCTTTTCGTGATGATTGGGCTTGGTAATTGAAGGTGTGAGTTGGATTTATTTGGAGAATCATCCGGTGAAATACTTGATGACATTTTTGAAAGAACCAAAAGTTAAAATGTATTAAAAAGAGAAAAAATGTTCAAGGTGACAGCCAAAAACGAAGAAAATGTACCGCACAGTCCAAAAAATTTGACCTTTCAGTACATTGTAGAACACCAAAGATAATCATGAAATTGTTATAAAATCATCATAGCCAAAAATGGTCCCAATAAGTAAAAGCTCTTAAATGGATGATTCAGATTTTAGGAACGATTTATTAATTCTGATTTAAATTATTTAATAATTTGTTATTGGACATAAAAGGTTTTGATTATAAAAACAATAAAAAGATCCTTAAATGTCTATTATTATTGCCAGCCCGATGGCATCCACTGTTGGACATGACCTATTTTTTATAATGCAAATTTCCTTCAATTAGCATAAATAATGCGCGCAATGTCATTTGTCTATCTAACTGGCCAATAATATTTCTTGGGCATGTTTTGAGTCTCCACAACAAAATTTTGCGTACTCACCATGTATTGTTTCTTTCATAATACACATCCATTACCAATATTTAAATTTATATCCGTGCCTTTTTGCTATATTTTAAAACTGGGTTTTGGTTCTTAAAGAACAAGATACAGCACACAGCATTGCTTTTTGAGTTTTTACTATCTCATGCATTACCTTCTTTGTAAGTGTCTAAGTTAAGGCACCATAATGTATTCATCTCTTAAATTTAATAAGTCATAAATACCATTTTTACTACAAGTATTTTCACTGTTTGAAAATAGCAGATTAAGACCTTCAACTGACAGTATAATTTTAAAATGCACTGAAAAAACATTTGATTTAAGATAAAAAATCATAAAGGCCAATTTACATAACAGATAAGCAAAAATTTCGTTGATTCAATTTACTTATAAATTTTAAATTTGTTGTCAAAAATAACATGTAAAAATAAACTCAAAAACATTTATAAATATTAATTGCCATACAAATTGTGAAGTTAAAAGTTTGATTTTTATTTCACACTATCGTAAAAATATATATTTTTAATTTTTATATCTATCCTAGTTAACATTTAAAAAAATTAAACTATGAATAAGAGATTTTACTCTTTAATTTTTATTGGAATGAATATACTGAGTTATATTTAGAATGAAACTCATTTTCAAGTTTTTCATATAATTCCAAGCCGTTTTTAAAATTATTATACTAATTATTAGATTTCTTAGATAATCCTAAAGTTTAAGTTTGATTGAAGTTCGGCAGTGGACTAACCTTCTATTTTTCTTTAATGAGCATCAAATGTTTCCCATCTCAGAAGTAAGAAATAAACAGCAATAATATGAATTCATAAAATCATTTCAATGATCCCGTCTTCTTCTTTCAAATAAAAAAAAACGTTTAATAATATTATATGAATCGGTCTTAATGAAGCTGTTTGATTCCTTATTGTCTATGTTTTACTATCGCGCTAGGCGGCTGTTGTATGTGTGCGCCATTTTGTTTGCTGCCGGCGTTCGTTGATCCGTTGTTTTTTAGAATATTGTCTAAAAATACACATTATTTCAGTATGTCTGACAGAGAGGTAATTTATTAATTAATTTATGAACTATGATTGTTTAAGGAGGTTAGTTTGGATCAAAAGACGATGGTGTTAATTGTGTATATTAAAAACGTGCTCATTATTTTGTTCATCCAATGTAATCATTTATGTACATTTTTCCTGTTTTAGAGAAGTCACTCCCGTAATGGTTCGAGAGGACATAGCGGGAAAGAAGGCAAAATGTCACGAGTATCTAGAAGCCGATCAAGGAGTCCCATCAAGTCTCATAAGAAGTACAGTGGGTGAGAGACTTTTAAAATTGTAATTTGTATTTCCTTGTTTGTGTATTTGCGCTTCGAATTTCCTATTAATTTATTTTGTAGTTGTATTGATTTAATATAAACTTAATTTATTGACTTTTTTCTCCTTAGCAACATTCTATTAGCTCATAATCACATTTGCAATATAAATTAAAGATATTTTCATTTCCGTTCATATCAGAAATGGATCAGTCGCGATTATCGATAGAAATAAAGCTGTTTTAATGTAAACAAAATAATTCAATTTAAAAGTAAGGTATTTTTATTAACCGTTTCAAACATTGGTATTCTCACAAAAAATATATTTGATAGCGAAAGAGTATTTGAAGTGTTTATATGATATATATTTATTATTGATAATTTCTAGAAGGTTTTGGATTCACACTTGACCATAGTCGACAGGAACTTTTTTATTGCTATATCCAGGATACTATTTTGTGGTTGACTATAGTTTGATGGAATCATGCCTAAAATATAACAGGTGTATATTTATTTTGTAATTTTGGGTGTTTAAATATGTTTATTTTGATGGGGTTATCAAAAAGCTTGACTGGACAGTATAAAGTTTAGCGTGTACTACTGTCAAATATAAATCCAGTGTTATAGACGTGAATGTGAAACCTTGAACAAATATGTAATGTGCACCCTTAACTATGAAATATTTTATTGGAACTTAGGAAAAAGAAAACAACTATACTAGAGCGCTAACTATCCGTGGTATTAGGGGGACACTGGATCCCGGATAATTGAAAAACACGGTCAATCCAAATTTAATTTTACTGATTAACATTTTAAGAGTAGAAATGCTAGAAGAAAAAGGAAAGATCTTGTGGCCTCTGATCTCTTATTCCAAGTTATAATTCTTTTTTCAATGTTGCAGCCTTGGTTTAAAATGTTCATAAATCTCAACTCATATATATATATATATATATAGCCATAACTTTTTCTATGTCTACTGTTGGATGTAAAACTTGATATTTTTTGTTATTGTATCAATGAAGTAAATGTTATTTGTTTCTCAGGAGTGTGAGTCCCGAAGGGTATCGTGGACGTTACCGCACCCGCAGTAGGTCAGTGTCGGGGGGCAGGCGTGGTAGTGGTGGTGGGTACAGAGGAGGCGGTCGCTACTCTCACAGTCGCTCCCGCTCTTATTCACCGCGCCCTTTATATTCGCGCCGCTCACACTCGCATAGCCCCATGTCCAGTCGTAGGAGGCACGTTGGGGATAGGGTTGGTTCTTCATTTTTTTTTAATGATTTGACAAAATTTAGAAAATAAATATCTACAATATGTCATTATTCAGAGACAGCTAATATTGAATAAAGATAAGGTCATTTAATTTTATAGACAAAATAAGGATGTAAGTCTTAAAATGATGAGAACATGTACAGTACAGTGGAAATCATTTCACATGAAAATGTTCAACACGTAAAAATTGGTTAACCTGAAAAATTTATCTGGTCCCGACAAAATGTTATGTGATTTCATACATTTATTTTATCTTAACATGAAACAAAAAACTATTAACATGAAAATATTTCACATCTCAGAAGAACAAAAAAATATATCGGCTGCCATGTTCTCACCAAATTGTTTATTGTTAATGCTTTATGTTTATGATATATTACTTTATGATTCAACTTTCTATCAACTAGACCGATATCTGATAATAAACAATAGATATAAATAAGGATGCCAGTTGCTGCTACCCTTAGCATTTCAAACAAATGGTATTACCATCGGTAATCTAAACATTTTCAACAAATTTTTGAAGTGAGTAACAAGTATAAAGAATTTCATGTTCACAAAAATCTGTAAATTTATCTTCCTTAGTTGTAGAACGGTGAAGTCAATGAATGTGTTGATTGTTAATACATTGTGTCTGAAAATGCCCCTTGCGTAGTGTTATATAGTGCATAAAATTTTTACTTGTTTAAACTGTTTTTATCTCAACTCTTAATTATTGACATAAGCATTGGTGAGTTATTTTTTGTTTACTTTTAACATGGAATTATTCAAAAAAGAAAAAAAAGGTTTCGGTCGTTATGGTTTCATGTTATATGATTTTCACTATGTTTAAATTTGAATTGGTAAAAGAGTTCTGTACAGAGTAACATATTTTAAGGGAGATAAAGAAAAAGGTGAAAAGACCTTTAAAGCAAATTGTTGAACGCTTGGGAAAGATTTGGGAGAGTTGAAGGACACAAAGTAGTAGAGGTAATGATGATTGTCAGATCCAATATTTATTTATTTACATGAAAAGTATTGCATATACTATGTAAATTATATGTACATAGTATATGAAAAACAAGACACAAAAAAACAGGTAATTTAAAGTGGACATTATCAATTTAAATGGATCTGGATTTGTTGTCTTTTATTTGTCAATATATTGCGGTTAAATCTATATCTGAAAACGAATGCTTTGGTTCCTTGCATTGAACTTGTTATTTGAGAATAATTATTTGCTCACCCGATATGTTTATATCAGTAGTGCTATTGGTAGCATTTCCATTATCACTGGTCTCATCTGATGTTTCAAACTAAACTTCATTATTTTATGGGTAAAAACACTTCATTATTTTTTCTTTTCATTACAGAATCTAATAAAAAAAGAAATCAACAAGGCGCCATTTTATTTTCTTTAAATTGAACAATTTAATTTCTCTCCCAAATTTTTGATACTAAGAATATGTAAAATGTATATTTCCACCATGTGCTTGAATAATTACTTTTGTTGTATTAATTGAATGTCTGATTTTTATTTTAGGAAAATCCAACACAATCTCGATGTCTGGGTGTTTTTGGTTTGAGTATTTACACAACAGAACAGCAGATCAATCATATTTTTTCAAAATTCGGCCCAGTAGAAAGAGTGCAAGTAGTTATAGATGCCAAGGTATGTTAACCAACGATTGTGTTATTATTAAGGCGCTATATTTGAATTTTCGAAAGTGACAAAATTGCAGAAAATAAAAATTCATGTTAGTGAACTAAAAATAATTTGATTTTGTCTTTTATTACAACTTTTTTGTTATTTGATGTAGTATATTTTCTTTTCATTTTCCGCTGTCATTAAACCATCCATTTTGGTTTGGCTGCTTGAATCTTTCTCCCCTATTCATCTCTATCCAGAAATTTTGTTGGGGGTTAGTCAAATTGGGTCAGGAAGTCCAATTTCTTCTCTTTCGCGAGTTCCCAATTTGTATCAAACTTCAATATACGGTGTACATAGTCAATATATTTTTACATTATTTTTTAGTAACAATAAACCCACACCAAGTCGCTCTTGGAAATGTACAAATTTCAAGATGTTTTCAAAAGAGAAAATGCAAAAACTTTTTTTTCATTTAAGATAAACTTCTATTGTGAGTTATCGGTGGAATTTCATATTGTTTATGTATATTATTTAATGGCCTTGTTGGTAAAACACCTGTCTCCCAATCTGTGTTTTGCGGGTTCAATTTCTGTTGATCCAACTGCAATACAATAAATTTCTTAAATAACTTTTAATATTATCGCATGAAATCGTCAGTGGTTAATGAAAATAATGGGAAAATATTGAGAATCAAATTATTATCCAATCAATAAAAAGTAACAAATATAAATATTTTAAGTAATACAATATCGCCATGTAATTAATTGTTTACTTTAGATCTTATACAGCTTGTGAAGAGTTTTAATTTCCACGAGGATGTCAAGTATGAGGTTTTTTTCTATAATATTTCCATATCAGTCAAGATAAATCTTTAAAATAAAAATACCATCTATCCTAAATAATATGTTCCTGCCACTATTATTGCATGAACTAACTCAACTTTCATTTGGATTGACTTTTACATTTGATATTCCAGACTGGCCGCTCGAGAGGTTTTTGTTTTGTGTATTTTGAGTCATCAGAGGATGCCAAAGTAGCCAAAGATGAATGTACTGGAATGGAAATAGATGGCAGGAGAATTCGAGTTGACTATTCCATCACACAGAGGGCACATACACCTACACCTGGTGTATATATGGGCAAGGCCACATTGTAAGTCTCCTTATTTTCATTTTTATAGGGCAGAAATATTCAAGAGCTTGTATTCATATTTCAAGATGAAACCTAGTTGGTAAGACACCTGTCTTCCAATCTGGGGGTTATGGGTTCGATTCACATTGGTACACCCATAATGTTTAAAAACAATTCAAATCAGGTTTTCACTTAAGGCGTCAAACAAACTTCACTTGATTAATGGAGTCATATAAAGTCAGTGGGGTACTAAAACATATACACTCGAACCTGACAGTGTCAAAATTTGCCAAGATGATAGTCCACTACAGTATTTTAGTACCTACTTGGATGTATGGGAGTAAAACGTGGATGTGGAACAAGACGGAAAAGAGCCGAATAAATGCTGTTGAACTGCATGCACTTAGAAGAATACATGGGATGATAATGTATGACAATATGGAATGAAGTGATTAGGGATGAATGTGAACTTCAAGCTGATGTATTGCTTAAGATGAAGAATAGCACGTTGAGATGGTTTGGGCATGTGGAACGAATGAATAAAGAAAGACTAACAAAACAGAATAGTGCAAATGTGAATGGAAGGTGTGGTAGAGAAAGACCAAAGAAAGTATGGCTGGATCAAGTGTATGGTCCTTTGAAAGAAGGAAATGTAAAAAATCAGAGAAATCGTAGGAGCAGTATGGATGTAGAAGAGGCGAAAGAAGTGTGTCATATTAGGAAAATCTGGCGCTCTGTCCTCAGTCTACCCCAACTGGGAGATGGCTTGATGGTATGTATGTATTCTGGTTGGTTGGAAACGATTGCCACATGGCAATAAATCTGCCATTTGTACTTATACAGCGAAAGTGTAATAATACAATGAAGGTGAATATTTGAGGTCTTTGTTCAATTTACGATTGTTAAAAATTACAGACATACAAATTGCAGATGTAAATTGAACATTTTGAGAATGAAAATACATATTTTTTATGCACAAGATTCTGTTTCCAAGCTTTATAAATTTTGAAGAAAAAAATACAAAAATCTCAACTCATCAACTTTGAACTTATCTGAAATTCATCCAAGATAGCAAAAATCTAGGTACAGTACCCGGCGGTAAGTAATACACATCGGGCTTAAGAAAGAGACTGTCGGCCATAATCGGCTAACTTCGGCTTTGTACAGCGTCATCTCTGTCATTCATACATGTGTTCCATCGCGATTTGATATTGAGTGAGATGATGCTTTACAAAGCCGAAGTTAGCCGATTATGGCCGACGTTCTCTTACTTAAGTCCGATGTGTATTACTTACCGCTGGGTACTGTACTTTTGATCTCAATCAGTTATCGAACCTTTCTTGGAGTCAGTTTTCTACTGGTAGGCTACAGAAGCTGTTTTTTTATTTGTCCATTTAATTTTTCAACTTTTTTGGTTTTGGATTGTCTAGTAATCTGGATTGGTGACATGTTTTTTTATTTTTAATCAATAGTAAATTTCATATGGTTTTTGCTTTAAATTAGCAGTAAATTTTATGTGTAATTTTATGCATACATACATATCATCATGCTGTTTTTCTTTCGGGGAAGGCAGAGAGGAGAAATTCTAGACTTTTATATCGCGAAACACATCTTTCGGCTCTTCTACACCCATACACTTTCTCATACTACTTTTTTTATCTATTGCAATTATGATAATTTTGAAAGTTCATTATTACTGCATTTTGTTGACGAACATGCAAGATAATTGAAATTTGCTTTAGTATGTTCTTTTTATTTTGACAATTTGATATGAATTGTGTATTTTAGTATACCCGATGATGAAAAAGGTTATGAGTGTTTCTCATAAATTCACATTATTTAGTATAGATGTGATTTTATATTTTGTTATCGGAAAATCAAATAAGGTTGACGTCTCTTGAGATGGAAATTTTAAGTGGGGAGTTTTAGAAGAGGGTTTCATTGTTGGAATTCTCTTAAAGGCCTTTCCGTACAAAATATTCTCTACATATGGATTGTTTTTGTGTTTGTTACAAAGTAACTAAATCACATTGTATTATTTTGTTTCAGTGTCAATAGAGACAATGGGGGATATAGAGATGAACGACGCAGAGATAGAGAGTGAGTTGTAACATTTCTTGAATTATATATGTTGCTTTAATGACTAATAAAAATTTGTGAAAACAAAATTAAATTTAGGACAATATGAGGACTTCGATGAAACAAATTTGTATAAAAGTAATTCTAAATTGCTTTTTTTTTCGACATCATTTGGGTCACAAATTTTGAATAATAAAAGTCATTGATAGACTATGATGTTTTTGTATCGATGCTCGAAGATATTTTTTGTATAGCTATATTATTGGAGAAAATAGAAAGAATAATTTAATGCTTGTCAATTTTAGGAGTGATGCCCACTATTTTTTCGAAAGATTTAGTATTCAAATGCAGCAATTTACTTTAAAGAAATTTTACACTAAAAAATACATTAAACTATTAGGTGTACAAATAAGTTTCCGCCGTTTTTTATAAAAAAATGGGCATTGTGAAAGAACGGAACCTCATGTTTTATTCGAAGTAGTACCCATCGCTTGCCACTACTTTTCCCCATCTTTCTGTCAGCATACGAATACCGCGTCAGTCATCATCATCATCTTTTGAGGCTATCCACGAATCGACTCAATTTTTGGTATCTTCATATGATGTGAAGTGCTGCTCAGACAGGCCATGCGTCATCGATCAAAACAAGTGGTAATCAGAAGGAGCAATGTCTGGTGAATACAGCGGGTGGGGTAAAACTTCTCAATTGAGTGTTTCCAAATAGGTTTTGACCGGTGCCGCAACATGTGGACTAGCATTATCATGCAGGAGAATAATTTTGTCGTGTCTGACGTAGTAGTGGGCGCGCTTTTCCTCGAGTGCTCGACTCAATCTCATCAATTATGTTCGGTAGACAGCCCCAGCAATGGTTTCATTCGGTTTGAGCAACTCATAATACACGACACCAAGCTGATCCCACCAAATACACAACAAGAGTTTTTTTCCATGAATATTTGGCTTAGCCGTAGATGTTGAAGCATGACCAGGGGATCCCCATGATTTCTTCCTTTTTGGATTATCATAATGGATGCATTTTTCATCACCAGTGACTATATGGTGCAGAAAACCCTTTCGTTTATGCCTGGCAAGCAGCATTTCACATGTGGAAAATTGGCATTCAAAGTTTCTCCATGTCAGTTCATATGAATCCCAATTTCTTTGTTTTTGAATCATTCCCAATGATTTCAACCCATGTGAAATTGCTTGTTGAGTCACTCCTAATGTAAGTGCAAGTTCTTCTTGCGTTTGGCACGAATCTTGATCCAATAATACTTCCAATTCCGCGTCTTCGTACACTTTCGGCCTTCCGCTACGTTCTTTGTCTTCGATGTCAAATTCACCGTTCTTAAACTTTTGAAACCACTCACGACAACTTCTCTCACTTAAGGCAGCCTCACCATATGCTTCTACAAGCAATCGATGCGCCTCAGCTGCAGATTTCTTCAAATTGAAGAAGTAAATCAAAAGTTCCCGCAAATGACGCTTATTCGGCTCAAAACTTGACATTTTCGAACACAAAAAAATATGTTATACTGATAAAAATTCACTAATATTTCAAGGTCATGTTGTTGACAGATGTCCAACCTTACGATAATGAGATTTTACATCTGACAATTTTAACCATAACTTACTGGTGGCGCCAACTTCTGTCAAACGGCGGTGACTTATTTGTACACCCAATACAATATTTTTTGCAGTCATTTGGTATTGTAATAGATTTTTTTGTTGAAAGTATGATCATTCGCAGCTAACTTCCATATTATGAAACCTTGGCTCATTGAACTGTCGACATAAGTGGATGCTTAATATGACAACAAGTGAATGTTCAAGTGTATTGCTGGCTTTAGTAACATAAAGGATAGCAATTATAATAAAAAAAACTGTAAAACCGTTTATCAAAATTTTTACTAAACAAAAAAAAATTAAAAGAGATATTCTTATTTGAAAGCAAAAACTTATTTTGAACTTTCTGCTGCATTTAATGTTTACAAAGTATTGCATCCATAATTTTTTTGTTGTTTGGCGCACACGTATTAAGATATTTTGTTAAAAATTAATCTAAATGTTTATCTATTATATTATAATAGTTAGATTTAACATATTTTAACTGCAAAAATGCCAATTTGCAAAAATAAGTTGATCCGAAACCTATCCGATTTGCGTAAATAAGATACCTATGAATATTTAGTTATGCGAATACTGTGAGTAGTTATTGACAGAATGGTTGTTACCTTGACAGAATATTTTAAGTTGTTCTCGTTATTTTTTTTTACATTCTGATGTTTATTTTTACATTTTCACTTGCAATCGACTTTGAATCATTACACGATCGACAAATCTATTATGATCATCCTTCTGGGCACCACTGATCTATAGAATGGCACTCAAAGCGATGTTTGAGTGACAAGCTATTTTGAAACAGGTTAGCTAGCTGAATTTTGAATCAACAGAGTTTGAAATTTAGTGTTTTGAATAGTAATGTTGGGTAGTTAATAAGAGAAGAAATATGTTTTCATTGCTATTTTATGTTAAATTGACAAATTACTGAAAAATAATTAGCAAGTGTTTTGACACTTATCATTTTTTATTAAATCCACATGAAGAAAATAATAAATTGAAGCGGCACAATTAACTAGCATAAGTTTATTGAAACTACCCTAATGCCACGTCTGAGTTTTATTTATTATTATTTGGTTATTTTTTTAGAAAGTTTGACACTAATAGTGAAAGTAGTACATTCTAAAAATGTTAATAGATAACCAGGTTTCTGATTCACTTATCTATCCTCAGTGACTATTACTACGGAGGACGCGGAGGATACAGTAGCCGAGAGTATCGCCGTCGCAGTCCGTCCCCGTACTACCGAGGAGGCGGGGGAGGATATCGTCGTTCTCAGCGCTATGAACGCTCTCGTTCCAGATCTTACTCTCCTCGTAAGTTTAATTTAGCGTAATACTGATTTAACTCAAATGCTATATATGTAAGTTGACCCATAGGTTTCCAAATAATACAAAAGTTTGAGTGAAGCATTAGGCAATTAAACAGTCTATTATATAATAGATCAATTGGTTATCTTTTTTTAATACAATTAAGTTTATAAGTCCCTATTGAATCTAGTAAAATACAATAGATGTCTGCACCCTGGGCTGTAGTTAATGATTTCCCAATTAAATATTTAGTTTTGGGACATAGGAGTAGCAAGGAATTATTATTTTTTATGTTCATCCTCCATTGGCTAGACAGATCATTTTGGCATCAATTTGTAGTTTATATTTATCTTCTTTCAAAAACTAGTCACGTTACTGTGTATAGTTTTTAAAACTATAATTTCCGCTCTTTTTTCTATTGGTTTTTTTTTATCAATTCACTTTTCATCTCCAATGGCCAAGTCATACAACAAATCTGAGATAGCAAAATTGGGAGATAGAATTTCTGTAAATTTGTATTATTAGGTATTTGATCTAGTCTTGAGATATTTTACTAGAAAAGGGGAATATTTTATAAGCCATAAAATTAGCAACATCTAACACTTTTTATTGGTTAAAAGTCATTTCGAAACAATTTGAGATAGCAAAATTGGGGGACAGAATTCCTTACAAATTTGTATTATTAGGTATTTTATCTAATTTTGAGATGTTTTACTAGAAAAGGGGAATATTTTGTAAGCCATAAAATTAGCAATATTTAACACTTTTTATTAGTTAAAAATCCTAGTCTATCTGCCGTGTTATCCATGTCAGTATGTTATCTTCCTTTTGGGTTTGGATCATTGCTAATCACTTCTGAAACTGTTCTATAATTATGAAACCAGTTTTATGTGATAGCAAAATTGGAATGACCAAATGCTTTACTCAAACACACCTATTAAAATACACCATTTATGTGTTCCTATTTACATTTTTTTTTATTGAAGTTATTGTATTATTTTCATAAGGAGATTTGAAAGTCAAAAAGTTCAAAATCTCAACGCTTCACAAATTTTTCAAATAAATTTAGTTTACTTCTAACAGATAAATTTTTCTGTTACATTTATTTTCAATATACAGCAAAACCCTGTACTAACTAACCTTTTCTTTATTTGTTTGATTTTTTGCATTCTCCATTCAACTCTTATTTACTTATTTTAATAGGAATTCTGTGTATCTTTTGATTGAAACATTTTATATAAGTATGTATAATAGTGCATACGTCCATCGGTCTTATTTGTGATGGGCAAATAGATCTAGCCTTTTTTTTTCTTTTTTAGTTTTAGTATAAATACGTTTTCCACATAAGGTTTCTCTCTCTTGTTCTGATATTTTAGTTCATTATTTTTTTTAGCATATTTTAAACATTTGTTGCGTAATTCAATTTATTGACTTGATTTTTAAATTAAAAAATGTGAACAAAAAAGCCTATATCATGAAATGTAAAGTTGATTTTAAAATGATAATAATTAAGAAGCCATATTTATTGATGTTGACTTGATAAAACATATGTTCATTGTGTATCTCAAATATTTTTTTTATCTATGCTTGCTAGTGTTTCTATAAATTGAGTAATCGAGGGGTTTTGCTGTATACCATTTAATTTCTTGAATATTCAATTACTTTAAAAATGTATAATTCATAAATAATGATAATGTATATAACCTTATTATTTCTGTTCTTTAAAACATTGAATTAAACTGTTAAATTCATAATTTGAAAATAATAATAAAAAAATACATATTTCAAAGCTAGTCTTAATCCTCTTTTTGTGTTACAATTATTTTCTTTTTCCTTTCTGTAATTTTATTTTCTTGGTTTATTTTTTAGCTATATTCAGCGTTTAATTAAACTTTAATGTGTTTAAATTTTGCTTTGTGTGTGCATCATTTGCTATTTTTTTATTATTACTTTCTAATATCCTTTGTTTCATTTTCTTGAGTTATATTAAATGGGATAATTAAATGATAAAATGTCTTAAGAGTTTTTTTGACTGTTGTATTGCATTTGTGCTCTATAGATTAGATAAAATAACCGAACATACAACTGAAGAATAAGTATGTATGTTTTATCTATGAAATTCTAGTTTAAATTGCTTAAATCCTTGATAAATTTCAACTGCTTTTAAAGATATACCAAATTTCCTCTTTGAAAGTGTTGTTCTTCAAATGTTCGTCATATTGGAACAATTTCTTCCAGTTCTTGAATTTTTTTTAAATATATTTCAATTAATTTTATGAATGTTTCATATGCTTATGATATTTACTTGAACAGATATCACATGAGATTTTAATATTGTTTCACAGGGTTTAAAACTAAGGCATTGTAAAACTGTATTGCAGGGAATTTTTTTATATGCTTGAAACATTTTGAATGCATTTTATTTAAAATAATATTGTAAAAATTAGTGGTAATTTAATTTGAATAATCATAAAATAAAAAAAAATATAGATGTCCAATTCTCAATCATTTTTCTCATGAAAATTTAATCAAAATGTAAATATTATCAAAATAATTATGGGGACTTGAATTAAGTAATATTTTTTATAACATTTGAAGTATCATCTGTTGGTACTAAATTAATACATAATTTGTTGAATAGAAAGGTCATTTGAGTATATAAATTTTAAGTGAAACAACATAAAAAATCTTGATTAGATAATTGTGGGCAAATATTTAAAAAAATCATAAGTGTTTTAAAACTAAATAAATATTTTTATACAGGACTATTAACGCCACATATAATAAAAGCAATTTCTGAAGAAGTTAGCTAGTTGTGTCATTGGTAATGATTTGTACTTTTGCTGTGATAATCACAATGAAAATGGCGATGTTGCCGTGTTTGGTTTGCAGGTCGTTATTAATCGTGGAGTCGTGCCTGCCTGGAGACATTTACGTAATAGGCATAAACGCGCAATCCTTTACACATGTTCTAACTCATCGTATTATACCTTTAAGATAGGAATGTTACATGTTTCTTCTTTAGTTAATTTTGATTTTATAAATTGTAACCTTAAAGTCATTCCTTATCTCAAACATTTTATTTTGTTGAACTTGATGTGTATATTGACATCTTTTATTTTTTGTTCATTTTAAGTATTTTATGACTTTAGTGCATTTAGTACTAATAATACTGTTGGTATGAACATTATAATTTGTATTTTGAGTTACCTACTCTCAAGTCAAGTGATTGCCGGTCACTATTGATTTATGTTGTAATTTTTCTTTTCCTTGGAATAAAGAATACTTTCTTTCAATTGGTCTAATATTAATTTTGTTTGTTTGAAAAGGTATTGAAACAAGAAAGTATGGATGAAGAATTTTGTAATAATGAAAACATGTAATGTGAAAATGCTGTTAAGAAGTTTACACATAGAAGATCTTGAAGCGCAAAGAATATGATCATATCAAGAAGGTAGCCAATGTACCGCCGCCAACACATCACACCACAAGACAGAACATATCAAGAGAGAAGTTTCTTTGTCGAGTGGGATCATATTCTTTTTGGCTTAGAATTGTGACATCAGTCCATGTTAAAATTTCCAACTGAATTGTACCATGTAATAACTTCAATGGATACTTTTCTTTGACAATGGCATCTTTAATTGTAGCATACAACTTTTGAATTCATACAATTCTACCTTCATAATTAGTCTTGAAAAGAATATGAATGACATATTCACACTAAAGATATAATATTTTCAACATTAGTCTTTTTTTTTTTTATTTAGTGAATAAAGAGAAGTGATTTTTTAGTTGAAATAAAAGTGATAAAATTG
Organism: Odontocerum albicorne; assembly: GCA_949825065.1. Taxonomy (NCBI): domain Eukaryota; kingdom Metazoa; phylum Arthropoda; class Insecta; order Trichoptera; family Odontoceridae; genus Odontocerum; species Odontocerum albicorne. The sequence goes on along the minus strand of OX463847.1, from coordinate 19,415,575 downwards.
TTCAGATGATTTAAAAAGATCGATTTCTTTTTACCCAGACATCTCACAGACCACATCCTTTCCATTTTCCCAGTTTTTTTTTCATTACAACATATTGGAAAGAATGTAAATGTGCAAAATACAGAAAAGAAATCTGTTTTCATTATTCAAATTTTCACTGACAAGCAATATTTCTTAAGCACCAACTATTTATCCTACTGAATTAAACTTAAATCTAATTGAATAAATAAAAGGTACAGGATTTTGAATTCATATTAAAAAGGCTCTTCTTTTACACAGGCATAAATAAAACAGTTAATTTAATTTTATACCATTCCATTTGCGACCATTGAAGATCAATTCTAATGAGTGAATCTGGTCAATGTTAAGAAACAAAGTGGAATAAATCTATATGAGCTATTATATTTATTTCTGTACATTATGGAACTCTGCCAATATTTGAATGGTTGAAGTAAAATAGGCACTAAGTACCAAAAAAAACTAAGTATGCAGTTTCATTCTATATGAGCTATAGAACGAAACTGCATATTTTTTTTGGTACTTAGTGCCTATACTTTAACCATTCATTTAATGATATACAGTATTCAAGATTGAACGGAATTGTTTTTGAACATATTAGGTAAATTAAAAAAATAAGGAAGTTGAAGGGCCTGAAAATTTACCCATGGAAAATATACATTAACATTGAAAAGAAATATTAATTCAAATTTGCTAAATACATTAGTCACCTTTACCTTGTCTCGCTATGTTGTACAAAGTTACCATACAAACATCGCTAGTGAAATGCATCAAAATTCCTTACCTAATTCAAGCAAGTCAATTAGACCTCTCCTTATAAGAGCATACTCAAAATATATAGACCTGGTAGATTTTGAAATTAGGTTTTCAATCACATCTATTATGCAAATTGAGGCAAAGGAAAATCGTCTGGTCAGGATTAATGACACTGGTTACACGAATGCTGGGACATTATCCCATTTATACTGTGACATACAAAAGATTATGTATCCAAATCTTACGAAGAGAAGACATTTCAGCTTTGCAGCACTGTTGATGGTTTGTGCTCGGAGTATCGGTCCGATTTAAGGACACCTTACGACTTAATCGGACTTAAGCTGTGCAGCCTTTCCACTGGGCTCATATTAACATGGATAAATCCGAGAGGTAAATATCACAGGATAAATTGCAGATAGTGATAAAAAGGGTAAGCAAGCAGTTTCAGGTTTTTCCAAGTTAAAGCAGAATTGCAAAAAGGACCATTAGATCTTTTCATTGTTTCAGTGTTCAACACATGTTCTCAGAGAGGTTCTCGGTTTGATTCTCAATGGTGACCGACTGGTTTGACACATTCAGGTTTTTTTTTAAAGTAGTTGTATAGCTAGGTAATTAAAATAGCAAAAAAATATAATAAAACTGATAGATGTGTACATCAGATGTGTTGATGACAACGTTTATTGCTTGTTATAATATGAGAGATCTTAAAAGATGTCTTGATTAGGGTCAAAATTCTGTAACTAGGACAATGTTACTGGACATATTAACTAAATTGAACAGTCACCCAAATAATGAATTATTCTAACTCACAAACGTAACTGATTTTTGACATCTTGAAATGTATCCATGAAAGTTTGAATCCAGGTAAGAGATCATATGTAAAATTCAGGCGGTGTGAGCTGTATTTATTTGAATGAAATCGTATTAAAAATTATCTGAACCAATATTATTAATCTAAGGTACAACCCCACAGATTAGTTGTGAGTGCACTTGTGTGTTGACAAATTTCATTTTGTGCAATTTGTTAACATATTGACTTGAATAATTTCTTTTATAATACTGTGCTGTTATAAAATTCAAAAAGCAAGTATAATTCATTGTTATATAACCCTTACAAACCCTATCGGCACCATTAGACCACTCTGGGCTCACTTGTTTTTTTTATTCACCCAAAGAAATTGAGAATAGAACGATAGGCATTTTCAGCACCCAGCAAAAGTTTATATGAACGCCTATAGGCGTTTGCAGCACTACGTGTTAAGATATAGATTCTTGAGAATGCACTCGCAACTATGGTTAGTTTTGCTTTATGGGGTTGAAAGCTGAAGCCTTTGTACAATAAAATTAATACTCTGAATTTCCTTCAAGCATTTGACATATGGTAGCGTTGAAAGATATAATATATGTACTATTAAATACAGATAGACGTTCTAGTTAGGGTAGTAACAAAAAACTAGTTGTTAATGGTGAAATATGATAGTGTTCATCTTTCTTGAATCCTGATCCTGAAAGATAAGTCGAGGAAAGCAGTGCAGCTAAAAGAAAGACATCCTGTTTAAATAACGTCCTAGATTGGATTTGAATGTGGAGTTTGTTCGGACAGTCTAAATTTGAGATGCCTATGTTACATTGGTCACTAATGTCAGGAGGGTCTAAATTTGAGATGCCTATGTTACATTGGTCACTAATGTCAGGAGGGTCTAAAAGGATAAAAATAATATAACTGGGTACAAAATTTACAATTCAATTTCATTTAAATGGAAAGGTGAACCGAATACTAATTATATATGTGCATAAATGAACCCACCAATTTGTGTGCACAGAGAAGCGCTTCACTAGGAGGGGCTTCTGAGAGAGTTATTATTCCTTAGTAAAAAAATCATATTTCATTTCTAAATACTTAACACTTACATGAATCATTCACATACTTACATATCCTGTGTTGTTATATACACAATTCTAATCACATTACAATTTCAACAACCACATCAATATCACGTCCAACAAGATACTCATTTCAAGTTAACAAACATTAAACTACTGAAAGCTGAATATCTTAATATTACATATCGGAAGATCTAGTGATATTCTTTGTAGTTCATATTAGGTAAGTTTTCTGCAGTTCTTACAAGCATCTCCGTATAAATATGTAGATTAAATTTTTTAAAGATTTCACTTGACAAACACTAGTAATGTGATAAATAAGCTAATGCATAAAGCTTCTTATACAATGAAGTGACAAGAGTTAAGTATGAACAAAATAATTCTTAACAAGAAGTTGTGTATTGGTGACTTGATCATGCTTTAGTAGTATGCCCACTCTGTGCACAACAGAAATGGCCTTCGTGTACAACGTAGCAGAGTATTGTGCACCAATTTGGCTTAAAAATGTCCACACAAACCTTATTGAAACCTGTTTTGGTGATTTTTATCACTAGTCACCACCCACTTGAACTCAATATTAGTACATAAAACTATGTAAAAGAATAAAAGCTAAAAGTAAAACAATTTTTTTGTTTATATTATATTTGGAATGTTAGGTAATATTGCATATTTAAAGACAATAAGTCTATAAGTACAGTTTGGAATGATAATTAATAAAAACAATCACAGATAATAATGGGCAATATGGTTTGGCACAGGGATAGTTAAAAATGTTTTTATAAAAATCCACGCAAAACTTAATACTATGGTGATGTAAAAACTAAACTTAATACATTTTCACCTTTAAGGGCACATCAAATACACAATACAGCAAAAGCTTTTCATAAAAGATGGACGTAATGTGAAGATTGAAAAAAAGTTAGTCTAAAATGCAAATTCATATTGCGTGTGGTGTAAACAATTACATATATAGAATTTGAAATAAGATATTTTTGGCTCTTGAAAATTTGGCACAAATATTTTTATAGAGGTCAACAAGTACTTAGTACTTTATGGGCAATTCACGTGGATGTCTGTGGTAGCTAAAAAAATATTTTTGGTGGAATGAAAAAAGTGAGAATTGTCAAAAAAATCTATTTTGGTTAGTATTAAGACAAAAAAGTTAATTTTGTTTTTTAATATGTATAGAAAAACAAAATGGAATATGAAATGTTTATTTCGTAGATAAATAAGACAATGTGACCCTTTTCATTCAATTCTAATTAATGTGTTCTTCCACTGATTGGCTCATTGCTAGAGAAATAGGAGTGAAGTACTCATATGTTTACTTGAATTGCACATTGTGTATGTTTTATTGAAATATAATGGATATATTTATGATTTTTTAAATAAATAAAATTGATTTTGAAAAAATATTTATCTTTTTCCCACTGCTGACATATTAAGTTATTACACATATTGATTAAGTTCGCCCAACAATATTAATGAGTGTCCCAGACATGGTATCAATATTTATAATACTTAAAATGAAATTGCATAAAAATGTTTTGAAAATGTGACTCAGAAGTGATTAAAAATTATGAAAGTACAATGAATACCAAAATATTGAAGACCAGAATTTTATAAAAGATAATTATTTCCTTTTGATATTAATTCAATAAAATACATACATTTCGAATTGCCATAAAGACATGCTTATTGTCAGTGTGCAAAATAAGTCCTGACAGACAAAAAAGAAAACTTTAGAAACGATTGGATTTTTACAAGAAGTGGATTGTTTTGATATCATTATGAATAATGTAGCCGAGTGCATATCTACTGCACCTTTCTATAATACAATCATCAATTTGGGAACTAGCAACGAATTTACTTCTATTAAATACTACACTAATATACGTCTATTCACTTCGAAAAGTAGGATCCAACTATCATTAACTTTATGGAAGGAAGTCATAAATTATTGGCAAGGAACGAGAAAATGTAGTTTACTATGCTAGATGTTAAAGATAGAAAAGTAAAACTACATAATTGACCCAATGTAAAGAAGTCAAGAATATCTTTCTTAGTATATGTTGTTTACTCTGGAGTATTGCATATATGTGATTAACTGATGAGTTAACTTGCACATGTATAAATTTAGATTTTTTTCATTACATTTAATTTTAAGTTAATAAGAGTTTTTTTAATCAGATAATGGAAATCACGATTAATATTGAATCAAGAAAAAGTGTGGGTCTTAATTGAAGGTCTTTATTACTTTTTTAAGTTTAATGGATTTGATTTAACATTTATTTTATGGTAAAAGATATGTGACTTCCAATTTCATAAAGATTTAGAATATCTTTTATTATTACAATAAGTTTAAAATGAAATTCCACCAGAGCTGGAAAACAAATATGTAACCAGTGTTAGCATTGAGACTTATATTTTTTATATTATTTAAGAAAATACCTCTAAAATTATGCTAATATTTCTAAACTACTCCAACCATTTATGCCACTCTTACTAGAACAGCTTGTATTATGGCACTCTTACTAGAACAGCTTGTACTAGAATATATTGTATTATTGACTAGAGGTCTATTTTCATTTAATTTTTAAATCTTTTCTAAAACTGAAAATTGTTTTTATGCATTTTTTATGCTCAGGACTTTTTCATCTAGAATTATAATTTAAATATTTATCTGAATTTGTTTTTTTAATTCCCATATGAAAACAAGCATTTTGTAAGAAAATTGATTATATCATCACAGATTGAATCTCTTGTACAGAGCTGGAATAAGGTTTGAAAATACGCCCTCACAATTATGTGACAAACACTTTTGGGAAGGGGTGAAATTGCTGTTATATTTTTCTCATGGGCGATTTTTTGCTTTCTAAAGAAAGTTACTCCCGTCTTCAAAAAAGGTGAAAATTGGGTGATACGATCACTTTACCTCATAGTAGTTAACAGATAAAAAATTTAATTTTAAACATTAGTAACTTTGTTTGCAGCTTTCAAGTAAAAAAATCAATCAATCATCAAGTAAAATCATCATTAACAGAAATTGATTTTGTTCAAAATCAAATGTTTCATATAGAGAATAGCCATATCTGACAATATTTAAAATATATGGAGTGCAATATTAATACAGGGATGGATATATTTTATAATTATTATGCTCTTGTACTAGATAATGTTAAAAGATTAACTTATATAAGTATCTTATCTTGAAGTTTCATGCAGTTGTTTGCTTTGCTCAAGTACTCAATTGGTTTGCATTAGGATGACAAAAATGTTTGATCAAAACAAAAACATTTAATTAATTCATTGTGACTTCTAGCCTCCAGTTATTACTCAATTGATTCTACATAAAACAGTAACTAGTTTGATTTATTCAAAGACTTCAGAACTATAAATCTTAAGAATAGAACATAATTTTGTTTGATGTTATCACTGACTATGAAGACTAGAGGTACGATTTTCATTCTTATTAAATATCTAATTTTAACAAAATGTAATTAATTTGCTTGTTTTTTTAAATAGTTCCAGATTGCTATTGTCGTTTTATTTTATAATTCCAAAAACATAAATTTGTCTCTTTTTAGGAGGTAAAAATATTACTTTTATGAATAAAAATAACAATGACAATTGGCTTTCAGACTCAGTCCATAATAGATGTTGATAAACAAAAAGTCCTGGACATATCCATTAAAATAATGTATGTCTAAATTAAATTACCTGTTGTTTTTTCGCAAATTATGTATATTTCTTGTCATGTGTAATAATAAATAAATAAAAATAAAAAAATATGATCAGCAGAAATAATCAAATTTTATTAAAAAAAAAACAAATACAGGTATCCCTCGCTAGGAAATATTGTGATTTGATTTTAATCTGGGTGAGATTAGTTCCAACTGAAAAAAAATAACCTAATAATGATTAAAGTAACTTAATAAGTAAAAAAATAATTGTTTTCATTTATAATTAGAAGACCTACAGAGGTTCGTTTCAATCGGGTAAATTCAAATCAGCTTTTTATAAAAAAAACTTATTTTATTTAAATTGCATATAACGAGGGATAATTGTATCTGTAATTACACAAATAGCTTTTTTTAACATGTCCTTAGAAAGTTGGTTCTGAAATATTGAAGATAATCAGATGTGAAAAGATTTTGAAAGTACATGTGTAGCGCAAATAAATCTTATACATAATTTTGGATTACAAGATGGATAAGTAAAATACAATACATTTAAGAAATGCATTTGAATTAAATAAAAAAATAAGCTAATATCATTTTTATAAAACCCAATGGATAATGATTAAAGAAAATATTGTCATATTTATAATTTCACAAAAATTTCATAAAAAACGTGATATAATTGATACTATAATTATAGGATGAAAAAATTAACAATAAATGTACGGAAAGAGCTTAAAGTGATATGTTTTGATAGAAAAGGTTTTAAAAGCTAAAAGTTTTTCACAATTGAAATGTGATCTTATTAGAGTTTTATTATAGAAGATCTTTCTCTTAAAACCATTGGATCATAATCAAGCTCTTCAAATATTTCCAACAAATATAAATCTTATGTATGATAATTAAAAATCACACCTAAGTGTTTCAAAAATAAACATTTCAAACAATCTCTTTAACCATTTTGTAAAACGAATAATTACATTTTTGTATAAAACCCTGGGTTTTAATTTTTCGCTTCAAGTCAAAAATATTCACTCAGACTATAGAGATTTAGAAAATGGTGATGGAGTGATCTCTCTGCAGTCGCCTTTTGGCCTTGAGTGGAGCTGTGCCCATGAGATCAGCCGGTGTCGGCAGTCCAGGCTGCTTGCACCCTGACTCTTGGTAATACACTTCAGCTCCACCGCAAGATGTCCCAAAAACAAGGCTCTCTTCACTTCTAAAATAAGACGGTCACCAATTATGTTGAAATAAACAATTATATCAGGCAGTTACCTCAGTGGCATAACTACGCCATTGCAGCTAATGCCATGCATTGGGGCCCAAACAATCCATGCAAAACTTTTGGTATCGATATTTTAGCGAGTATCATTACTTTTCCCAACCTTAACGAAGTAATAATTTTTGGAATACACTATTTATAAAATTAAAAAAAATATTTCTCACACGTATTACGAAAATACGTAAAAACCTTATGTATACATTAATACCCTGCTAATAATTGTAGGAGACAAGACAACGATTTTGAAATTGTTTAATGGGTAAACTGTGTAGTATTAATATTTATATACCTTATATATAATACAAATAAATATAAAGGCTTTTTTTCTATTTTCCTTTGAATCACAATTTTTTTATTTTCGCTCGCTATTATTTTTATTTAATACATATATCGTCGTCATACAGGAGAAAGTGACCAACTAACAAAATGCAAAATGTTAGGAGAGCCATTCAACAATTTTTACACTTTTGTTTTTAATTTTTTTTTAAATAAATGTATTCACACTTGTGATCATTTTTTGTGTGTATAGAAATGTTCATTGCTTTCAAAATAAAGAAATATTATTTTTGAAAATTTTCATACAATTTTGCTTGTAAGAAAATAAACATCAATGCAGATAGTCATTTTAAACAAGTCAAGATATTATTATTATTCTTCCAAGTTCTTGCTGGGTTATTTCTTCCAGGCCACCATTATGTTAGTAAGGTGTCAGATAGTCATTAATCACGTTTTTGCGAAAAATGCACTTGGTCACTTTCTCTTGTATGACGACGATATGTACATACATACCTTATTTCCCTAGCAAAGAAGACGGAGAGTACAGAGCACCACACTTTCCTATTACAATATACTTCCTTGGCCTCCTCTACATCTAAACATTTTCCCATAGAGCTCCTTGATTTTTATTACTCTTTACCTTTCCGTCTTTCAAAATTTAATTTATTAGATACAACTACACTTTTCTGTATTCCTCTATCACTCTCTCCTCTCCCATTAATGAAAGAATAAATAACAAAATATCATTACTTCTTTTAAGATTTTTTTTCTGAAAGATTAAGGAAAATAATCTCTTTACTTGTACGTGTTGTGGAGACAAGTGAATAATTTATCTTATGTTTAAATGAGACAAACCTTTTGTTAAACAATCATTATTCACATCATTATCCTATATATTCCATCAGGAATACAAGGATGCCTCTAAACACCTCCATTCAGGTACATCCACAGCTTGACAAAATATTAAAACAAAGTCAAGAGAAAATGTTTTATTCCTTGTTCCGTTTTGGTTTAAAAACCTTCAAGTCAATGAATTTCCATAAAAGAAATTGCAAAAAGTTTCAAAATTATCTGTAAAGTTCACTTTTAGAGTGTGGATAGTTCTCATATATTTAATTTTGTTTAATCCTCTTAGTGTTGATCAACTGGTAAAAGTTTAAATAAAAAACTGTTTCATTTAAGTATTGATTAATTAAGATTGCATACATGATTCAGATATGGGTGTGGATGAAAAAGATAATTACTGAATAATTTATAATTTGTTGCTGAGCTCATAAATTCTGTTAATAAGATGGGAAAAAAATATCTTCATTACCTGATAATTATCTCTGTCAATGATGGATCATCTTTGAAATCTTTATGGATGTAGCCCATAGTTGCCACATCTCCAGATGCCCATGGGCCTCCTTTTTTTATGGCACCCCACTGGGGGTCGAGGGACAGAAAGCTGTATGCTTCACTGGGCTCTTCACAGCCTGGTAGCGGCTCCATGCACATCTGTTCGATTGGGGCTAAACTCCTGACACTGGCTTCCCACTGTAAACAAGAAATATCATTTTGATTATAAAGGAAGATTTTCATACTTTTATTTGACACATTTATTTATTTTTGCGGTATCACCAATTGATCGTAAATATCTTTTTATTCAAGAATAAGTAAATATTTTGCAGGTGTTAATTTTATACCCATAGCCGCCAATTGGAATCAACTAAAAGTATGATCTTTGTTAATTTATACTTGATCAGTTTGACAAGGCCATTCCAATTTTCATTAAATAAATAATGTATAGAACTGTGAAAATACTTTCAAGTATTTTTTAAGTTACACGGTTTAGAAAGGAATTGAAATAGCACTTAGTAAAAAGAAAATAATAATTATAAATATCAGCCTCCATGGTCTAGTTGGTAGAGCGAGTTTGGTTTTTCAAATAAGGCATTTTAAGATCTTTCTGGTTGGAAGAAATCACCATATGGTAATGACAGTGCTAGGTTTATTATAAAGAACAGTAGTGTAATACAATAGAAAATAAATCTCACCAAGGTATTAATTATATTGTAATCATTGGCAGTGTGCTCTTCCATGAGCAAGATCATGGAGATATTTTGTAAACCACAGACAAACAGTACATTCTTGACAGAATCTATGGTGAAGCTCATTGTGGAATCATCATCAGTGTCACTCTCGCTTCCACCAGAATTTGGTTTATCAGCTTTTCTAAAATAATAACACAAGAGGATTACAATTTCATCAGTTAATTGGAAGAAATTGACATGTAGTAATATATCTGCCAGAGCGCACTTGGAGTCGATAAAATAGTGTAACTCTTAACCAGCTACCAGGCAGCATCTTCAATACATGGCCCAACCACCTTTAGCGCCTAACCTTTATCATGGTTGTTATAGGTTATTGGTGTATCTGAAGACAAACCATCTTATTTGTCGTATACTCGTACCACTTGACACCATCTCTTATTAAAACTGAGAATATTTCCTCTCTTAGGTTTTTGTAACATGCCAAGATTCCAAGTTCTATAGATAAATAAGCAAGATGTGGATACCAAGTAGTAAAAACTTGGATATCAGATTAAATTACAATTAAAGTAAATAAGCTTACAAAGAGTTTATTACTATCAATTGTAAAAATTAAAATACCATAACAAAAGCTATAACATTAGACTCACCCTTTGGATGTATCTGGGAATACAACAGTCTTCTCTACAAGTGGTGTGCTTAATTGAAAATCTTTGAACTCCATGGGAGTGACACCTCTACTGCTGTATCCGCTGGATTTTTCTGAAAAAGCTAAATGACTAAGTTTTTCCATTAGGGGTGTCAACTGAACCCCTGAGAGCTTTTTTCGGTTCTGCTGATCAAATATTGAATTGGTTGACTCTAAAGTACTTTTATCATTTCCTAATGATTTGAGAGGCAAACAAAGAGATTTTCTTCTCAAAGGATCTGGTTTAGCTAATGTTTCTGTTTCCGATTTTGGGTTAATGAGTGCTTTGATTTCATTAAGAGATTTTCTTCTTATTGGAGATTGTTTAAGATCTACATCGAATCCTTCAAAAACATTATCTTTTTTTAGATTTTCTTCATCTTTTGCTTTTGCTTCTTCCTTAGTTTCTTGGGTCATTTCAGCATAGTTTTGTGATAAGTAATCGTTGTACAAGGATTTAGATATGGGTATGCCATCATTTCTGAATACAGGATAAAAGGGATCAGTAATGGTAACACTTATTCTATTCAAATTTTTAATATCTTGTGGCGATTCATCAGAATTTAAACTGAGATTTTTATTAGTGGTTCCTGATTTTCCAAATCTCATGGCTGCGAAATGCGAAATCCTTTTGAATCCACTGTTAATATCACTAAGGCTTTTTATTTTTCTCATATTTACAAATGGTTTTGGAACCATATTTTCACCAGTCGGTATTAAGTCTTTACTCATTCTCCTAACTTTATTTTCTACGTTATCTTCCGCAGGCTGGATTCCATTTTGAATATTTGCTTCAATCTTTTCCAAAAGTTCCACCGATGGTTCTTCGACATCAGTAGGAACATTAAGGGCTTCAGCAAAAAGCTGATCATCGGAATTACGACATATAGACATGACGTTGCCGTGAAGTCGTTTGAATTCCAGCATGGGTGTAGAACAAACACTTGTTTGTCCCGTGAATACAGGCTTAGCAGGGACGGGAACAACTGCATCTTCATCAATACTATCTCTAGATACAGAGTTTTTAAAACTCAACGCGAGTTTATTTGGTCTAACGCGAGGTTTGCTGCAGAAGGGCACAACATCAGGCATATTTGATGACCCAGACGAGTTTTCACTGACACTGGACTTCACTTCCTTAGTTTCTTTTGGAGACGTAGGTGAGGGAGAGCTGGTGTGTATATCCTCTTCAGGGACTGCAGTGAAGAGAAGTGATTTATCTCTTTTCATTGAACCTAAAATTGGTTCCTTTTGTTTAGGAGTAATCTGAAAAAAAAAAAACTGTCCAGTTTAAATATATATATATATGTTTTAGTGCCCCATTAATTGACTTTGTTTTCTATCACAGGACGCCATCATGTGAGAAAATACAGCATGCGTTTTATGTTCCAGGCCAATGGTTTTTTTTTAAATAACTTTTAAATGAAACACAATTTTATAATTTGTATTTAATTGACTGATTATATGGTCTTTACATATGTATTATGTATGGAATGTAATGTCAGTTAAGTGGCCACCTCTGGCCGTGGCGCAAACGCGAGCTCTTTCAAGCATATTTTTCATAACATTCTCGCAGATTTTTGGTTTTATTTCAGCAATTTCTTTTCGAATGTTGTCTTAAACCCTTTTAATCCCAGCATATTTTGCATAAAATGTGTGAAAAATCCCAAGCATTTTTTGGCAAAAAAACAGTTTATATTTTATTTTTTATCTCAGTTAATATTTAATTTTAAAACCTATTTTTTTTTGTGGAGACCTCCCTGTAGAGTGTAAAATAATAAGCAATTTTCATATTTCATAAAAAAATTTTTTTTTTATTCAACATAAAAACTTGTATGAAAACTTTGAGGCCGATAATCCGCCCCGTGGGATTTTTCGCATACACCAGTTGGGGCCGATAATCGGCCCCGTGGGATCAAAAGGCTATTCTGTTTATTAACAAAGCCAGCCAAGTCAAAATGTGCCTTGTCGCTCATGATGATTTTTTTCCAAAAATGGTGGTCGTCTATACCGACCTGTAAAACCCGAGCACTCCAATCTCGCCGCCGTTTATGGTCATTTTCCTGTAGCTCTTGTGTCAATTGAATTTTAAAAAGATAAAAACGCAAATCTTTTTTGATAATTTTCAAAAAAACTTGGTGGTTACGTTGTCACCCAGAGTTTGCTTTATCTCTCAGTGTATGCAAATTTTCTACATTATTAATTACACGCTGAATTGTTGACTTGCTTGGCACATGATTAAAACAAAAAAACACGCAATTTTCTTAGCGTATTCACAATTGAACAACTATTTAAATAAAATGTTTTAATAACTTCAACACGTTGTTGCTGTGGAGTTAGATGCTCCATAAGAAATTGTTATCGACCACTCTCTACGACTGACAAATGGCGGCTCAAAATGGCGGCCAAACAAGATCGGCCTGGAACATAAAACGCACCCTGTACTATCCAAACAACAGAATTCCTCAACTTGCTCAATTTTAACTAAGTAAGAATAGAATATCTGGAAATATGTAAAAGATTATTTATTTTATATTGGATCCAATAGCTCTATTCTCATGCTGTTTTCTGAGAACTAATTACCTGCATATATGGAGAGATTACTGCATATTCTATATTTCAAACACATTTATCCTTATCAAAGACTGTTGTTTATTATTTGATAAATTGTAATCATATATATTTTTCAAATATGTGAACCTGCAATTGTAATATACCTTATTTGTTTTGATTTTATCGAATCCATTTTGGTGCCATGTTTGAACTCTCGCAGCATCTTTTTTCAGCACATCATAATATTTCTTCTTAATGTATACAACCAATAGCTGCACACCCGAGGGCAATTCATATTCTGTATGCAAGGTCTCTGCAGGTGACTTCATACGGTAAGGATCCACTATTGATAGATGGGAAGTTAATTTCGAGTTGAACTGAGTTGCCACAATCCTGTAATATATATGAAAATTAAATGTTTGTTGCAATAAAATAGACATTCGAAAAGTTATAATAGGAAATGAATAATAAAATATCGAGTAAAAGACAATCATATACTCCATTAGGATAATTTTAGGAGAGTTGAAATAAGATAATTTTAGAGGAGAGTTAATGTATATATTTTTGATACATTTTACAAACTATATTTTATCAAAGCGGTCTCGCTTGGTGTACATGTAAAATAAGACTGTCAGATAAGGATATTTTGCCAGAACAAATAGAATAAAAAGTTTGAAGTGAAAATTATAATTGTCAGTTTATAATTTTCACACATACCATTATGCCGTTTCCTTGTCAGGATAAGCAAATAGGAGAGATCACCAGACTTTCCAATTGTGACAAACATCCTTACCCTCTTTTCCATCCATACACCTTCTCATACAACTATGATTTTTCTGACTTTCTTTTAAAATATTATTGATCCAACCATACTAAATATCATTCATTTGATTCCATGCACATTTGCATTTTATATTTGTTTTGTTAGTCTTTCTTAATTTCTTCATTCTATGTGTCAGAATGATCTTCTTCATCTTACATAATACAGCAGCAGCATTAACTTCACATACATTCTGTATTCATACATTACCCTCCGTAAATAAGTTTATTTAAATATGTAGCAAGGTCCTAAGTTTCCAGTCCAAAGATGTAAAAAAAAAGGTGATAGAATGAAACAAAATTTTTCGTGTTTCAATATAGTCACCCTGTACTTCAATACATTTTTAGAATGAAGAATTAATTTTTCAATAACACTGTTCTCAAAATGGTGTAATACTGCATATATCACCTCTTTTGACACTTAAAAACAAAATAGTTTTGAAAATAAAAAATAATCACTATTAAGTCCGGACTGGTTGGGTGATTCAATTCTTGGAAACCATAATTGTGAATTTGGTTTGCCTTTGTAGCAATGGAAGTGTGCATTGTACATTGTCATGCAATAATCGCCTAGTGACAATTTTCCTCGACGTTTTGTTTTTATGGTATCTTTTAATTTGTACATTAACCCATTAACGCCCGCCGTACACGCTTGTGTACACCTGTTCAAAGCGCGAATTGGTGTTTTCTTTATATGATTATTATGGAAGTAATTACTTATTTCGAAACTATAAAATAGTAGTTAACTATAAAAAAATAAAATTTGGCAATAATGCGTAAATAAATATCATTGGTTTATCATCGCAATATGGATATGAAATAAGATTTTTTTCGTAAGATGTTTTTAACGTTTTTATTATAAATAATAAAATATTTTCTCTTGTTTTTTTATTATTAGGTATAGTTAGACTCTATTATAACGCGTGATTTTATTACTGCAACGAAAAAAATTGTTTATGGTGTGCTGGGTTATATTTTATTGCCCTGTACACAAGCGTGTACAATGGGCATCTGACTGTAAAAATGTTAATGACTCGTGGAAGCAGATCATATTCAGTTCGCTTTTGTTTCTTGCTCAGTTCATACCCTGCAGTGTGCTAAAGGCATAATTCGATAACACATATATTTGATAACCCGATAACTATAATTGTCGAATCCTGAAATCCTTAAAATTTTTAAAATGGCGGCCCGTCGTGTTTTCACAAGCCATAATACCTATACAAGACTCGAAGAAGCCCTTGAATCAATAATGTCCGATGAAAACGATGAAGTCGAATACGATATAGTATTGATTCCACCAAATCCTGATGTCCTGAGTGACGAAGAAGAAGGGAATGACGATGATTTGACGTCCTCTAATCTTCCAAAAGATGTGCCAGGTACAGTGCAAGTAATTCCACGTCGTCCTGGCCATGATATTTCGGACAGTGATGATGAGCCGCTTTCTAATTATATAAGATCTTCAAAACGAGTTAAAAGTCAAGACGCACCTAAGTGGAGAAAAACTTCACCTATATATAGTACAACACATAACATTACCGATGCCATTCAGAGCAGACAAAAGACTGTTGTAGAATCCATAAAAGACCACAACCCTACAATGTTGTTTGAAAAATTCTTTGATGAAGAGGTTATGAACTTGATAACACAAAATAGTGTTTTGTACGCTGATCAAAATAATCGACATAATTTTGAAATTAATTGTGAGGACTTGAAATCTTTTTTGGGCATATTGATATTGACTGGATATCACGAATTACCTACCGAACGTGCTTATTGGAGTTTGGATGAAGATCTTGGCATTCCATTGGTTGCAAATTGCATGTCACGTAATAGGTTTTTGGAAATAAAAAGAAACCTACACTTTGCAGACAATTCTCTAGTTGAAAATTCGAATGATAAAATGTTCAAAGTGAGACCATTGTGTAATCTCATTCAGAGAAACTCGTGCCAGTGGGGAGTTTTTCATAAAAATTTGTCTGTAGATGAGTCCATGATTAAATATTTTGGCCGTCATTCAGCCAAACAATTCATAATGGGAAAACCTGTGAGGTTTGGCTATCGGAATTGGGCAGCAACAAGTTCTGATGGCTACTGCTACACATTTGACATTTATTGCGGCAAGTCATCTACAGAAGTTTCTGCTGATCCTCTCGGCGCGAGAGTCGTAAAATCTCTGCTGGCAAAGATGCCAATTGTACCAAATGAACATATTGTGTACTTCGATAACTTTTTTACAAATTATCAGTTGTTGCATGATTTGCGACTCTTAGGCTACAGGGCCACAGGCACAATGCGAGAGAATAGAACTAAGAATTGTCCACTTACCACTGTGAAGGTAATGAAAAAGCGACCTAGAGCAGAGTATGACTATCGATTTGACACAAAAAATGAAATTACAATTGTACGCTGGAAAGATAATAATGTTGTTACAATGGGATCCAATTTTGACAGTATAGAGCCTCTGGGAAAAGTGAGAAGATGGTGCAAGGTTCAAAAGCAAAAAGTGGAAGTCAATGTCCCAAGACTGTTTATAAATTACAACAGAGGAATGGGTGGCGTCGACCAAATGGATCAGTCCATCAGTCTTTACCGAGTGTCCATAAGAGGAAAAAAATGGTGGTGGGTAATCTTTACCTACTTACTAGATATGGCTATTTCTAATGCTTGGCGACTACATGTGTTACTCAGCAAGACTGGACAGGTGACATGTATGGACCAATTATTGTTCAGACGGACGATTGCCCGAGGGTACATACGACACATAAAAACGAAAAGTCATCCGACATCGTCAAAAATACTTGGATTGGAGCAAAAAAATAATGGTCACAACCCCGAACGCATAGAAAACCCATTGCGTTGTGTTATTTGCCACAACCGAGGTCGCTGGCGATGCGGACTCTGTAAGAAAACGTTGTGTGTTGAGCGACCGTGTTTTGGACAATTTCACTCTTAAACCGCCCACTGTACACAGCCGTGTACAGCCCTTTATTTTCTAAAATATAAGTGTTTATTTAAATTTTTCTTTTCTAATAGTATTAAGTGTTCACAATGTTGTAATAAATAACAATAAAAAATAATTTTCACATGTAGTTTTCTTTTGGGCGTTAATGGGTTAATGAGGCATAATACTCGTACTTGCCAGTAATCGTAATGTTTCTCTCTTTGAAGTTAATTATTAGAATTTCATGACAATCCCAAAAAAAATGTTACCATCATCTTTTTTATGGACTTGTGCCACTTTGGTATTTTGGGCCGTAATGATCTCCACTGGTGCCACTCCATCGAGTCCCTTTTCGACAGACGTTCATGGTACAAAATTATAGTTTCATCTGTCGTGACAATTGATTAAATTATTTATTTTTCTTTCAAATTAAAAATGAATTGCAACATTTAACACATCGTTGCTTTTGGACAGCACCCAATAGTTTTGGCACCCATCTTGTACTCACCTTATTCATACCAAGATGATACTGTATAGAATTTGAAGCACTGTAGTTTTGGAAAGCTTCTATCTTGTAATACTTGTACTAATAAAACTGTTTCTGGAGT
The DNA here is from genome assembly GCA_949825065.1 of Odontocerum albicorne. Classification (NCBI taxonomy): domain Eukaryota; kingdom Metazoa; phylum Arthropoda; class Insecta; order Trichoptera; family Odontoceridae; genus Odontocerum; species Odontocerum albicorne. Next base: position 19,398,037 of record OX463847.1, on the reverse strand, counting down.
GCTTCTGTTATGTATGATGAAAAATTCTCCATAGACAGCATCTAGAAGTCATTTAATTTCTGCTGGGTTTTCCCCTTCTTCGGAAGAAACCGATAACCGCACAATATTACATTTTAACATTTCAGAATATAATGAAACAACACATCTTCCATCGTTTCAAGATGACATACTACTGAGGGTAGAGGTATCACCAGACCATGCGTTGGATGTGATATTTGTTTTTATACATGTTAATATTGATCTGAGGGAAAAAATAAAAAAGTATTCTGGAACACTGTGAAATGTTATAATTACTGGTACCTTAAAAGTTAAATTTAATTCTTTTGATTTATTACCAGTATTTAATGAAATGTTTTCAATAGAATAATGTAATTTGTTGGATAGAAATGGTGGAATACCTACAGAGTACCATAAAACGGGAAATATCCTATCCTTTCACACACAGACATAATTAGATTTTTGCAGCCAGTGTCAGATTTTTTTTCAATAAAATTTGTATTTTAGTAGTTATCCATTACCTAAGTAAATAGAGGGATTATTGTATTGTAAAATTGTATCAAAAATGTTCATTTTTTAAAGTTTTTCAGAAAAACTCTTTGAAGAAATACAAATTAATTAATTATTTATGAAAATGTTAATTATTACTTGTTATTGTACAGCACAGTTCCACCCAATACTCCATTAGTTTTACGGCAGTGATCCAAAATTTGCATACTTTCTAGAAAAATATTTGTTGCACTCTGGAAAAAATCAACATGAAAAATTAATATAATAATACATGACATTTATTTAAGGCTGAAAACTTGCGAGACCGTAATGTTCCTTGATAAAAAATAATCTAAGAATGTATTTCTATAACAAGATAAAAAAGTTCAACAATTGAATCTATATTCTATAACAAGTAAACAAACAATTCAACTTATATTCAATGTTCACTAGAAAAACAAAAGTAATTTATTTTTTTGTGTACATTTTGTGAGCTTTGTATTGATTTATTTTGGTAAATGAAGTCAGTCCGTTTTTTCTCCATATCTTTAGGATAATGTATGGATTATTAAAAAATAAACAGTTTAAGCTCATAGTAAGAGAACACAGACCTCCGTGGCTTAGTTGGTATGATGTTTGTGTTCTAACCTGGGGTTGTGTGTTCAATTTCATATTTTTAAAATAGGTTTTAGTTTAATTTTCACTTAATAACTTTTTAACATCTTTCTGGTTGGTTGGAAGAAATTGCCACGTGGAAGTACACCCGCCAGATTGTACTGTATACAACAATAGTATAATACAATACAACACCAAACCATTTCAAATTATCCCGAATTCTAGAATATTTTGTTGCATTTAGATATAATCAACATATTTCTTGAATACTACTAAAGCGGTTTATTAATAATATTTTTCCTTTCTAAAATAACAATAAGATTTGAATGTTAAAATATAATTGAAATGAAACAAATATCTAAAGGCCAGACTGGATAGAGTTGTATCTATTGATTGCTCGACAAATGTGCTCTACTAAATTTATTAAATCAATTCTTATTTTTTTCTTCAAGTACTTTAATTAGTTCAAAACATTAACATCTGACATAGTAGTTCTATTATTATCCACTAGACTTCTGAAAATTTAGATAGAAGAGAAAATAAACCAATACATATGTTAGATTTTGAAGCCATGAGTGTTTTTAAAGTCATTATCATCTAATTTAATTTATCTTTTCCCGAAGATTTAGTAATATATTCAATTTAATTTTTCATTAAGCAGTAAAACTCATTTAAAATGTTTTCAAGGGACCAGCCAGTAAAACTTTGGCAATGTGGCAAAGTTCGTAAAAGGATAGTTTTGAGGTGTATGTTTCTAACTTTTTAGGTAGGAAAATATATCCTCTTATGTGGGTTTCTCTGGCCAATCAATTTGGCATGTTTAGTGAGTGGACTTAAACTTTCAGAATTAAGCTACTGACATGATGCTTTAAAAATAATATTGTAAAGCAAACACTTACTTTAGGTAGATTTAGCAACGGCACAGTTTGGAACATATAACCTCCATATTGCAATATAGGCAAGTATGTTTCAAACATCTGATAAAGTTTTTCAGAAAATCTAGGATTATTTTCTCCAGGAAATTGAGCAGCCAATGTTTGTAGATCACAGTGGTACACTTTAATAAGGGACGTCAAGATTTGAGCACGATTCTTGAGCATCCAGTCAGGAATGTTGCGGTCACTTCCCACAGCCTGTAAAAATTGATCAGAAAAAAATTATATTAGGTGTTAACATAAGTTGTGTCCGTTTTTTTCCAATTTAAAAATGAGCACCAAAAGTAAAAAAAATGGTAAATGTTATACGTCATTCGAAAGAAAATTTTCTGCTCTACAAGATATTGTGTTTGCTTTTACGTTACATTTATTATTTTATTTGATTACAAGCCTTCAAAATGGAATATCAAGTAGGCGAAAGTGAGCATTTTCGACACCTCCTTCTGTTCGCGTTCAATCGAGGGAATAAAGCTGCCAAAGCTGCTCGCGATATTTGCGAAGTGTGCGGTGAAGATGCTATGAATGAAAGGACAGCGCGTCGATGGTTTTTGCGTTTCAAAGACGGTAATTTCGACCTGAAAGACATGGAGCGTTCCGGACGACTTGTGGACTTCGATGAAAACCGCTTAAACCATATTATTCATGAAGATCCCCTTCAAACATTTTTCATCACCATTTTCAAACCATTTTTCCTCACCAGTAATGATGCGGTAAAGGAACCTTTGCTTGTGGCCATGCATAGCTCGATGACGCGCAAGCAAACCAGCAAAAATTGTCGAATGTTGATTTTTCTTGTTTTCACTCAAACCATGTGGAACCCAAGCGCTGAACTTCTGGACTTTTCCCATTGATTTAAGATGGCTGTATACAGTCATGTGACTACAATTCATCTGCTCAGCCAATTCTACGGTGGTTTGAAGGGGATCTTCATGAATAATATAGTTTAAGTGGTCCTCATCGAAGTCCACTATTCGTCCGGAAAGCTCCATGTCTTTCAGTTCAAAATTACCGTCTTTGAAAGTCAAAAACCATCGACGAGCTGTCCTTTCATTCATAGCATCTTCACCGTACACTTCGCAAATATCGTGAGCAGCTTTAATCCCTCGATTGAACATGAACAGAAGGAGGTGTCGAAAATGCTCACTTTCGTCTACTTGACATTCCATTTTGAAGGCTTGTAATCAAATAAAATAATATATGTAACGTAAAAGCAAACACAATATCTTGTAGAGCAGAAAATTTTCTTTCGAATGACGTATAACATTTACCATTTTTTTTAACTTTTGGTGCTCATTCTTAAATTGGAAAAAAACGGACACAACTTATGTTAACACCCAATACTTTCCATAATATATGAAATTTGAAGAAAAAAGTCTCTTACACTTTACTGTTTATTGATTTAACAGAATATAAATATTCTTGGTGTGAGACTGTATATAGAATAAGCCACTTCAGTCTGCCTGGGTAACTAAGTTCTTGTGAATATGGAAAAAAAAGTGTCAGTTGGTTGAGGTGAAAATGGATATAGTTTTCATAAAATCTTACAACTGTGTACAGTACCCGGCAGTAAGTAATACACATCAGATTTAAGAAAGAGACTGTCGGCCATAATCGGCTAACTTTGGCTTTGTAGAGCGTTGTCTCTGTCGCACGATGTGCTAACAGTCCCCTTGACAACGACTGACAAATTGTGACGGAACACGTGTATGAATGACAGAGACGACGCTCTACAAAGCCGATGTTAGCCGATTATGGCTGACAGTCTCTTTCTTAAGCCTGATGTGTATTACTTGCCGCCGGGTACTGTAGTTGATTGTAAAAATAACAAACCAGGAAAAAGTAAAGGTCAATAATACGAGTAATATAGGATGGTGACAAATCCTATCACATGAAGATGATTGCTGGAAGCACGAGAGGTTCTCATGAAAGTTTTACTACAGTCGGAATCTACTAACAAGATTATTCTCAAGTTATTACTCAAATGATAAATTTGTAAAGCCAAATGTCAAAATAACCGAGTAATCAGGTAAAAGAAGTAATAAGGTGCAGTCTCCATTAGTTTACAGTGATTATTTTGATTTGCATGATCCTATTTTTCAAACAGGGTTTAAAACCAAAGAAATACAACACATAAGATTAGATATATTAAAACCATTTTATGGAAAGAAGAACAATGATAATTGAACTAACCAAAACATATCTTCCATATTCTCGAATGACGAACTTCCCGCTATGCAGAGAAAGTACTCGTGGTGCTGAGAATATTGCCTTGAGACAGTGTGATACCCCCATAAGCTGGCCGCACAGGGACATGCGCTGGGAGTCAGACACCCAGCCAGGGTGGAAGTACAGCACCGCATCCGCAGGGTCATCCGCCTCTGCCAGGCAGCGGAGGGTGTCATACACAAACACTATCATCATTTCCCTGAAAAATTGTATATACATTATAGATAACTGAAGTTTATAATTTTTTTATTAGATATTGGTGTCCCTGTTTTCAATACTTCCTATGTGAATTGTAGTAAATTTTGACAGGAGGGACAAAACCTACTTTGAGAAGAAAATATTGTTTAACCATCCAAGTTTTTTAACCATCAAACACTTCATAATATACATGGAAGAATATTTTGAAATCAATATATTCTGTATAATATCGAGTTGATTTATATTTCTTTCCTGTCAAAATTGATTGGTATGCACACATGAAGTTTCGCAATCAGTCAAATTGTGTGTATGGTCTTCATAAATTAGAAAAAATAATTTAATAGTTCTCCAGTAATTCCTGAAAATAAACCATCAATATTCATAGGTGCTTTTAGCTGAAAACTATCTTTAAGAACATTGTACAACAACATTTTACACCTACAATTTTCAAAATGATGATAAAATTTAAGTCCCAATAAAGAGATAAATTAAAAAAAAAACATGGCACCAAAGACCTTGACAAGACCCAACACATTTAGAAACTACAAATGTATTCAAAATAAACTAAAAATTTCCAAAATAATTCTTAATTCAATACTAACCAACGTTGATAATAAATCAACCAAAAAAACATCTAATTTCTATCAATTAGAGTGAAAATGATGGCGAAACAGGAATTTACACAACAGATGAACATTGTGAGAAAAAACACAAAATTCACATAAAAATAATCGATACAAAACCCTTTTGAAAAGATTTTATTTTATAATTGTTTCAGAAAATGTGTCATAATGGTTATTACTGATTGATTTCTGTTATAGATTTTATGTTCTAAATGTGTTCAGCCAATATATTTATCACAAATGTATAAAAGGTCTCACATTTGTGTTTCACAAATAAAATAAAAAGTCAGAATACTGCCTTGAAGCAATGTGTCATAGTTTGATAAAATTTAAGACTGTTCTCTCTGCTTACAAAAGGCATATAACAAAACAGAAGTGATTATGTGTATAATCATCATTTTTATAAATCCGGACATGAATTGATAATAATAATAAGACAACTTATATAGTGCTGTTTACAGAGCAGACTATCCTCAAGGGTGCTCTAACTCGGGAATCAAACTCACTCTTCTTGATAGATTAAAAATATTACAAAAAATAAAATTATTTAAGTTTAAAGATAGGGAGATGGTGAAATCAACATCTCTCAGACACAGATTCAAAAGATAAAATGGATACATCACATTAAGGAACTTCAATAATACAAAGAGACAAAGATTGAAATCAATCCATTCGCAACACATATGAAGAATGGACTGGAGTCTAGAAATATGCGAATCCAGCAGACCAGACATTACATTGTGGTTTGTGTAATTTGATCATGTCTCTTGACTCGAGTTATATCTTTTTAAAAGTAAAGAAATAATTATTCTATTCAGACTGATTTATTATGAATATTTCATAGATCAAATTATACAAAACAGTTAAAAGTCAATTGAATAGGAATCTAGAAACACCTTTCGAGCTAATATATGGGGGTAAAGTATAAATTGACTAATTTGAGAGTTGGAAAAATTATAACTACGTAGAACTTTTATAACAAACATAAATAAGCACTGAACTCTGATGTAAAGAGCAAAAACTTTAAGACTTACAAATAGTGTTAAGATTGTTTACTGATATAAATTTTTCAACACTTTTTAAATAGTCTCAAATACACTATGTTTAGTTTTAAAAATTTACTACGAATCAATGTTGCATATCTTTTGTTGGTTTTCAAAGCAATTTGCATAAAAATGATATACAATAAACATTTTTTGAAATCTAAATAAGTAAATATTGATAATTGAAAGTGACATTGAATCGTATGCAAATTAATAAACCATATTACTATGCAGTAAAGTCAAGTTTCATTACTTAGTAAAAAAAAATATATTTGAGTATATATTTCCAATTTCACTTCATCCTGCGATGGATTTTTTTAATAACAAATGATAATTTTTATGAATAGGAGAAAAGCACCAAATAATTGAGATAATTATAGGTACAATGTCTAAAGAGGGCCCAGTAAAATGAAAGCTCGCTGATGGGACTTGAACCCACATTTTTTATATTTTTTAATCATTAAAACATTTTTTATAATATTTATTCCAATTTTTTTTAAACAGTACACCAAATTAGACGATGAGATTCTATGGAGAGATATTAAAGTGGAATAATGCGACTGACTTCGATGTCCTCAATTTACAGTGCATCGACATTTAAAAATGTAATCATTATTACGGATACGTCTGCAAACTGAGTGAGTCTTCCATTTTTAATAATATTATTTAAGAAAAGAAACTTCTTAGTTTCGAATGTTGAATTCTTTAGCTGTTTGGATTATCATAATTTAGATAAAAATAATCAGAATAAGAAAACTACTGACTTTATGTTATGGTTAATAATTCTCCTTAAAATTGATTTGTATGGGTTTAGGGGAATTTATACAATGACCATATAGATTCCCTTATCTATGCCGTCAAACTATTGACGAGCTGTAAGAATAGTAAGCTGCTTGATAACTACAATTGAATAGTTGATATTGATGTGTGAGTATGGAGAGATTATGAAAAATAAATAAGTTGAATAAGTCGGTACACTCAAAATATAAATAATCAATTTTATACACTAATAATAATAGGTATACAAATTTCTTTGGGTCGGACAGCAGTGATAAGATTATCAATTTCATTAAATATTCATAATTTAATTAATCTTGAAGAATATAGTTTAAAGTAAACAAAATAAAGACATTGATACTGCACTTCCTCCAATCTATCTATGAGTATATGGACCTTGTGGTAGGACGGTCACACAGTTGAATTGCAATCAAAGTTTGTTAAGTGAATTATATAAGATTTTTAACGAAACATTGAATAGTATCTTTTTATATATATATCACTACTATATAGCTCACATTACTATTATTTATCAATATAAAAATTGTAAAATGAAATTCTGTCAAAAGATAACTATCATATGAATGATTGATTTCTTTGAAATTTTCATCATGATAATTTGAATATACTCTTATAAGTAATATAGGAAAAAACAAATTTTATTTCATGAAATAACAAATGTAAAGAATTTATCATAGCTAAACATCTCATAACCGTATCAGTCTCGTGGAAGCACTAATTTTATGAGGATGACACCCAATTCTAGTTGAGTTTAAAAAGTTTAATATATGATCAAAACCATAAATTTTCAATCAATATGAATAATTAATAACTAGAATATAGTTTGTCAGAAAATTATCATCCAAAGTGTCTAAGTCAACGGTTCGCAAGCTATGATACCTGTACCACTAGTGGTGCGTGAGCCCCCAGTCGAGTGGTACACAAGCGTCAAAATACTAAAATTCTATGAAACTTCAACATAATTTACATGTTAAGCCTGGCGATATTTATCAAGGTAATCCAGGGTTACCCAGTTAAAAGAATAAAATGCATTACATTTGGTAAATGCCCGTATAAAGCTTCTTTAGAGTATATCCTTAAATTATACAAATAATGCGTATTTAACCTATGGGAGGTATTATTTCCTATATGTATTTTTTAATTATATAAACTTTCTAAACTCAAATTCTAAGGAATATCAATTACATGATGAGTCAAGAGGGTATGTAGGTATAGGTATCTATAAAATGAAAAGTTGCTTATGATGGGGCAGTGAACGGAGGAGGAGCTGAGATTCTAACTTTCATTAAATTACACACTTCAAAAAAAGTTTGTAATCCCCCTGGCCTAAGTAATTCTTTATTTATTTTAAGAATGATATATTAATGCAGTTTGACGGATTAGGTGGAATCAATTAGCCATACTTTAAGTCAATGTTGAAACAACTTGCCAAAATACGTGAACTAGAATTTAGATTTTAGTTTCATGGGCATTGTGGATGAAAAATGTATAACTTTTTCAAATAAGATAATTTTTTATGAGAATCTGCTTTTTAGAAATGATTATTCTTAAACATAATAACTTATGGAATATTCTTGTTTATAAATGAGATAGTTCACAAGGCATCGCACCTAATTATTTTGATACCATTACTACAATATTAACAATAGCATTTCGATCTAGATCACATTATTAGCTAACATAACTCTACATTTTAAGAGTCACATTAGCATAGTTAATTGCTTTTATAGACATTTAAAAATGATAAATAAAAATCATATTCATACAGAACTTAATATTGTGCACAAACTGTGCTAGTATTTGTAGAGAAATAAAATTCGTCAAAAAAATGCGAGCAATAGTTCAAAAGACTTTATAGCAATTATACGAGGTAGCAATAATAATTTTCGTTTTTATTTTTATTGATTCCTTAAAAACAAACATATTGGTAAGCGACGCGCATTTCAAGGGCTTCGGATAATACATACTAAAAAAATAAGAACACTTATGTAAACGCGTTGAAAGAAAATATACAATTTATATTCAAACATAACAAGGTAAACACGGCTTTTATAAAACATATACATTAAAAATTATTAATTTTATTATATTTTAAAAACTTACTTCGCCATGGTGGTAGTTTATGAAGATATAGAATACAAAGAATTCACACCATATCAATATAAAATTAAAAGAAGAATTTAATGAACATCAAGAATTGAAATATTTAAGGAAAAACGTAGCAAAGATTAAGACATTTTAAAATGTAATTCTGTTTTTGACAGCCATTGACAGCGATATATATATACGAATTTGACAAAACACATTTAATTTGTCTATGGTGTTAAGGAAAATACCAGAGACAGTGAAACATTAAGCTGGAAGTTCACTAGTTCCACATTATTAATTTTTCTCCAAACTTGCAAAAATGACTTCTAAACGCAAAAAATATTAATCCATGTAACACATTATTTATTTATTTATTAAAATAACAAAAAGTAAACCACTATTCTGACATATTAGAAAAATATTCATCTGGAAAAAATGTATCATAATAATGATAAAAACATACAACCCAGAACTTGTCATCACATAATTTTTTTTAAATTTCAAAACAAGTAGAATGTGGGTTGGATTTTTGTTAGTATATATATCAATTTTAATGGACTACCGCGAAAAACAAATGACGTTGAACTTTGTTTAAAAAAGCAATTTCTTTATTTTTACATTCTTTAAGTTGCCAATTAGACCAAAAACTAAAGTTTCATCAAAATATGTTGGTGTTGCTTTATACCAATTTGACGTTAGGGTGAAATATGTGTCAGTTGAAGTGTAACAAAGTTAATGTTTTTTTTTGTTCAATGATAAACAATCAGGGCATTTAACGCCTGATTCACGGTTTGTATTTTCCCCATTCAGTGGGGCTTATAAAACTTTTATCAACCACACATATCCACCGTTGATTCGCATACAATTATTTAAGAACTTTAGCTTTCTTATTGATGCATCTACTTCTCATGATCTTATGTCTTCTATAACAGACCCTCTTAGTAGCTTTTTTTTTTTTTTAGATAAACGAACACATTATCAAAACCGCGTTGTCTTAGTATGCTTCCTGACGGCTTATCCTCGAAACAAGTTTTCTATGGGTCGACTATCTTATTCAGGATAAAACAGACCATGTCATATCGTTTTATTGGCTCTTATAATTCTGGTTATGAGGGTTGATGCGTCAATACCTAATAAATCAAGACTCTTGCGCATAATTCAAAGCAATCTATTTTTAAATGAAACTATTAAATAATTATCTTTGAGTGTTTATTACTTGGATTCTGATCCATGGTTCAGTATAATAATTGATCGAGCTGTTGTAGATTCATAGTTTGGTTCTTTCGAGACAAGTTTTGATTTTAGGAACATTTTTAACAATTTTGTTGTAGACTTTTGTATTCATTTTCAATTTCTACTCAATTTTTTGTCGCTACGCGTATCTTGATGGTGCATAATAGATAAATTTACTGAATTATGTAATCTTCTACTTATGTTATAACTCTTCAGTTGTCATGTTTGAAGTATAGTTCCTTCTCGAGACTAACAACCAATATGTATTTTGTTTTTTTTTTATGTTTTTGTACCTTTTTAACTCTCGTTAATTCGAGTCTAATCCTTTGCATACTAAACGACTTTATATTTATCTCGCCGAGTTGAATGACATACTGTAGTACGTGCGTAGCATCTTTTCCAGAACCACATTGAATACGATTGGAGAGCCAAACACCCAGTCTGACCGTTCTGATTTTTTCATTAACTTGATATCGATAATAAATAAATTATCAAAACATCATTAGATCCAGAATAAAGAGGCATTCGTGCAAGAAATAATGGATATTTGGTACGGAGAAGATACTATAAAATGTAATCTAACAAGTATATTAATTTCTTTAATTTTCACAAATACCATAAAAAATATATTTCTTGCCATGTTATTAAACTGCAATTTGTTCTATTTAATAAAGCTGGCTTTTTTATTGATTGCTATATACGGTGTATAACAATACATATTGATTTGGAAAATTATTCATATTAGTTGAACGTGATTTTTGTGAGCTGAATTTCTACTTGACCCCGCGTTCATAGCGAAATATGCTTGTGTGAACTTCATTCTTTGATAAGTTTGGTACTCCTCAGCATATTACAATTGGTGATGCGGGCATGTTGAAGAGCCTGACTAGGAGACGAGCTATCAGCTATATAACCACTGAAGTGGACACGAAACTTATAGTTTGTCGTCGTGTTGCAAATACTGCGACACGTGGAGAGACAATAACATGCGAGTACTTGTTACCCTATTTCATTTCCTGGGCACCATCGGAAATATAATCCAAAACCACAGGTGGAAGACAAAATTCTCATTGAATACGCCACGAAGGTGCACATACTTCACAATTGATCAAACAATTGTCAAAAACGCTACAAGCAGGCAATCTAACAATATGATCTGTCACACCGTTGAAAACAATTATATGCAAGCCATATTATTCAATACTATGGGACTACCATGCTCGGTTCACGGTCTACTTAAAGGCAGCTCATGAGCACCTTGCGGTATGACTGCGACAAGTGGGAATTGAATCGTAGGCTTGACCGCGAGTTGACCCATTTGACGACAGGGCTCGCATACAAATTCCTGACAGTGTGTAGTCCAAATTTGAGCTTGCATGTCGTTAACTGTTGGTTGATCGAAGTGAAGTTGGCACAAGTAAGCTGGCGAAATTACCGCGGTCAAATGGGAATCCATAATTTATTCTAAAATTTTGTACGAATATGCTGAAGTCATTTTCGAAAAGGAATCACAGTTTCATTGATTTATCTGTACCTTATTACTTTCCCTGAATATTTATCTAATAAGTATACAAATAATCATTTTTTGCTTACGTTCGAACCACCTACAGTGTAGATTGCAATATAATATTTTTTTTATTATTTGTCAACCCCATCAAATAAATATTGCTTTTTAGAATTAAAAAAAAAGGTTGAAATAGCGTTAATTGCGTATTTATTATTGGTTTAGTCCAGCGGTCCCAAAACTTTTTGAAAGCTGGGCCACGCGTATTAAGGTGGACTGGATTGAAAAATGAAAAATTGTTTCTTTATAACATAGACACAGCACATAAATAGAGCAACACAATACTTATACAAAAATAAGCTATATTTCTTCATTCAAACAAAAATAATAATAGTTACATAATATTTGTACACTAAACGGCTGGAAGCTATTTACAGAACAATGTTCTTATAAAAAAGTAAAAGTGTAGTAGGTAGAATAAAAGAAATACACAAATGAAAACAAAAGCATCACAGTGAACAAAAAAAAACAGGTAAAAATATTGTGTTTATTAATTAAATAAAATGATGAATTAGTTATTATCAAAGCCTCTGCGGACCGGATACAATCACTTCTCGGGCCGGTTACGGCCCACCGGCTGTGGTTTCGGGACCACTGGTTTAGTCAATCGGAATTTTCAGGGTCTAGGGATGTTAAAAACAAAATATTTCTTTTTTCGTTGATCTGAGTCAATTTCTGAATAAATTATTCATTATTTAAGCATAAGGCAAAAGAGTAACCATATAAATTTAATTGTTAGATTTAATAATTAAATCGAAATAGTGGTTAGTTCTCTTGTGAAAATGTGAGTAAAAGGCATGGAAGAGATGGTTGGATCAAGTGAATACTCTGAGATGGTTTGCGTATGTAGAGGGAATAAATGAAGAAGGACTAACATAACAAAAACATAGTGCAAATGTGAGAGGAAGGTGTGACAGATGAAGATAAAGGATAAGAATGGTTGGATCAAGCGAAGGATATTTTGAAAGAAAGAAATGTAAAAAGTTCGAGAAATCGTAGGAGTGGTATGAAAATATGCATGGGTGTAAAATATATGAAATATGTGTGTCTTGTAATGATAATAAAATGACAATTTAAATAGCTCAGTTTAGAGAGCAGACTCTCTTCAAGGACGCTCTAACTCGGGGTTTGAACTCACTATTAATATACGAGTATATTACAAAAATAAAAAAGATAATTTCCTTCCTTCCTATCATTGCATTAAAATAACTTTAGTGCAATGATAGGAAGGTAGTGAGTGGCTTCGGCCATTAGGTTAGGAACTTCCCCGCATGTGCATATGTTAAATAGTAAAAAAAGTGCAGAAAATTTTCCAAGAGAAAACAAACTACAAAGAAACCTTTGTAAATTTTTCGAAATGTAGCTCATTCCACTGTAGGCCGAGTGTAGTCGTGATAGTAAAGTCTGGCCCTCTGTCCTCTCTTCCTACCACAACAGGAACAGCGTGATAGTATGTATGTTTACCTGTTATTCTGATTTAAAATTCACGTTGAGCTACTTACCTTTGAACAGTATTTATATATTTGTTTTCATCTTGTTTACAGGAGATAATGTAACATAAGTGATCAAATGGATACATTAGGAGAGAAGGACTCAATTAAATGGCTTTGAAATGCGGTTTAAATTATTAGATAAAATATGCCTTAAAACATGCCTTCATAAAAATGGTTTATTTGTGTCTTATTTTAATTTTTAATTATTAGGTTTATTGAAAATATGAATTTAAATAACATACAATGTTAAAAAATAATCTTCACGAGAGTATTTTATAATCCAAAATGACAGTTAATGCGTATATATGTGGCGAAAATTTGAAAATGAAGCCTCATAGAAGATGTCCTTGCTGATGAAAATGCGGAATATGTAGGCAGTGCCAAATCTTGTGGAACTGGTTTTTCTCGCAGGGAAAATCGATATTTACACCTAAGAAAGCAAGAAATACTTGTCGAATCACGGACATGTGAATAATTAAACGCCATTTAAAGTTTGTACATATACAATAATATTATCAACAAAATCATGATGTCAAATATCCACAGTAAAATGAACACATGGAAGATGTTTCTTACGTGAAAATAAATTCCTAGAAATTTTAGACGAGTCTGATGTGAGTTTTTGATTACTTAAGGCAGAGGTTTTCAAAATGTGCACCTCGACGCCCTGGAGCGTCGCAGGCTATTCGAAAAAATTAATAACACCAAGTAATCCTATTTCATACGCTGAAATATGAATTTATGACCTATTGCGGGGCCATAATGAAATATGAATTTATGACCTATTGAGGGTCCAATATCCATTTGACTTTACATCAGTAGAAAATTGAGCTGTGTTGAGACAGTATATTAAAAATTCAAATTGTCGATATGCAACTATCATATAATAATTGTGTATTGGATATCAGTAAAGGATGAATGCCCTTTGCTGAGTTCCAAAGCTTAAAGGGTCCTGGTTCAATTTTTACAGGACTTCCCTCTTCGGAAATACAAAGGAAATAAGTAATTATCACCCAATCATAATTCTGGACGCACTATCGAAGATATTAGAAAAAGTTATTAAAAATACATAACCGCATATCTGGAATTACATAAATTTATTTCTCTATGCCAGTTCGGATTTAAAACAAATATGGGTGCTACTGATGCAACGGACAAGATGGTAAATTTGGTCAAGAATAGTTTGAATAAAAAGGAAAATATGTAGCTGTGTTTTTAGATCTGGCAAAAGTCTTCGACACAATGTACCATGAAGAATTATTCTACATACTAAGATACACGGATATCACCGGAAAAGAACTGATATTACTGAGGAACTATATGATAAATCACTGCCAATATGTGATGGTGAACGGAGCAAAGAATGAATGACTTTCTGTAAGTAATGGAGTGTCTCAGGGGAGAATTCTGGGACCAGTCTTATTCTTGATAGATACAAATGGATTTAAATGTTGAAGGAAAAATTATTAGTTTTGTAGACGACTCAGTATGATTTTTGACGAATGTGATTGGAACAAAGCGAGATCTGAAAAGAGACTTTAAATGATAAAGAAATGGTCCGATGCACACATGCTTTAGCTAAATGTAAAGAAAATGAAATATATGGCATTCAGTATGGATAATAAAGGCATGCCAAATAGTAATTTTTGCCAGAATGATGATGATGTCAATGCATACTGGAACGTGAATAAATTGCCTGGGAAATGCAGCACAAGTGCATCATCGACTTGCGGTATTCGTTCAAAAGGCTAATTTAAATATATCTTAAATATCTAAAAGGAACGTGTAGCAATGAAATTTTTAACGTAATGAATGGGTTAACACGCAACTCTTAAAAAAATAATGACATTAACACGTGTAATCAAACAGAAGAAGATCTACATCACATCTGATATTTGGCACCTTAACTTTTCAATGAATCTTAATGAAGAAATAGGGAAGGCGAAAAGCCTAACAGTAGAAAAAAGTTAAAATCTGGCTAAGAGATTAGAGAGGTTCTCGATTTTGCAACGGGTGTCAGTGACTAGTTGCTTTCTGTTTTACAAAATATTTTCCGATTTTTTTCATACTAAGCTTAAGACTAAGCGAATATGATAGTCTGAAGTGCAAGATATGCGTGGAAGAGGTAGACCGAGGCGAAGTCGGCTGGACCTAATGGACCAGATTTTTAAAGAATGTAAAGTATGAACAATAGAATATTGTGCATTACGAGATGTATGAATGTGGAGGAGGCGAAAGTTGTGTACTTGGATAGACAAGTTTGGATATCTGTTCTCTCTGCCTGTCTTTCAAGGGACACGGCGTGATGATATATATATATATATATATATATATATATATATATATATATATATATATATATATATATATATATATATATATATATATATATATATATATATATATATATATATATATATATATATATATATATATATATATATATATATATATATATATATATATATATATATATATATATATATATATATATATATATATATATATATATATATATATGTATTTACGTTTTCTTCATGGTGTTGCTAAGTTTTTATAGATTTAATGCTACTTGTTGGATTGGAGACAGTTACTATATAAGATAATTTTCCCTTTTTTTATTTTGAACGTTTCCTGTCAATACTCGTATCAAGTTTGTTGCACGATATGTAAATATATGAATGATTGAAAATACGTATGTATGTTTATATGCATGATATTTTATATATTTAGATGTACAAGGTTTTCATAACATTGAAATAAAAATCTAAATTTTTCAATGCATTTTTGTTGGTTTTTTTATTAATATTTTAATCGTATTGTTGATTTATTACGAGTATATTTGGTATTTATTTTTGACAGCTCACGTTCCTGAGTAGCTAATACCAAGCAATGAAAATAATTGCTTTTGGTTTTATAAAAATATGAAATGTATTTGTAGATATGGTGTTTTTAGTATGGTCGGTTTGTTTATTGTGGCATTTATACGAAGAGAAATTTCGAATAAATGCCACAATAAACAAAGTTATTGTCGCCAGTAACTTCCCCTATTGAATTAAAGAATGATATTTTGTAAGAATGAAACAATGATAGTTTGTTAGATTGAAACAGAGTCCTATGTTTTAGTTTATATTAATGTAAATAGATATAAATGTGAAGTGATAAAATAAAATGTGTATGGTGAGTTTGTAATTTTATAATTTGTTTGGTAGCAGGACGGGAATTTTTAATAAAATTGTGCCAAAATAAATGTCTTTTTTGGAGTTGTCAAATCTATTGTTGCATTATTTATGCGTGTATGTATGTCAATTTCGCGAGTGTAAGTCAGTTGTTTTAGAACAGGCAATGATCCTAGTGAGACCACTGATATAGGCCGTTTATATTGTGTAGAATTGTCACGTAAACATTAAGAATAACAAAATAACTAAGGCCGAGGTCACACCAAAATGCTTCGTTAAGCTAGATTGTACGTGACTTATATACATCATACTAGGTGACTTCATGCCTGGCCACACCAAAGTGCTACGCACAAATTCATTTGACTGTTGGGAGCGGTTGAGTCAACACACTATGTCACTCTCAAAACTAACCAATTTCATTATAACTTAATATCTTTATTTACTTTCTGTTCAACTTCATTCCAAAGTGATTTTATTACATTTTTAGGTACATTTTTCTATAATTCGTTCGATGAGTTCCACAAAGGCTCCCTTTTATACACAGCTGTCATTAAAATTTACATCATCTTGCAAATTAACCAACACGTCTGTTCGCTAGGAGATTCACTCGATGACTAATTGTCATGCAACGTGGCGCGAAGCGTGCAGTGTGGTCACTGCGATAGTATGCGGTACGTTGGTTCGCTAGGATATGTCGCCTATCTCGCAACATAGCTCTAAGCATCAAGCGAGGCTCCTTTCTGTGTGGCCGAGGCCTAAGTGAATACTTGTCTCCTCTCTATCTTTCATCTACATGCTCTCTCTTCTTGTGCTAAAATAACTTACCACTGCTTTAAAAACAATTCTCGGGGAAGAACCTATTCAAGTAATCCTGGATAGGATTGCAGTACTTATCAAAGTGGATAATATTTTTGACACGAAGATGGATAGTATTTTTTAAAGTAATAGTTGTCATGTTTTTTTTAAATAATAGATATGACTGAAGTCATATGTATCCTTATGACCCCGAATACTAGGCGGATATAAATGCCTAGTTCTGTCTCATTCGAGGCGAGTAGCACAGAGCGGGGTTCGAACTGACGACCTTCCGCATGGAAGTCCAGTACGTTACCGCGCGGCCATGCACCTCCGATAAAACAAACGTTCTTTAAAGAAGTTGGATAGTTTTTTTGTTTCAATATAAAATAAAATATTTGTAATGTAAAAATACTGTAAAAACAAACGTTCTGTAACGAAGTTGGATGATATTGTTTTGTTTTAATGTATTGTAATATTTGTAATGTAAAAACAAATTTTCTATAACGAAGTTGGATAATATTTTTATGCGCATTCCATGTATTAACATATTGTTTCCGCTTCCTATCGATTATGAGAACTTTATTTTTTTTCTTATTAAAGAAAGTAAAAAATCGTTAGTAAATACCAACCAGCAATTTCTTCCTTGTTCTTTTTCACAACAGAAATTTCATAACAGTTCACACGTGTTTTGTGACTGTGTGCTCATCCATTCAGCGCTATTGTTTGCTTGAGTTCTTGCAAAATGGATTTTTAAATGTTGAAATTATCTTCACGAGATTCAACATCAAAGACTTCACAACCACCGTAGGTATGTCACAATAAATATTGCAATGTTTTGGTAATCACTTTCCTTGACTGACAGGTAGGTTTTTAGATTTTGCTGAAATTAAGCATTATGGGCATACACATAGTTTCGGGAATCACTTGAAGCTGTGTATACTTTTACGATTTATTTATACTGTTCACTTATAAAACTACCTTCAAATAAAAAAATATTCGCGATTTTTATTATCAATTATATTATATTGTATTCAACTCTCGTTGTATACAGTACAATTTGGCGGCCTTATTGCCATATGTGTCATTATTTTCCAACTAACCAGAAATATGTTAAATAGGCCTTATGTGAAAACCAGACTGGGATCCTTTTTAAAAAAATCTGGGTTCCAACGGGAATCGAACCCACAACCTCCGGGCTGGGAGACAAGCGTCTAACTAAATAGGCCACGGAAGTCGTTGTATAAGGTCTTTTGGAATTTGTAAGGCATTTTTGTGGCTCCAATGGTCGATGTTTCAAGAACGTTGCAGCTTTCATTTTCTTGCACTTTAGTTAACTTTTATATAAAATTTTCTACACGTGCTATTTTACACAATTAAAATAGTCGTATATGTTACAATTATAAATAAATATATATTTTTAGTTATTTTTAATTCTTAAATATATTTTTTTCTATACGAAAATGTTGGGAATATCTTAAACCGTCTAGTTCAGGTCTGGCCAACCTAAATCGCCCCGCGGGCCGCATTGACGACCTAAAATTTTCCAAGGGCCGCACATAAATAAGAATAATTGCAAATTTTGTTCCAATATTCTTTTCGATATCTGGCTTTACAACGAAATTTGATTTTTTTAAAGTGATTGATTTGGATGCAGAGGTACACAGAAAGTGTTCAATCAGTGTAAATCTGAAAAAAAAAACTATACTACAACTAGATATGAAGAGAAAACATGTATTGAACCAACAACAAAATGTATTTGTATGGTAATATAATGACTTAGAATTCTAAGTTATTAATTCGTTAATATATTTGTGTGGTAATAAAAAAAGTCTAATTCGTGTCGGGTCGCATGTGGCCCGCAGGCCGTGGGTTGGCCAGTCCTGGTCTAGTTGATACATCATGTCTTCATTCTTACGAATACTTTCTTAACTCTGAGTGTTCCTTCCCCATTCCTCGACCATTTTTTTATTTGAACAGAAAATAAATAAAAAAAACGTTTGCCACATAGTCTAACTATAACTATTTTTTTAAATTGAAATTGTGAGCATGTTGTTTAAGGTATGTTGAGTAAGATTAAGAAGAGCACAAGGAGGAAAGGTCGAAAAATCGTAGAAGTTGTATGGATATAGAAGAAGCGAAGGATGTGTGTTGAAAAATGAAAGTATGGCGCTCTGCTCTCTCTGTCTATCCCGACAGGGAAACGGCGTGATGATATGTATATACATTTTGAGCATTTTGTCAGGGAAAATTTGAACACAAATCGACACTTTTTAGCGTAATGCCATGTATGATACTCTATTTTTTAATGAAATATGGGAACAAAATGTGATATAAAATCGTTCATGAAAATAACGACCAGTTCAATGTAAATATTATTGATTCGATGGACTCTGATGAATATTAAAAAAAACAAAAAAAATCAATTCAAACTTTTATAAATGATAAATGTCACCTTTCCGATTCTATCGAATTGAAACAATATTTAAATTGGTGAACATTACGATAAAATGAAATTTTCATGAATATCAAAATACAGAAATTGAGAATTGAGAAACTTTTTTCTATATTTTGTAATCCACCTAACGTTACTTCATTATAATATCTTTATTTTAGAACGCGTTGCTGTGAAAATGCTGTCTTTATCGTAGAATAAAATTATACCGGCTGGAGAATATAATTGGCTCTAACAGAGCATGCTATTATTACTTTCCACCGAGCAACATTCAAATAATCAAATTTGACATTTCCTAAAAACTAATTAACCTCATATTAACCAATAGCTAGGAATGAAATTGTCTGATTGGTAAAATAAACGGGATTCTGAATCGAGAATAAAGGAAAAGTATACAACATTGGAACCGAAATTACGGTATACACTTGGTTTAGTTATACAGTATTCCTCTTATACCCGCGGGTTCGTTTACCATAGTTTCCGTTACCTGCGATTAACTGCGGATTGAAAATATTAGATGAAAACTCCAAATTATCGCCAGACAGTCAATAAATAGCCTAACGCTACTTCCCAATATGGTATTCATCTTACTTCATCTATTACATAACATAATCACAAGAAGAAGGATGAGTACAGTACAATCAGACATTTTAAGATAAACTACATTAAAAAAATATTTATTGTTATAATTTATCTATTTTATTATTAATTATCGTTGTTGATCTCTTCCTGCGCCTAATTTATACATAAAATTTTATCCCCGAGTACGTTTGCATGTATAGAAAAAAAAACATAATACTATACAGGGTTCAGCACTATCCGCGGTTTCAGGTATCCATTGGAGTTCTTAGAACGCATTTCCGGGAATAAGGGGGGTCTTCAATAATACTAAGGTTTAAAAGTTTCTGGCCTGAACGAGTTATGAGTGTATAGACAGATACCACGTGATTATTTTTTATTTTCAAAACTGAGATCTGATTTGTGTGAAATATTTTTTAAAAGTGCCGATTACACCACAAAGTAGTGTAACACCACAATGTGGTGTTTTGTTCTAAAGAAAACTTTTTTTGGGGGGGAATCACTTTTATTGCTCAGTATAGTCTCCCATAAGATCAATACACTTGGTCCAACGATCTTTCAACTTTGTTGTCCCATCACGGAAGTGACTTTCTGGAAGGCCTTCAAAATACTCCTCTACGACGGCTATAACCTCTTCGTTTGATGAAAAATGCTTTCCACGAAGGAATTTTTTGAGGTGTGAGAACAGCCAGAAGTCAGAGGGAGCTAAATCTGGTGAATAGGGTGGATGCTGCAACAATTCGTACCGCAATTCACTGATTTTCGCGATGGTTTTTTGAGCTGTGTGAGCAGGTGCATTGTCTTGATGAAAAATGATTTTTTTCTTCTGCAAACCGGGTCTTTTTTCCCAATTTTTTTCATCCAACTGGTCCAAAAGGTCACAATAATAATCAGGGTTGATTGTCTTACCAGTTTGGAGATAATCTATCAATAAAATTCCTTTTGCATCCCAAAAAACGGACGCTAACACCTTCTTGGCCGATTTCTGGACACGAACTCGCTTCGGAGCCAAAGTGCCTGGTTCACACCACTCCTTAGCCTCTTGTTTTGATTCAGGATCATGGTGGTATACCCAAGTCTCATCTATAGTGATGAATCGACCCAGAAAATCCTTTTTATCCTTTCGAAATTGCTCCAAATGTTGCTCAGAAAGTCGCATTCGAACGTGTTTTTGTTGCATTGTTAGCAAATGCGGCACCCATTGTGCACACAGTTTTTTGAAACCCAAAACTTCAGCCAAAATATGCCATGTTGTTCCATGTGAGATGCTTATGGTGTCAGCTATCACATCCACAGTCGATCGATGATCTTCCAAAACCATATCCTGTATCTTCGCTATGATTTCTGGTGTTGATGCACTTTTTGGACGTCCTGAGCGTGGATCGTCTTCAACGCTTGTACGGCCACACTTAAACTCCAAAACCCATCGGTGAACGGTTGGAAATGAAGGAGAAGACTCCTTTAATACTTTCACCATCTTTGCATGGATCTCAGTAGCCGATAAACCTTCCAAAACAAAGAATTTAATCACTGCACGATATTCGGATTTTTCCATTGTTAAAAAATACACTGACATGTCAACTTCAAATGGCTTGTAAACAAAGAATGAATTGACAAAT
Source organism: Odontocerum albicorne (assembly GCA_949825065.1). Lineage (NCBI taxonomy): Eukaryota > Metazoa > Arthropoda > Insecta > Trichoptera > Odontoceridae > Odontocerum > Odontocerum albicorne. Next base: position 19,376,108 of record OX463847.1, on the reverse strand, counting down.
CAAAATGAAATTTTGAGTACGTTCTTATGAAAGATGAAATATTAAAATGGCGTAGAAATTTTGGTTTTTCTACTGCTCCATAGATGTCGCTTTCAAAACTTATTGACTAACCTATTACAATGGTAGGTATTGAAAAATTTATTCACCGTTCTTAAAATGCATTGCACTACAGGATGACGTAATTGAAACATATTTTGTTTCGTTTCATTCTCATCACTTTTTTTTATATACATGGGGCCAAAACTATTGGACCTTACACTGTATGTATCCTATAGTCAATCGTTTTCACAAATCCACCATCAGTATACTATGCAGGGAGTAGCATTAAACACAGTTTCTGAATTAAAAGATTTGGGCGTAACCTTTGATGTTGGACTTACGTTTGTTAACCATGTTTCGCGTTTGATATCGGACTGATACAAACTACTCGGTTTTATAATGAGAATATCAATAGAATTTAACAGTATCAATATCCTTCGAAACTTTATATAATTATCTAATAAGAACCAAATTTGAATATGCATCTACGGTTTGGGTTCTTCATCAGCTCAAATATAAAAACAATATAGAACAAATACAAAAAAAAATCCTCAGATATCTATGGTACAGAACAAAGGGCGATTATCCAAAATATGCTCACCATGTCGAACTTGTGCAACTATAGTATAGAAGCCTCGAAACAAGAAGGCGAGAATTCATTGCAGTATTCCTGCTAAAGGTTTTTCGAGGTTGCTTTAACTGTCCCGCGTTTCTAGAAGCACTAAGTTTATATGCACCTAATAAATATAGCCGTGCAAGGAATCACCCTCTGTTCTACATATCAACTTAGAGAACGAATATCATGGCTAAACACTCAGTCACGCGTGGTATAGAGATATTGAACCAACTGAGAGTGACACTGTGGATATATTCTCGGCATCGCCTAGCAGTAAGATAAGAATCTTGGCTCATATTCTTCCTAACGAATAAGCTAACTCTAGAAGCAGACCCTTTTTGTGTAACAGGAAAAATCCTAGCAAGGTAGATAAAAAAAATATTCTTAGACAAGCATCAACATTTGTGATATGTCGAGTGCGTATTGGACCCTTCCACAAAGACATATATTTGATAAAGATCAAAGTTTTAAATTCTAATGTGTCCGTGTCTAACTAACGCCTCCGCGAGGAAACTTTGGATCATACTCGTCTAGTCTTTGAATGCCCACTTATTAATGCGTATCCGACCTTTTATGAAGATCTACTTTTGATTAATACCTACTCGTATGTCAACTTATCTCTCTCATCGTTTGGAGTGTTAAGAAAGTTTACTGTTTCTAATAAATTAAATACGAGTATATATAATTAGTATTCATATTTGATAAACATGGTATTAATCAAAATTTTGATAGCGTAAGCTTAACTTGATTCCGCTTCTAGATAATATTATGTATTCTAATTGAATATAATCAATTTATCATTGCTACTGACTGGGAACATCCAAATTTGGGTGAATAGCAATTTAAAAAGATTCATAGGTATCCCCGTTAAAACAAGATGAAGAGTGATAAACAAGAAACGTGAAAATGTGAGATTTGATCGTGAATGGTTTATTGTATGGCGCCCGTTACACGCTCAATCTGGATCGCAATCCGCGATCCAAATCGGCGATCACGGATTGCGATCCGATTGATCAATCCATCAATCCGCTCATTACACGGTCAATCTTGACCGCGATCATTGATCGGCGATCACGGATTGCGATCCAGATTGACCGTGTAACGGGCGCCTATGCATTGGATATGGTGATGGTGGTAAATAATGAAAATGATTTAGTAGTTTAATTGAAAAAATGTTTAGAAACGATTTAAGAATGAATGTAAATTAGTCAAAAGTAATGATTATTGAAAATAGTGTTTTAAATGTAAAGGTTAACAATGAGTCATTATTAAACATTATTCGAGGATCCTTCTTATATTCAGCCAGCAAATGCTGGAATAAGTTGTCCCTGCTCTTGAACGAGTAGATGAATTGTTGCACCTTCAGAAATGCTCTGAAATGTTACCTTCTAAATAAATAGTTAATAAAAATAAACCATAAAAATAAAATGTAACAAGGTGCCTCTTCGATAGGGGGAGGGCGAGAAGTTATGAGCTTTTGGAGGTCTCCGCATAAGTGTATTATTAATGCGAACGTCGAAGTGTGATGATGAGTTATCACACATGATAATTTTAACGTGGTTGTTGAGATTATCACGCAGTTGGAATTATCTACGTGATAATTTGGGATTTAAGTGTGTGAATGTTTCAGTGTAATGTTTTAGTATTTGGGACAGATATATAAAATTTGGGATTTAGGGATGAGAATACTTCCTCACAGACATTGAAGGCGTTCTCTATATCCACAAAAGGATGATTTTTTCCCATTGGTATGTACTTGAAATCTACGATTCGCCTTTCCATTAAAACGATACATATCATACTGTTGATAGTAATGAAAAAAATAATATCAATTATGTAGTATCCAACCAAAATTTGGGGGATAGTGACTAGATCTGCTGTGGAGAAACCCGACATACTTGTAGATATAGGGCGACAGAAATATCACAAGGACCACAAAAGAGCGTTTTATATATTTCGTAGTATCCTCGATTTTCTTGTTTGATTTCGAGACATGTACCCTAAAATCCGCAGAAAGTTGGCGGTTTTGAGGTGTGTTGTTGGAGACGATGGCTTGAGTACTCTAAAAAGTACAATAAATAATTGAATGCAATAACGGAAGTGGAGTTTTCAGATGAAGATTCCGCGAAATTACGTCGCCAGGAGGGAAGACTAATATAGAAGAGACTTCTTGTGCAAAGATAAATACATTATAAGAAGAGCCGGTGCAGGTTTCTAACAAGTTGAAAAGATCTGGTCAAGATGTTAACAAAAGGGTCATTATACTCCAGATATGCTGAAGACAACGCAAATTGGAGATAAGCAGAGTAGGACTGAACAAAGATGGTCGTCATTCATGACAGGCACGATTACTATGTTAAGAATAAAGTTAACAAGAAGTTGTCGTCCTGTGGCTAGAATGATATCAGATAACAGATTATATCGTAAATATAGGGTGTTCTAATAAGAGCGCCGGATTAAAATTTTGCGAAATTAGTTTTAAAATGAAACACATTATTTATTCGAAAAATTATAATATTTTTAATTCGTTGTATTATAAATTACAAATATTGCAGTTATGTATGAAATAAAATGTCAGACAAATGGCACCACGGCTCTGCTGGCAAACTCTAGCTCTTTTGATGAAATTTAAGATAACATCGTTGCATAATTGTAGGTAGATTGTGGGAACAACGTGTTGGATCTCTGTCTTAAGCTCAGAAATTGTTTGTGGTTTATTGTCATACACATACAATAAAAAAACCTAAAGGAAAAAGTTGGACGGAGTCAAATTATACGATCTTGCTGGCCAATTCTGATCCGAATTTTTTGAGATTACACGACCTGGAGATTTTCCTTGCAACAACTCAATGTTCTTTCATGTTAAGTTCTATATTTACTAATCGCAAGATTGACAGATGGCAAATATGAAATTTTAGAGCCTGCCAACCTTACAAAAAAATTATGCAAAATTTAAAGTCGGCGCTCTTATAGGGATACTCTGTTTATACATGTAATATGTGTGCTTTTTCACAGATCTACAGGATGGAGCTACAGGATATACATGTATTTAATAGTTGTATATATTTTATTGTGGTCTAGAACTCGTAAAATAAATGTAATTCGTCTTGTTAATTAACGCCAAGTACGAGTATGTATGGTCAAAACAAAAGTATCGTATTGATGCGAATCATGAATTAAGCCCCAAAATTAATGGAGGGATTAAAGCAAGAATACTCGAATGAGTAGGTCATGTTATCAGGGCGTATTGTGGAAGTGCCATAAAGACTGTCATACCAACCCTCATAAAGCTTTTGGGATGCACCCACCTCAGATGCAAGAACGTTGTCGACGACTGGAGAGAGGATAAAAGTTAGCTTTAGTTGGGTTAGTAACGGGTGACTGAGTAATACAAGTAACATATAAAGATTGTGACATTCAAGACAAGGAAAATAACGATGTGTGTTAGTTGAACAGTTAAAAAAAATTTAGTAATGATTTTTGAAGGATGAAACCATAAAACAGTATGGTTGAATGCTGTGGTCGTAATATAAATAACATCACTGCACAAAAACACAGTGATTTGTTTTAACGTAACCTTTTAGTTTTATGTTGTGAATTTCAATAAATTTGTGTATTATACAAAACATTGATATTAACACATCTTATTAAGGAAAACGATACATCACGGATGTATTCATCTATCATTGAAAATAATTTTCTGAAAATTTACCGCAATTTGAAGAGAATAAATTTAATTGCTTGATTAATTCAAGAGATGAGTCTATGTTAAAGAATTTTCATGGTAACTACGTGCATTTAAAGATTTTCATTTTATTAATTAAACAACTTCACAAAAATCAACGGATAATAATGGTGTGATAATAGTTTATATTATATAAATATTCCACATGTGAGAGTATTTTTTATGAATTCGAATAAAACACGACTTAAAATATTTTTGAAATTCTTATATTTTTTTACTTCATACTTTATTATATAAGAGGGCATGTTTGCAGAGCTAATATGTCAAATGTGGCTGTATGAAAGAATCATATATACGTGTTCTATGGACAGATAAAAAAAACAGTGTTGTCTGAAAAAAAAAACTTTCCTACTGTCCATGGGAAAAAAGGCGGTGGGGGTTATTTGCTATATTTGTTTCAGAAAGGCTATAAACTTTTCGTGTCGAAGATTTTCGGAATGTTCTGAAAATTAAAATAGATTTTTTTTCAGAAATTTTGCTTATTAGAGCATTTATATACATTTTATAAGCTTTATAAGATGACAAAAATAACGCGATGTAAATCTGATCGATGAGTGCTGCAGATTAAATATGTCAGTACATTTTAGATCCTCTTGTCGTAGGAACTTACGATCTGTAATGTGATGGCTGTAGGGCAACAACACGGATACAATGAACTTTATTTTATTACACTTTAGTTATATATAGTACAACCTGGCGGGTCTTTATTGTGTGGCGATCTCATCTAACCAACCAGAAAGACGATTAAGAAGCCTTAAGTGAAAACCAGAGGGGAATCGTTTAAAAAATATATATGGGTACCAACGTGAATCGAACTCGCAACTCCCGAGTTGGAAGATAGACATCTTACCAACTAGGCCACGGATATCGTCTACTCGTCAATAAACTTATTCCTCTTCAGAGTGAGCTGACAAAGTTCTTTTATAGTGTGGAATTTCCTTTGATTATTAATAATTTACGGTATATACAATATATTTAACCCACATTCGATTAGGAATGATATTTGACTATAACATACGTTTATACATGACAGTTAATCATTAATATAATTTGGAACTAAGAGTCGCTTTAAGCCTGATAGAATTCGATGAGGTACTTAAACAAATAATTTTACCCGTTCACCTATATTTTTCTATGGAATCATAACTTCAACACCTGTTACGTACATTTTAATATGCTTGGAGCGTATTACATTCACTTACGCGCGTAGCACTTAAAAATACAGCTCAAACTTAAAATACAATATTGAGTAGATTATTCAAAGGTTGATATAAATTATATGTGGAAGAATAATAATATTAATAAACAAACGATGCCTTTTGCTTATTCCACACTTTTCTGCGAAGGCTTTTCTTCGGCTGGCGTTACATGTAGAGGTTGGCGCAGTAGAAAGCGATTTTCGCCTCTCAAGTTCAGTATTCTTTTGGATGCGAACGAGTCTGTTAGTCGTGCAGGCGTTCTCTATCTTGACTTCGAGAAGTTTATGCAAACGATTTTTACTGTCGATCGTAGTAACCGAAACGATTAATAAATAATAGCCGATTGTTTTATTTTTTTTAGAAAAACATATTGCGCCGTTTTTGGCGCAGGCTGGATATTTTGTGGATTTTTACCAAGTGGATACTTTTGGATGCATTTTGTGACATGTGTGTGATTTCTGGGCTATGGTGATATTAATGTTACAGTTCTAAAGTATCTTCAGGATGTTATCGAAGGAACACTTTTTCACAATGCGAACGGTGAGTTCATTTACACAACTTTAAATACCGTCAATCGTTCTTTTGTTCTGTTTTATGAGTATTCAATGGATATTTGTTATTACTATCAGCTTATTTTTAAACATAAATTTAAAAAAATAAAATACTTTAAATAACTTCGTAAATAATTCTATTATAAATTTAGTTAATGTAAAATTTTGGAAACTTAAAACTGTGAGAAGTAGAATAAAAAAGGATGAGCACTGTGCGAGTCAAAGTTCAGGATTTAAGCTGCATGTACTCGTAATAATCGAGCCTATATTTTAGAAAAAAAGGATGTAGTAGTGCTAAATATTTTTTATGGTTGATTTTTGAAGTTCTTGAAAAATTTTACTGAGCAAATTTGAGCAAAACACATGAGCAAATTTTAAACCACTCTTTGGCATAATTTAATCTAAAGGAACTCACCTTTTTGTACAGATGTTTTTTTTCCATATTAACGTGTAATTTTAACACCGTTTTTTTTCAGATAGATTTCAATAGACATGAAATTTATGTGACATGAATAGCATTACTTATATCAGGAGCAGGAGCAGGAGCAGGAGCATGAGCTTGGAAACTTTTCTGAAAACAAAATATGATAAATCTATTTTATTTCAATAGATTTAGAATTTAATAAATAAAAAATACATTTAATATTGCATGGATTAATGTAATTAAACAATTAAAAAATGATATTTCCTTTCACATATAATAATATTGTTTCAAATATAAAATATTATGTTGTTTACATAATCGGAGATATTTAAAAAATAATATTTATAATTTTTATCACATACAAGCAAGAAGGTAGTGGATACTTTTTTAGTGGCGCAAGAAGTGGGTGGATTTTATATATATAAAAAAATATCCATTACCTTCTTCCTTTTATGTGATAAAAGATATAAATAATATTTTTAAACGCAAAATATGTTTTATTGAAAACATTATAATTATTATGTTTTTTATTGAAAACAATATTTTTTGTATAAATAATTTAATATTCATACGTTTATAAATAAAAAAAATAAAGCTTTATTGATAGCAGCATAGTATGTACATATATTCTAAAATTGTATATATATTTCAAGTTAATGGAGATGAAAATATATTTAAGAGAGAAGCTATCAAAATATTTGGGCTCATCTCATAACATCCCCTTAGCCGATTTACACCAATAGAGGGCGAGCCCAGCCGTAAGGACATCAGATCTTTTTCAGCTCACTCCGCGTATTGTATTTACTCGTATGTCTATGAATATTTTTATTAAAACACTGAAAATGTATTTTTTGATTGATCATTGATGTTTTTTTAAATGAGCACTGAGATGGCGGAAAATGTGAAAAACAGGTAATTTCTAGTAAAGATATCTCTTCATAACGACTTGGCGATCATTATTTAAAAAAAACATGATTTCTTGCTACGCAGCAATTTTTTCCAACAAATCAGCTGAACTTTTATTAAACGTGTTGTATCCAAAATTGATTTAAATAATCACTACGAGTAACAAGATATATAATTGTTTGTAATGTAAAGGTCAAGTGTATTTTTGGAATTTACATATATGATGTTTCTTTGTCGTCGAGGTACCATTATGACTTCATAGTTTAAATAAACTTTTAATAGTTCATAATAATTTAAAACCTCTTCTTCATGTGCTGTCTCCGATCTCCCTGAAGTTGGATGACTTAATATTCAATTAAATTTATTTAATATTCAATTAAACCTGAGTTAACTAATGCTATTAAAAGCATCCAAGAAGATTTTATGTTTACGTTTATTAATTAAAAAAAATTAACATTAGTTTTCCATTAGTAAAAAATAGAAGCTATAGCAGAGTAAAAAAAGTTAGAGGCCTAGGGTCGTTATAGAGGTAAATTGAAGGGGTAAAGATATGATGCGGTAGCTGAATTGGTAAAACTGTTATCATGCAAATAAAGGTTGCTGGTTCGAGTTCAGCCCTTATCTTTTTTTTTCATGTTTTTATTTAACAATCCCTATTCTGTTTATTATACTTTCCTGTCTTTTATATGTTATATAAATATATGCATTTCTTGGTTGTGAAAATAGTATTTTCAGTTAAAATATCAATTTCAGTTTTTTACTAGGTTTGTTACATTAACTAGTTTGAAAAAATACAATATATATTTAAAAAAAATCTTAGTTTTCAAAATTTAGAAAAAAAACTTACCAATGTGTATTAAAAACCCAATTTTATCATATATACGAGTATATACCATATACATATTTAGAAAAATCGTATAATTTTGAGTCAAAAGAAATTTTAGTTGCGTTAGTGGGTAAAGATGCCAAAGTGGAAAGCTGTTTATGATATTGGAATATGTCAATTGGATTTTTTATATTTACGTTGTTGAATTTAATCACATATGTGTATTATTGAGTCGAGAATATTTTGGTTAAAAAAAAGCAACATCACATGTAATTATGTATATAAATAAAAAAACAACTTATTTTATATGCCAATTGTAGGAGTCGATTCACCTCAAAGGTGCTTTTAATTTAACCCAAGATCTCACTTATTTCAAATCGACTTAATTCAACCTATCGATTGAAAAAAAGGTATTTCGTTAATATGGATGAAACTATGGTAAATACATTTTGACAACAAATAAACTGGGCTTCCTTGATACGTTTTTCGAGAGTCTGGATCTACTCGTATATCACGAAATATATTTTTTGGAGTGTTACCAGGCTGATGGTATGGAATTCATTCAAAATGATTCATAAGTTCACACTATTTGAGAAATTTTACATTTGAACCCTTCAAGGGATATTTGGTCACTAAATGGTACCAGAAAAATAAATATACGTAAATATGTCAACGTATAGAATATTGGGGACCTCCGAGGCCTAGTTGGGTTTTGGGTTCAAATCCAGGCGGTACCCAAATGAAAAATAAGAAAATGGGTCCAAATATGTTAAAAGAGTTTATCAGGTAAGAATGCGTGCGAGCCGAGCACGTATGCGAGTGTTCTTGTCCCTTTCCATGCGGTAGTGTTCAGCGAGTTTCGTGACTACTGCAATGGTTCTAAAGTTGAAGGCACCTGTACTTGGGCCGAAGATAATATTGTGTACCGACAACGCTCATTAACTTATTTAACACTTTTATTGCAAATACAATCTGGCGGGCTTATTGACAGGAGACAATTTCTTCCAACCAACCAGACAAAAGTATATGAAGCAAGATACTATTAATATGTCTGGATCACCAATTCGGATATGTTCAATGGCACCATATGATGGAAAAAGATAGAATAGTTTTTTCGATGATGAAATAACGAAACATTTAATGGATTGGGGAAATATATAAAGACTTTTTTTAAATCGTATTAATATATAAACATTATGGAATTCTACCGAGGACGATCGAAAACTGATTGGATTTGCTATTTCTTTCATGCTGATGCTGGAACGTGTCAGCCGAAGTTTAGTAAAAACCCAAATTTTCTTTACGAGTATTTTATTTTATTGAAATATTCACATACTTTAACTTAAACTATGGTTTATATAAACTCTCTCACCAGACCAACCTGTTTTGAGCAAATTGAATTGTACCTGCGGAATTTATACATAAAATTAATAAAGAAACATTTAAAATATCTAATAAGTCCGAGTTGCAACCGCTCATTCGATTTAAAAACCTTCAGGAAAAAAATATGTTGGCATTATTGAAGCTGTTGAAGGTTGCCTTGAGTGAAACAAACGCGCAATATGAGAAAAACTCAGATGAAATTTGAATATCAAATTTATCAATTGTTGGATAACGTACAATTTTGGTTTTGACAATAAGTTCCGATTCACATAAGTTCTTTGTATAGAGAATTTTATGGACGGTGACAATGACCTGTATAAATCAGAAAAAGCTTACGTTTTTTTTGCATAGATTTTGACTACTTACAGGAGTGAAGTGAAAAATTGGTTGAATTGATTGTATTGTATATACCTACATTTGCCTTGTTGTGTTGTTCGTATATATCGTATAAACATAATTACAATGTTTTTCCCATAGCATAACACTGTTTACATGCCAATCTTAAATTCTATATATTGTTGTTTTTTAATCTTTGCATCAAACAGGTCATTTGACCGTTGAAAAAAAAAACAAAGCTTTTAGGTTTAAAATTCTCGGTAAACATATTTTGGTTGGTTCCATTTGTACTGAAATAAATTGAACAATTTAAACTAAATACGAGTATATATACTAGTATATCTATTTTGACACTTAGCTTAAATGTGATATTTTATACTTGGCATTTTTTAGGTATACAATTTTATGTACCAACATTGATGTGTGGAATTAGAGAAAATGCAGTGAAATTGTGTGCACTGAAAATAAGATGTGGTGTGTCGGTGTATGACAGAATAAGAAACGTAAATACTAAAGATGAATGTGAGCTATAACTGATATGTTAAATAGGGTGAAAAAGAGCACCTTGAGTAGACGAAGAAAGACTGACAAGATAAATTTAGAATGCAAGCATTAGTGTGAGTCGTTGTAGAGTACGACCGAGAAAAGTATTGTTGTAACCTGTGAATGAAGTTTTGAAAGAAAAAACCGTAAGGAGATAAGATAAACCGAATGAGCTGTATGAGAATGTGTATGGATGTGGAAGAGGGGAAGGAAGTACGTCGTGATATGATATTCTATGTGCTTTTTCTAACATGGAAATAGTATAGTGGTATGTATTTATAAAAAAAATATCTTTAAATACTACCCAATGCTGCGTAAAATTATTTCCTTTCATGTAATTTTTTATCGGTATAAATCCTTGCTTTGTTTTAGTAGGAAATATTAAAGGTGGTCAAGATCTTCGTTTATATCCCACTATTTTCACATTATTTAGTAAAGTTTATTTCCTTGATTTAATTTTTATATAATATGGATAGGGTATAGAATAGATATATCGTTTACCAATTGCGGCAACATATTTCACTCCATGTTTCAGGTATATTATACTGACATTTTTTTGTACTTCATTCAAAATAATGTAGGAAAAAGTATTTTATATTAAAAATTAATCAAAATTAGGATCAGATCGATACAATTCATTGAGATATTTTTTTAGTATTCATCAAGCATCGTATGAAATGGTAACATGGACGATGAGAACGAATGAAAAAAATATGGTTAATACCTTGGAAATGTGGTGTTGGAGGCGGATACTGTGGACTGCAAGGTCCACCAATATTTCTACCATACAACAATTAACGATTACTTTAAGACCTTCAACAACATACAGGAAAAATATCCAAACATACATAGAGCTTGTTGCTAGAAAAGACAACGAAAGATTTGAGAAGCTGGTGATCAAGTTTACAGTTGAGGGACAACGTGCAAGAAGAAGGTTTCAAATAAAGGAGTTAACAGAATCCTCTTTAAACGCTGCATTCAACATGACCCAGGATTGAGAAGGATAAATATAAATAGTCCACTAAGTTCCAGATACAGCGGAGGATCATGATGCTCAGTATTGAGAACGCGGTGGAGACGAAGTCACAATCCGATCAATTGTCAACAATTCCTGACTTCTAAAATATTATTCAAATTGTGATAGAAATTTTTATTCAAAATGTATTGAACTTTTGCTGGAAAACCTTTAATTTTTACGCTTTGGATTTTGACTGTTCACACTCACAAAGGAGATAAGATAATGAATGAGAAGATCATTATTTGGATAATAGTTTTTTTGTATGAAAGTATTATGGCTACAGAACGCCCGGGGGATTCTGACGCAGGATTTAACACAATTTCGTCAAGTTTCAAGAGGAACCACATTAAATAAATCGAAATTGCGTCTGTAGATATTGCCTAATAAAATGTCGATATAACTTGTCGCGAATGATCAAAAGGTATGCAGCCGTTACATAAATGATTATAAAAAATAATGTGTCGTGTTTAACGCATAGCTTCTTTTGTGGGAAAAAATAAAAATAAAATGAAAAATTCAATATTCAATGCTTTTGGTGACCATATAAACAATGAAGAACCATGGAAAAAATTTAATTTGGATGATTATATTTCAGTTGAATACATTTGAAATCTTTCCACAATCACTTATTGCAAATTAAATACTTAACTTTTAATAAAAAAAAATAGTTTTGCAGATATACAAAATCATCCTAGAATACTTTCTTTGATACAAAATGGTGTTCTAGAAATTCAACCCATATTTTAAAATAATGATATGCGTTGGGGATATCTAAACTCGAAACCAAACTATAAATATTTTAAAATTAAAGCGCTCTATTTGGATTATTTTATCCTTTATAAAAAAATGGTGGTTAAATATTTTGTACGGTTAATGCCATAAAATATCTTCCTTTTTAAATTTATCGTTGTAAATAATCATAACCTTATGACAATCAATATTCGAGGAACGTAATTAAATACTAACCATTATAATTTTTATATCTAATTTATATTGTTTCCATAAAACAGTAGGAATGTTAAGAATAAAAACTTTACTCAAAACCATTATCAACCTACAACCCAGGATAGGCCATATCGCTGTCTACAGGATTCTTTGTGACTTATCTCTCTTAGCAGCATTCCTTCTCCAATCGGTTATACTCGTACCCATTATGTGGTAGTTCTTTGTCACACAATTCACTTATTTCAGCTTTAGTATTCTCACTCCTACACGCCCCATCAGATCGACTAAAAAGAACCTTCTTGGCAGGGTTAGTGCCTTGCATGCGGTATAAGTACCAAAGTCAGCGCAGTCTAGCAATTTTTATAAATTCACCATACAGCGTGTAAAATTCTTCGTTATACCTTTGTCGCCACGCATGTCTATAATAAATTGGACCATATATTCTGTATTCACATCTTACTATCATAAATTGAACCATATATGACTTTCCACGGACAATCTTTCTCTCATAAGTATTTCCTCCACGTAAGTATACAAGTCTTCGATGTGTAGGTTGACACAGGTGTTGGCAGTGTTAATAAATATAAATAGAAGTTATTATGGATCCCACCCTCTTACTTAAGTCTCGAATACTCTCTCTCCAGGACCATTAAAAGTAAACTTTACACAAATATCTAATATTTTTATGGAAGTATCTTACGCATTTCCTATGAAAGAACAAAATATCTTATTTATTAAGCTTACTGAAACTAGTAAATAATTTATTTAAGTGGTACATTTATTGTCCACATCATGGTGCAAATTTCAAACTAGCTCATTTGAATTTAAACGTGTAATAAAGGAGCGTTTTAAGGCTTTTGTTAATTTAATTTAATACAGTTTGTTAGTATCTTATTTTTTTAGGATACTAACGAGTTCATTAACGAATTATTTTTTACGGATCTTGAGATTCAAGAATTTTAAATCCTTAAGTGAAGACCATCTTCTTTTTGAGGTGTAGTCTCCTACCGCAAATTTGCCACTATACTAGCATTCCTCGTTCTATTCACTGCAGCTTGAAATAACTCAATGGAACTGCACCCAAACCACTTCCGTAAGTTCTTAACCCGAGAGATGCGGCGTCATACCATAACTTTCATGTTGTGTTATTTTTTATATATTGTCAACCTCATAAGAAAAGTATATTGAGATACAAAAAAATTGAGTCTCTTAAAAAGTTACAAAAGCTATAATTTTTCGTAGGCAGAAAACCAATGCGAAATAATATATTTCTTTTTGTGGTAGTATAAACTCTAAAATGTTTTTTGAATTTTTTTATGTTTTTTCGTACGGTACCCTTCGACTGGGAGACAGCATTGTCTTCTGCTCCAGTAATCGAGCCATCGGATTTAGGTTTACTGATGCACGTAACTCGCGGTTCGTCATTACACGTGTCGGTAACACTACCACTCCTAAAGGGACAATATTTACATTCGTTATCAGCGCGTGCTAGTATTGTTATCTGAGAAACTCTTTTACCAGACTGGGACTCTTTCTGTTTGACACTATCAGGAGTCGAACTCGAAACCTCTGAATGTAAGTCAAACGTCTTATCAACTGGACTTCGGAGGTAATTTTAAAATAGTAAAATCACATTTTTGCAAGTAATAAGATGAACTAGTTTGTAATTTACTCGACGTTATATTTTAATTCGTTTCTATGAAATAAGAACACATCAATAGATATTAACAATACTTCTTTTTATTTTCTGCCAAAGAATTAATAATGACATGACTCCCCAGCAACTCCATCTCGATCGGTCGTAAGGCAAACTAGTTATGGCTGATGAAAGTGAAAATATCTTTTATATAACTTGTAGTTTTTACACAGCGATGAGGCGTGCGAAGGTGAGATGCTACGTTGTGTTACTCACTCAGCAGCTGTGTGCCACACACCAAATGCCAGGTGCTTTAGGCCCTGGGCGGTGCTGTATGGTTCACATGTCTAACGGTTAGCATTTACGCTAAGCAAGCGGCCACCCCCGGTTCGATTCCTGGTTAATTCACTCCCGGACTAGATTTATTCTTAGGCAATTTTACATCTAAATTTATGTTTTTCTATAGTTTATAAAATAATAATAATAAAAGGACAATTTGTATAGTGCCGTAAGAGTCGACTTTCTATAGTGACATAAAAATATATAAAAAAAACAAGCTGAGTGTAAGAATGGGTAGGTAGTGGCTGTGGCGGCCATTAGATTAGGAACTTCCCCGCATCTGTATATATTTATAAAAACACATTTGGTAAGAAAATCGTAAAAACCCTCCAAGAGAAGACTTCCGTGGTCTAGTTGGTAAGACGTCTGTCTCCTAATCCGGAGGTTCAAATCCCGCTGAAAACAAATTTTTGTAAAAAGGATTCCCTTCTGATTTTTACTTAAAGCCTTTTTAACATATTTCTGGTTGGTTGGAAGAGATTGCAACATGGCAATACTCCCGCCAGGTTGTATTGTACATAACGAAAATAAAATATATTATAATCGAAGGGAAAACGAACTTCCAGAAAATCTTTGTAGATCTTTTGCTATGCGACTGTAACACATACCGCTTTTGGTGGAGTGTAGTATATGTGTGTAGTATTCATATATTATATAATCATAAATTTTGATGAGACTTCCCAAAAAGAGTTGTCTTCAAGTGCTTCCTAAAACTGCACACGCCACCTATTCTCTAACACTTTGACAGCGACGATCAATCTAATTTAAATATTACTCGAGAAAACGAACGTAAACCAAAAATAAAGTTCATCGATTCAATTAATATTCCGCTATCATTAAATATCATAAGCTACATTTATTAATTCCTATAGCGCTATTAAGAAATGTATAGCGCTATAAAAAAACTTTCCAACAGTAGATAAAACCTATCGATCGTCATGGAAATTTGATCTCGTTGCCATCGAAATTTTGGGCTTGATCTGTCAAGACTGCTTACTGAAGTGAAAAAACTTGCATACAATAAACCAATACGCGCAGGATTTTCCATTCACAGATATCTTCCATCCACAGATATCTTCCATCCACAGATATCTTCCATCCACAGGATGGCTGACAATCATACTCAATTACGAGGGATAAATTATTATCATCGTTCACATTTGCCTTTTCTGGTTGATTACGAGTACATACTGTAGTAAGATCCAAGCTTTTCCTGATCTTGAATTCGGTGGTCCCTTAAATCATCGGCACTCGTGTCCTTATTCTCACTAGGCATAATACGAGTAGCACTCGGGTTTGAGTCCTGACAGATTATCGTTCATATTATGTATATAGACGACAGTTCGTTGCTGGGTTCGTTGCGTCCAACGTCAATCCAGTTGGAAAGCGGGGCTCTGCCATGGAGTTTTTTAAGTGAGTGAGTTGCACACTAGTAAACTCACAGGTCACACCGCTATACTGGATCAAATAGCATACATAAGTGAGCCAATCTGAGCACAGCGGCATATTTCTTCTTTTTTTTATTTTGAAATAACTTATATGATCTCAATCATAGGTATCCTTATATCCCCGAATACTTGGCGAAAATAATGCTTGTGTAATTGGCGACCTTCCGGACGGGGTGCAGTGTGTTACCATACACCTCATTATGTATGAACAACATAGTCGTCATTATGACAAATGGACGTATATTTCCCTAAATAAGGTTTATTTGAAATTACTCGCGTAATCTAAAAACATGGATCAAACCTGTACTTGCAAAAATATCACGTAATATAAATTAATAAATATATCATGATAGAATTCCGTTTTGAAAAATATTTCTAAGGTGTAAATTGTGAACGTAATAAAATCTTTTGTACTTTTTAGTTTCAGTTCTCCTCAAATTACAGATTATGATAAGCTTTGAACAAAACTGATTGTAGTTCTACTCAGGTTACATATACTATAGCTCAATTTGAAAGGTTGAGTTGGGTGTCATCACCTCGAAATGGTTTTAATCCCATATTCTCTAACTCTTGGGAAATGATCAATAACCATTATCGCTCTTGCTTGATGCTTTACATATTGAGAAACATAAATTCCTGAGTGCGTTATTAGCCACACCTGCAGAATTGGTGTCATTTTCGATATTTATCCATTTTGCAATCGTCTTGGAAGATCGAGTTTTCCGGAACTAGTTGGAGACATATTATGGTATGCATTTCTCAACAAATTCGGAAGTTAGTACTAGAATTGAGAATACGAACAAAATGCTTGACATCAATTTCGTTACCTTTTAATGAGATATCGAGTTAAAAATATGAAATACTTAATAAATTATGAAATTATTTATCGATACAAGATATTTTTTATTTATCGTATACGAGTACATATAATAAAATTCAGTGATTTTTATAATTTTATTAAATATTATATATTAGGATGATACATACTATCACAT
Source organism: Odontocerum albicorne (assembly GCA_949825065.1). Lineage (NCBI taxonomy): Eukaryota > Metazoa > Arthropoda > Insecta > Trichoptera > Odontoceridae > Odontocerum > Odontocerum albicorne. The sequence goes on along the minus strand of OX463847.1, from coordinate 19,359,159 downwards.
TTCCCTTTCGAAATAAGCAGAGAGGACATAGTGTCAGACTTTCCAATCTCGACAGACATCCTTAGTCTCTTTCACACCCATACACCTTTTCATACAACTCATTCGATTTCTAATAGTTTTTTACGTTCTCTTCTTCCAAAATATCATTCACTTGTGCCAATCATACGAGTACTTTTTCATTGGTCTTCTCACATGCCGTACAGTCACATTTGCACTATATATTTGTTCTTCATTCATTCGTTTCACATGCCCAAACCATGAGAATTATAGAGGAATAAAACAAAAGTTATGAAAATATTAATTTTATATAACCTTATACTTCCGAAAAGCAAAAGAAAAACATTTTACCTTCATTTTAAAGCTCTGCGTGTGTTGGGAACATGTGATCTTCTGCATTCAAGTCCAGCGCATTAATAGCAAAACCGAGATTTTCACATATTTACATAAATTTTCTAACTCTTTGAGTGGTAAAATATTTTTAATACATGCAACAAAACATTAGTATCGTAGTGTTAAAACGCCAAGTACATATTTAAATAAAAAAAACTCGAATGAAAGGAATTGCCAATAAAAATCAGCCCGCCAGTTTGTTTTGTAAATAATGAAAATAAATACAAATAAATTATATATCTTAAATAAATTAAACATACAGTTATAAAAAAAACAGTTTTTAAATTTGTAGCCTTATATATTTTGTACGAATTAAGTTATTCTGAAATGAGATTTATAATGATAAAACCATACCTCGTATCTCAGAAATAAGATTAAGGGATAAAAAATTATTCAAAATCTTTAAACACAGAAAATATAATATTATATATACTTATTTTCCTGCATATAGCAAAATACCCTGTATTGAATTTGTAACTGGTGATATGCGAAGTTTTTTCATATCCTGTAAAATAAAGTCTGTGAAATACGAGGTATCGCTTGTCATGAGAAATTTATACAGTATTATTTTGTAAGTTGGACACATTTTTTCAATTGGAACGAATAATTAATCTTCATGCAAATATTTAAAAAAATAATCGATAAAGTGATTAAAATTTAATATAATGAATTGTTCCATAAATATTTTTGTTGTTACAATTTTCGTAATCAAGTATAAAAAGTTGATTCCATTTGCTTTTATAACTATTGTAATTTCAAAGTCTGAATTGTATAATAAACGAAACCGAGAAACAAGGACACAATATTAAAACATTTTTCCGCATTGTTAAATGTATTTTGATATCATACCTTGAAATACGTATTTAATTTCCTAAAATGCATTGTACTTACACGAACATTTAATTTCCATCTAATTTCAAATGATCATAATTTAAAATTCACAAAAATTAGAGCATGTGGTTAATTAAATATTATACATAACTTAACAACATTCAACACATATTTAAGGTCATGTAAACTATTTGGTTAAATTGACTAACCTTTTTGTAACAGTGTTGTGGTTTGAACGTCATTTTAACAATCATTTATGTCCTTGATATGGCCGGATCGAGAGAAAAACGTGGTGCATCAGAGAAAGGCGGATGAACATGCAATTCTTGAAGATAAAAAGGTTAAGACACTCTTAAGTTGTTCATTTTGAAATGTTGGATAAGTAGTGTCGAGTGATGTATTCTATTGAACCTAATTAGTCATTTCCGATAAGGATGTGAAGCGTATCTATGATTTTGAATACATTATAATCATCGACACAGCCCGATGCAATAATATAATATTTTAGCTGGTATTTTGATACACGTTAATTTTATAATTAATATTAACTAGATGTTAATTTTATCGATATATTTCACCTAAATCAAACCACATCACCTGACGTATGAAAAAAGGAATCGAGGAATTCAGATTACGCGGTTTTTATTTAAGCGAATGCACTATAACACGGTTTATTCTGTTAAGAACTAGAGGAACGGAAAATAACAGTAAAGCAGCAGACGTTAGATAGGTTCTTAATGTCATCAACTTCAACATTTAAAACAGCTACAATTGTAGGAGCGACAATAGTGACAATGGAAAATTCATTAAGTGAGAGAGATTTTGAATTTAAGGCACGGAAAATTGTAAGTTCTGAAAAATTTTCTTCGTATAAATAACTTATATGACTCTCATCAAAATATTAATTTTATTAGTTACCAGTGACGACCTCCATCCCAGTTGGTAAGACACTAATCTTCCACTCGGGGGATTCAAGTTCAACTCTCGATAGTACCCGAAAAAAAAAAACAGTTTAATGAAGGGTACCATATGATTGAATGAATTAGTTGTCAGTGACCACTTGTATACCCATTATGGTCATGGGAGCTTTAATAGCAAACTTAAGAGTCAATATTTTCCCTTCTCCCTGTTGTAATTTTTGCAACCATCTGGACCAATACACATATCACAGTTTGTGCTATTGCGATTAAAATCGAGTCAACAATTTCCGAATGGGTCTCTACTCAGCTTTACGAGTACCTCGGTTCATCTTCGGACAGATTGGCGTCAAAGGATAGTTTTGCTGCATTCAAAAGTTTCTGTAAAAGTAATGGTAATTTGCTAAGCTGTTTGAACTCCATACCTTTAGTCGTTCAATAAGTATACTCGTATTCATTGCACTGCGAGTCATTTTCCATCTCTTACATCCGCCGTCGCTACTATTCTTTTCACACTCTGATGTGTCACCTTGGGTAGTTCCTTCTTCGTCTCTAAGTGACATCGCAATCATAAAAAAATGAAGAAGATATCGATTTTCTATTGTAGATTGTGCTGGGTGGGGACTTATTTTGTCCCCCATAACAGCATGAGTGATGGTGGAATCGAACTGAAATGTTCATACCCATAGAAAAAATGAGTAAAGTTTTTTTAACTAAGTAAGAAAATAATATTTGGAAACATTTCAAATATCGATTATTTAATATAGCATTCAATGGCTTTATTTAAGCGGTTATCATTTACACGCTCTTTTTATAAATGGATTACGCGAGTAATTGGAGGGATTATTGTGCAGCAAAATTTAGTTTTCGAAACGAAGTCGCGATATTAAATTTCTTAGTGGTCTAGATATACAGAATGTATAATATTAAATAGTTTTCCGAAGGTTTGTGTAGCATTTGTACCGAGTTAAAATCAAATTACGTGTTCTGTAGAATGAATGTAAATATTTGATCAAAATGTTGTTTGAGAGATTGAAATGATTCGGTTTGCTACTTAAAACATATTATTATTTTGTTTTTGTACTGACACAATTTAAAGTGAATTACAAATTGATATTTCTTATTCTTGTTAGTGTCATTTTGTACTGAAGATTATTCATCATTATAACAAGTTTCACTTTGGAAACTGGGGCTTTGAACAAGGAAATTGTGTTTTTCTGTACAACTCCTGAATGTTTTTAAGACAAGCAATTCTTCTTTTACCAGGTTTACGTATAAATTCTATATTTTCTTGTATTACCAGTTGATTAATCCGACATTTGTCATATCTCGTGGCATGGCTAAATTATTTTAACTTCCGTTTTTGACCGAGAGCATTGATTCTGTTTTCTTATTTCATTGGTTCAACATAATTCGCAATTTCTTAGTTTGTTCACCCACGAGATACGCAGCATACGTATCCATTTTAAAAACTTCTATGTTCTTGCTAAGCGCTTTTGTTCAGGTCCAGCCTTCTAGTCTAAATAAAATAATGGGGTAAATATAACAATAAAACATGAATATTTACTGATTCAAACTGATATCTATATTGCAAAGAAGTTTTTTCATATTGACAAAAACGTTACGAGTTCGTTCTATCCATATTTTCATAGCGAATCATGTTTTTTCGTTGATACAAATTGATGTCTCTGTTGTACAGAAGTTTTTTCATATTGATAAAAACGTTACGAGTTCGTTCTATCCGCATTTTTATAACGAATAATGCTTATTCGTTGATCCAAATTGATGTCCCTGTTAGACAGAAGGGGTTTATAGTGATAAAAACGTTGCGAGTTCGTTCTATCCATATTTTCATAACGAATCATGCTTATTCGCCGATCCAAACAGACATCTTTATGCACAGATTTTATTTTTCATTGACAAAAATGTTGCGACTTTGTTCTATCCGTATTTTCGCACTGGATCATGCGTATTCGTTGGTATCAAGTTTTTTTTATATTCATATAAACGAGATTTCCCTATCAGTCTTTTCATTTCCTGATTTAAATAATAATTTTCGTTTAGACAATACACAAGGTATTTATGCTGTTTGACACGTTCCTCCATATTCAATATACTGTTTATTACATTTTTAATGGATAGTCTAGAATTTATTTGCGTGAAGAAAAATATTATATTAACTGATACCAGAGGAAAATACAGACCAGAAGAATGGGAAGTAAACGCATCTGATGAAGAACTTCATTTTGCTTGACCATATCTTTGTTCAGAACTGCTACCTCTAAGAAATTTTAATGTCTCGTAAACTCGTAGATGTATATATGGAAATTGATTTAAATATTCGCATGTGTTTCATTAGATTAGAAACAACCTAAAAAGAAACTGATGATTTTGATTCAATTACGATATTTATAGTTTTACATGAAGCAAAATGCGAGATAATTTTAATCACCAGACTCCTGAATCTTGTTAAAGGTACATCCGCAAACTACTACAACCTGTAATCTTATGGATAAGATCTATAAAAATGCTTTTCTTACATTGTACCCTTCTTACATCGTATCCTTCAGTCCGACAGAACAATACGATTTGATTACATTCAGCTCTAATTGCCTAATCATTTTCTTCTCTATGCAAATTATAGTCGAGCGTTCCGCAAAACCCTTGGTGCATGTGAGTTGTACTCAAATTTGTGGGCTGCCACTTCCTTAACCCATTTACAAAGACCCGGCATACAATAGCTGTTACAAATGCTGTGGGAGTTAAATTGAAAAAAAAAACTTGTAATTAGTTACTTCTGCTTCTATTTCAATGCTAAATGTTCTCTTGCTAAGTATTTGAACGGTTAGTATTTTTACTAAGCAAGTTGGCGTCTCAGTGCCAGTTCGCGTCTCAGTACCTGAAAATTTTGAGAAATTGCATGAATTCCATACTCAGTATAGCGGATTCATTTTTAAGCCTTGGAAACAGATGCGGGGATATAAAAGGCAACGAAATGGCCGTGCTCGCCGAGTCAAGTCGCCGAATAATATAATACAATTTTTGTATTTTTTGACAAGTCGAATTTTATTCTGTATGTCAAATTATTCCATAATTCCTTTTCCAAATAATCATAAAACGTAGCAAATGTTGAGCTTGGAAACAAATGACATTTCGCACATTTAAATTTAGAAACTATGAGCAATACATACATACGTAGATATCATCACACCGTTTTTTTGACGGTCTAGGCAAATAGGAGAGAGCGACATAATTGCCTTTTGCGATACACATCTTTCATTTCTTTTGCATCCATAAACCTTCGAACACAATTTTTACGATTTCTTTATGAGAAATACAAAAAGACATAAGATCACCAATAATCCTTAACAGACGTAATACTTGTCTTTTCTACAAATATCTTATTTTCCTTTTTCTATTACTTTGGTGTAGGTCTCCTTGTAAGTAAACGTCACGTTGTTTTATATTGGGCGAGTTTATGGTCAACCTAGGCGTACCTGCACATAAACACATACCATCACACCATTTTCTTATCGGAATAGGTAGAGAGGACAGAGTACTAGACTTTCCGATCACTACATACATCCTAAACCTCATCCACGTCCATACACCATTTCATACAACTTTTACAATTCCCCTGACTTTCTACTTTTCTCTTACAAAATATCTTTCACTTGATCCAATCATATTTTCCTTAGTCTTGCTCTCACACGCAGTCTACTCATATTTGCATTATGTTTGTCTGCCGATCCGGAGGTTGCGGGTTCGATCCCCGCTGGAACCCAGATTTTTTTAAATAGGATTCCTGTCTGGTTAACACTTAGGGCCTATAAAAACAGCTTTCTGGTTGGTTGGAAGAGATTGCCACATGGCAATAAACTCGCCAGGTTAAAAAAAAAAAAACATCTCAGCGTGCTCTTCTTCATCATACTCTCAGTCTTAAGTTTACATTCACCTCATGGTCGGGCTCGCCCTATGTTGATGGGGTGTATCTAGACCTGGGTTATGTTATGATTTTTTATAGCTTCTCTCTCAAATATATTTTCTGCTATTTATCTTGAGATATACCATATGTGCGATTTTGGAAATTATTTATATAATATTTACATACTACGTTGCTATCAATAAACCTACATTTATTTATTCCTAATGATTTAATTCCTTATTCTGTCAGACATTACCCCCTCGTGTATTCTTCTCAATGTACGTGTATCTACAAAATTTTTACGTTTCTCAAATTTGATTCACTAGGCATACCTTATTTTTTATAAATACATTTTGTATTTTATATAGATTTTTTTTCTTAAGGCTTAGATCCGCTTGATTCAGAATAGGAAGACGGGCGCGAGTGAAATATAACTATACGGAAGGAAAATTCACTTATATTTTTATTTTCATAATGCTAACGATTCAACTAAATAAGAATGGATACTAAAGTAGTTACTTCTCGTTTGACTTTCTCGTCCGTTTCGTATTTCGCTAGTTGGTGCTGTACTAGACAAAAGATTACCTTTTAGAAAATGATGCATCACGCAATTATTGCATGATCTTAAGCGGAATAATAACGAATTCTTTCATTCTTCTCGTTATGGGAGTTAAGTTCATGTCTACATCATAAAGATGGATGATTATTTTATACGGCGCAATCAGTATAGGTGTAACCACTAAAATAAGACAAATTTAACAAACTCTCTCTCGTTTTACTGTATTTTGTCGTATCTTAACCAACATCTTCTGTGCCGGATGCCTAAAGGGAAAAAATCGTTTCTGGTTAGCTGCATTCATGTCTCGTTAATAATTCTAGTCAAAAACACCTGATTAGGTGTAATAAAATGTTAATGTAATTTTTACAAGAAACCATTTCTGCAATTTTTGATGTAAATCACATTATCAAAAGTATTTGAACAATTTTACACGTAACTCAAAACCGGATTTTATGAAACATAATTAAGAAAATATAAATAAGTTTATCTTATAAATTCACATTTTCAACATATAAATTAAGAGTTATATTTTATAAAAAAATATGTTTTTTTTTATTCTGGAAATTGTTCAAATGCTGATTAATTATTTTTTGCTGAAGAACATTACAACCCAAAAAATACCGTTTCTGTAGCACCGTTTACTACAGCCTTCTTAATGGCACTTTGTATTTGTAAAATTCAGTATCAAAGTAAGGGATGCTAGTCGAGTATAAAAAGTAGCTGTAAAGTAGCGTAGTAACTGCTTCGTAGTTCAAGGGTTAAAATAACATACTACTTTTCTGATTCCTGAATATTATATCCTGAAATTACGCATACATGTTTAGGCAATGGTTGAATTACGAATACATGTTAAGGCAATGTAAAGAAAATACATTGAGAGAGAAACAATCATACGATCTGGACTTATGTCATAATATCATCTCAATATAGATACACCTCCACCAATAAGAGGGTGAGCCCAGCCGCGAGGACGTTAGATTTTTTTTCAGCTGACACCCTTGTATATGTAAATTATAATACATTATTTTAATAATAAACAAGTATTTGATACAATAATAAACTCATTAAATATGATTCACACACAACTCCAGATTTACTGCGAGTGTAAAGAGAGAAAATAAAGTAAGAGTTCAATAATAATAATTATAATAATAAAAATATAATTTGTAATGCGCCATTTAGAGAACAGATGCTCCTCAAGGATGCTGGAATCCATTCTTATTGACTGATGAATTTTTTTACAAAATAAATATATATAAGTCGAGTATAAGGATAGGAAGGTGGTGGTAAATTTTGACAAAACCGAGAAATAAATAAGAAGAGAGTTTTTTTGCTGAGAGATGTCAACGAGTGGCTGCATCTTGGATTTATTGAGCTATTTCAATGAATTATATGTATGTGAATTTCGTGTGTGTAAATTATGCTGTTTCGCCACTGGTGACCGCTGAACGATTTCGATTTTAACATGAATCCATTTAATGTAGAATCTATTGCTATTCATGGAATTTGCAGTAAAATCAACTCGAGCTGTAGATCGCGTGCAATATAAAACGGAAACCGCATAGCATGTCCATTAAACGAAAAAAAAACAATATCTTCTTGTTACCTACTGTTTGTGTCCATGCAACTATTAATGAACAAAAATATTGTATCTTTGTCAGCCTTTTTTTTAAAATAAAAATCAAATCTATGCATACATATTTTCACGTCGGACCTCCTTTTATATAATACGTCTTTTCACGCATAATCTATTATACATACTTCTCACTTTACCTTCTTTCAAAATTTGGTCCATTTAATACAACGATGATTTCCTCGGTCTATACATACATAGATATCATCACTCTTGGGATAGATGGAGATAACAGATTTTTAAAATTGTCTATCCAAGAGCAAAATTTTTGACTCCTCCACATTCATACATATTATTACGCACAATCTTCTATTATTAATACTTAGCCATGTTTTCTTTGGTTTTATACATAAATGTTTTCCTCAGTCTACGTCTTCCACGCACACTTTGCACTTTTGACTTGTATATTCGCTTAGTCATTAATTCGTCATTAATTTTCTCAACATGTCCAAATCGTCTTAAGCTTCTTTCGTCATCTTACTTAAACATCCATTTTGTCCATGCATTCATTTGTGATTTCATCATTTCACCTTCTTTCATTCATTGACCCTCCACATTTCATTTTAGACGCACGCGTCTTCACAACATTAATCTGACTTTTATCCTTCTTGTGTTAAATCCAAGTTTTACTTGCATACGTCAAGGGGGGAACCAATAAACTATTGTCATTTTTGTTACCTTTAATATACTATAGCGCGGTTGTTATACTTTGATATTAGCACGGTTCAGAACCTATAGAGAGAACTATCGCACGTGAAGTGGCAAAAACACTCGCCCACCTACGAGACACATGCGTGTAATGTTACTAGGTTGTGACTTTTCCATGGTGGTAGTTGAGGAACACTGAATATGAGTTTATAGAGCCAAGAGGGTGGAAGTACAAAAAAGTTGGAGAATCACAATTTTAAAAGGTCTCATTCCACGGTTAATGGATTCCATAAACAACGAAGCGATAAAGATTTGCACTTGTATAAGCAACCCATCTGTCGTGATTGTTCAGTCTGAGAGGTTGGAGAGGTTTCGTGGATGATAAAGCAGGCAGACATTCCTGACGTAAATGTCACAACCAGTTTGTGCCTCACCTCGGTTGCGGGAAAGGTCACGAGCCGGGGCTGAGTCTCGGTAAGAGGTAGACGACGGACAGAAAGTGGTGGATACATTTCAAGTAGAATTATCATGATTGGAAGGAAACGGTATAAATGAGAGTGAAACGTTGACATGTTAAAAATGAAAGGAGCCGAATAATGCCGTAGAAATGCGTACACTAAGAGGAATGTATGATGGCGTGACTATGTATTGTGTTAGATTTTCGTTGTATATATGATAGCACAACAAAACGAGTTTATTATTACGTGGTAACGTCTTTCAGCCTGACGTTCTCGTGGCATCGTTGGTAAGACGCCTGTCTTCCGACTTGGAGATTGAGGGTTATATTCCCCTTGGAACCCAGATTTAAAAAAATCAACCTGGAATTAACTTAAGACCTCATAAAAATATTTGTGGTTGTTTGGAAGAGATCACCAAATGACAATAATCTCACTAGATTGTACCGTGTACAAAGAAAGTGTAATACATAATTGCTCGGGTGCTGCTATAGTTGCCAGACGTGATTTGTTTGATGTTAGTGGGTTCATATCCCGAGCTAAAATGTCCATCAGGAGAATTTGCTCTCTAAATGGCGATGTATAAAATTGTTATTTGAATTGATTTTGAACTTACCACAATATGTTAAATAAGCATTGATTGAAAACCAAACTGACTGATTCACTTTCCGACTGATTTAACTTTGAGACCATTTTACATCCGAATTTAAGAATCCAAATAGCGTTCTTGTTAGGAACGTACGAGTCTTTCAACCTCCCTTATTCCATGAATAGGTTGAGTTAGTTAGGAGGCGTTCTTGCGTTCATCTTTATGCTCAAGAAATAGCTATATCCAATCATTTAAAAAAAAATCGAGCCCGCAACCTCTGGGTTACAAGACAGGCATCTTACCAACTATGCTACGGAGTTCGCCAGACAGAATACGAAATATAATAATTAAGGATGAATGTAAATTAAGAACCGATATTCTAATTATAATAAAAAATAACACTCTCATGTACGATAGTTTGAGCATGTGAAAAGATTGAGCGATGAAAATTTGGTAAAACCAATCTACTATGAAAATGTGAGGGTAGGAGCATTAGAGGAAGACCAAGAAAAGTTGACTATTTGACTAAAAGTTGACTAACTTGGAGTTTACAGTTTAGATTTTTCAACATCTTTACGATTTTTTTGTTAGAAGATATAGATAATTGCGCGGTGGAAATCGCTGGTTTAAATCTTGCCTAGGGGATCAGTATTTAACTAAATGTGTATCATAAATGGTAGCGATAAAATCTATGTCATACGTTAGAGCTTAACTGCTTACATAGCCATAAGAAAAAAACACACTGAAATCAGAAGATTCCTTATTTTTGACAGTTGACGGGATTACATTAATACAGTGGATTCGAGTTGTGAAGCCTATTCTAAGTTATTAAAAACATGAGGTGTATGTCAAAGCAAAGTGTTATATGACTGCACTTTCTTTTGTCAAATTATATGAAATATTTTTATGGGTTTCACAAAGTACAGTAAACTCTTATTATAATATACAATATTTTAATGACTTAAACGTATTCAGTATAATTAAACCTTGAGCATCATTAACAGGCATTTTCTAAGAATATTATTGTAGCATTATACTCGTACAGGATTTTTTATCATTTAAGCCATTTTATAAGTTGACCAGAAGAAAGAGAAATGAAAAATTCTTTGTACACACTTATAAAACATACGTTCCCGTATGTTTAATAAGTTTGTAAGTATTTTTTCAAGTTTCCGTACTTCGTTTATAAAAATATAAAACTTTTTTAAGAAATAATATATTTTTAAATTAAATGTTTAATTTTAATTTATTCATTAACATAGTCGGACACATTATTTAGCACTCCATTATAGATCAATCTGGAGGGCTTATTGCCAGATGGCAATCTCTTTCAACCACCAGATATAAGTAAAGGAGATTACAGTATCCGGCGGTAAATAATACACATCGGGCTTAAGAAAGATACTGTCGGCCATAATCGGCTAACTTCGGCTTTGTAGAGCGTTGTTTATGTCATTCATACACGTGTTCCGTCGGGATTTGTCAGTCGTTGTCAAGCGTTCTAGGGACAGAGACGTCGCTCTACTAAGCCGAAGGTACCGACGATTATGGCCGACAGTCTCTTTCTTAAGTCCGATGTGTATTACTTACCGCCGGGTACTGTACATGGTTGCAAAAAATGTTCAAATTATTATTAATTGCAACCAGGTTGCTGTTATCTTTCTATGAGCGGATCGCACCGCAAATTATATGCTTAATCCAGCGGCTTTAAACTCGAAGGCTCGATTATTGTGACCTATGACAATGTTGCCTTTCGGGAACGCTCTTTACTTTATGTTGATAACCAATACGGATATACTAGGGAATAATACTTTATGTTGATAACCAATACGGATATACTAGGGAATAATACTTTATGTTGATAACCAATACGGATATACTAGGGAATAATACTTTATGTTGATAACCAATACGGATATACTAGGGAATAATACTTTATGTTGATAACCAATACGGATATACTAGGGAATAATACTTTATGTTGATAACCAATACGGATATACTAGGGAATAATACTTTATGTTGATAACCAATACGGATATACTAGGGAATAATACTTTATGTTGATAACCAATACGGATATACTAGGGAATAATACTTTATGTTGATAACCAATACGGATATACTAGGGAATAATACTTTATGTTGATAACCAATACGGATATACTAGGGAATAATACTTTATGGATGAATGAATTAAGTGAATAACACTTTCGTGGCATACTTGGTAAAATATATCTTCCAGCCCGGAGATTACAGGTTTGATTCCCGTTGGAACACAATTTATTTTTAAAAGGATCTAACTTTGGTTTTTCCCTTAAATTGATTTCCAGAATGAGATTGTTAAAAAACAAAAAAATATGATAATCAGAACATTTTTTTATCTCGTAGAAGTCCTAAAATTTAAATAATTTTACTTTTTATTCTCTGTGGCTTAACGCTCTTTATTATATCGCATAAATCATGCTTGTTCGGATCAGCAATGTTTAATGCCCATAAGAGGCTTAGAGTACTATTTCACAGTAGCCTGCTACGGGTTTTACATATGAATACTGGATTTGTAGCCTTTATGTGAGCTTTCTCTAGGCCGCAGCAATTTCTATCAAAATAAGTAACACAGTGGCGGATTCCGAGAGAAGCATTGGATTAAGTTTTATGATGTACAACAGTTCTTTTTATATTTTGATGACGAGACTTTCTAAAATAAAACTCGCAGATTTGTCGAGTTGCGTGCATTTTTACTTACATACTCGTACTTTCAATAGCGTTACAATTGTACTAAACCTAACAATGCTTCTGCACCTCTCGTGATCATGCATCTTCTATTTTCATCCCTCCTTTCTCTTCTCTTTGATGATGATTCAGTCATCGACACCGTTTAGTGACATTTAACCCCCTCAGGAATCTTTCTCTGAAAAAAAAAACGTTTTAAACTCTCTTATGAAAGCCTCCAGGTGGCTAGATTTTTCACTGTTCTGGTTCAGCGACGCAAAAAGTTCTGTCGGAATGATTTACTAGCCTTATTTGGATCAGTAATGTGGAAGATCTCAGAGCTCGACTTTGAAGTTCAGGAGATACATAATAAATACAGAGTTAAGAGATATGCAGAGCTTAGGCAATATTCTCCTGAGACTTTAAAGTTTGGCTAGAACAGTACCATAGCCATGCATCCATGTATAATAGTTCAGTATTTACTAGTCAAATCATCATATTTTTCTTCAATAATTTCTGTTTTTAAATGTCAAACAAATATGAAACTTTTAAAATCAGTAATACAACGATATTATAACTCAGATTATTTTAACAAATTCGAAGGTTCATTTCCGATTCCTTTCTTTTTCCCCATCCCATCCTTTGATTGGTGATATCTCATTTTTGTTTTTATCATTTATATTGTTTTTGAATTTTTTACAAATAAAGAAAGATTTGAATATTTTTTTCAATTATGTATCTTCATTTATTTACTTTTGTGTGGTTAGTTGTAAGAGATTGCGACGTGACCACAAGCCCATCTAATTGTTTTACAACAAAGTGTTATAATAAATTAATAAGATTAAAGAAATATTTTTAAAACGCAAAAGAAATACCAAAGATTCTATGCTGTGGCACACAGAGGTTTAATTTTTTTTTTTTTTGGAAATGCAACTAAGATAAAACAGCTGAACGTTCTAAAATCTTTGATGAGCTTTCAAGATACTGACAAATTGATTTAGACTTTTTAATAATCAATTTAATTTTAAATATGACCTTATCTACTGATCACAAAATTGTAATAAAAATATAAAATATGGTTTTGAAATAAGTGATTTGGGCCCTGGATATAATCACACTGCTGGAGTTACTTGCACTTGTGTACGAACGAACATCTCCTACGATTTTCTATGGGCACCAACGCTAGTCACCAGTGTTCAATATCCTGAATTATGCATCGGGCACGTGTTAAAATGCGTGGCACGCCTCATTGGGTTCTCCTCGTGGATTGTGAAAACGAAATACTGAACAAGATTTAATTTCTTCGCCGCAATAATATATGTACTCTTTCACTTCACGTTTCATTTCATTTGAATTCTAAATATGTACGAGTATGTTAAAAACAATTGAATTTGTTTAAGCAAGATGCCACATATTTTTCAGACTACACGCATTCATACCCAAATAAACGTTTTTGATTCGATGAAGTATTTATTGTGATTAAAAACAACAATACAATTTTATATATTAGGAATTTAAAAAACGAAATTATTTTGGTTGAACATAACGCTTCGGGGCAGAACTATTTTAAATCTTTGGAAATGGTATTTGGATTAAGTAATGCCACAAATGTCACAAAAATTAACGAGGTGTTGTAGATCATAAATGTTCGGGAATATTCTGTATGGTATTTTGTATATACCGGTTATTTGCCCCTCTGTGTGGTATACGCATGAATTGATTCTCTTTTTTTTGACTCCTGGCCCAAGAACATATTTTACATTGCGTGTCCTCCGGGTGTAAAAGCTCTTATCCTGGAGTTTGTAAATTTTTTTAGGATTTTTATCTCTAGAATTTGTAATTCACTTTTAGTTTTCTCATTCATTCATTCATTCGTATGGTATTAACATGTAGAAAATCAAAACCATATTGTCTTCGATCCCTAGTAATCGAGCCTTCGGGCCAAGAATTACTGGTGTAGACAAGCATCTCATAGTTCGCCATTGTATGTGTTTGAAATACTAATGCACATGAACAAGCAGCAGCACTCGCTAACGTTTAGTGGGTGCGACTTATGGTTACCAGACAGACACTTTGACCAGACAAGTAATTTTTTGTTCTTTTTTATGGATATTATTGGGAATCTAGACCGAAACTCTTGGGTTCCGGTTTAGAGTGACCAGCGTATTACCAACCACGGGAGTTGTCAACCTAACGACCTCCGTGGTCTTTTTATTATTCTGTTTCAATACAAAGTAATCCTGTATAATGTAATGTGATATATCTCACATGAAATAACCAACGACTTGATGGATTCGCAATAATATATCCTCCCTCTCTCGCGAAACCGTTAACGGCATCCCCGCGGAATCCTTGATAATCCACTGTAATGTAAATTTTACGATTAACCAATATCAGCATTTAATTTCATGTTTCAAAACAGCCCAAACAAATTCAGAGAGCCAACAAAATAAAAAATCTGAAAAGTTAAGCCTGTAACAGCTTCGATAAATAACCAAATGAATAACTGCCTGTCAAACACAGTGGACATGTACAATGTCTACGTATTGCCATTGCAATGCCCCCTCATTCCCAGCAGTCTTCGTCACTCCAACAATACACTTTTCATCCGGGTTGGTCTCTGCAACCGTACCAATACCAGTCACGCCGTAGTCCTAACGAGTCACGCTAGTGATTCATTTAAATATTTGCACAGATATAGCTTCAATGTGTCTTGTTACGTATAGGAAATATTGCAATATATTTGGAGGCATCTGACTTTAGGTTGACTGAATAATCAAAGTAAAGTTGGTCCAATCAGTAATTTTCTATCATGTTACTAAAAATCATCGATAAGTCAATTGATGATTGCTGCTATACGATTGATAAGATTTTTGTTGGTAAGTTTTTCTCAATTTCAGCATATTTTTAGTGGGTTTTAGTGTCAAAAACGACTGTATCATAATATATGTATTTGTAAAAATTTATATCCAACTTTATTTTGGTTGCTTTCACATTATATTGCTGTCATCATCGAGTGAAAATATAAGAGTGTCAAAACGATAAATCAAACGGTTTATTACTTCACTAACTTTGGTGAAAATGCTCATCAAAAACCATGTAGTTAATTTTCTGATTAGTGTAAAATTCGCAAAATTCTTTATGAGTTTCCTATTACTTTCTTAAATTTTTAACTATAAATTAATTTTCAAAACTGCATGCCCATAAAGTGCACACTGATAAATAACTATTGAAACTCCCTTAATCGAGTTTATATTACCATAAAAGACAATCTCTGTAATCAAATATTAGGTCCTTACATATGAAATTGGCGTTTTGCCGTACTGGCAACTTTGATCTCAAATATCTTCTCTTTGGTTAGGAATTCCAAATTAAAATTTATACAGCTATTTACTCAAGTATTTGTGTTTCGAAAATTATAATTCATTTGTTTTTTTCTTTGCGTCACTCAGTTTACAAAATGGAAAACTTGAAATATCGCGTTATTTACGAGTACGAGTTCCACCGTGGCACCAGTGCTGCAGAAACGGCTCGAAGGATTAATGATGTGTATGGTGACGGTGCCGCAAAAGAAAACACATTGCGTTTTTGGTTCCAACGTTTTCGTTCTGGAAATTTCGACCTGCGGAAAAAGCCCCGTGGACGGCCGGAGACCAAAGTTGATAATGAAGAATTGAAGGCTATTGTGGAAGCGGATCCATCGCAAACCACGTCCGAGTTAGCTGCAGGCTGCGGTGTTAGTGATAAAACTGTTTTAATCCACTTGAAGCAAATTGGGAAGGTGAAAAAGCTTGAAAGGTGGGTACCTCACGAATTGAGTGAAGCAAATCAACAAACGCGCGTTGACTGCTGCGTTGCATTACTCAACCGGCACAATAATGAAGGGATTTTGAATCGAATCATTACCTGTGATGAAAAGTGGATCCTGTATGATAATCGGAAGCGCTCATCGCAATGGCTGAACCCTGCCGAACCAGCCAAACCATGCCCCAAGCGAAAATTGACTCCAAAAAAGTTACTTGTGAGCGTTTGGTGGACTAGTGCTGGTGTCGTTCACTACAGCTTTCTTAAATCTGGCCAGACGATTACGGCAGATGTCTATTGTCAGCAACTGCAAACCATGATGGAAAAGCTAGCTGCTAAACAACCGAGGCTGGTTAATCGCTCTAGGCCACTGCTGCTTCATGATAACGCTAGACCACACACTGCACAACAGACGGCTACCAAATTAGAAGAGCTTCAATTGGAATGTCTAAGACATCCACCGTACTCTCCGGACCTTGCCCCGACAGATTACTATTTTTTTCGAAATTTGGATAACTTCTTGCAAGGGAAAAAATTCAACTCCGATGGGGCAGTCCAAACCGACTTCAAAGATTTTATTGATTCCCGTCCGAATGGTTTTTTTAGTAAAGGGATCGATGAACTACCTATGAGATGGCAAAAGTGCATAGATAGCAATGGTACATACTTTGATTAAATAAATATATTATATTAAAAAAAAATCAACTTTATGTTCCTCCCAAACAAAACGCCAATTTCATATGTAAGGACCTAATATTATATATTTATGAAAAATAAAAGGTATTGTACATTGTTTTTTTAGTCATATTGTTGCTCTGACAGCATCGTAATTCCCTGATGGTCTGGAACTGATGAGGTGCTTCGCCTCCACTTCTCCAGGTCTTGATCCGTGATAGTGCAGCACTCAATTAATAATAAGTCATCTCTTTCATATGGTCTTTCCATCTTGCTTGAGACCATCCTCTTCCTTACCGTCCCTCAACACTTGCTCGCCGCTCTTCAACACATCCAGTCATTACCGACTTTTCCAAACTGTCTTAATCTCTTTGGCAGACGTAAGACAGTATTTTTTGACCTGTAGATCCTAGACGATGGATACAGTGCTTAAGTGGCATAAATTATACTATCTTATCATAATTTAGAAAAAAAGAAACGTCTCAAAAATATCAATTTATATTTACAAACCTTAAACTATTTTCTTGTATTATAGCTTAAACTGAGATAATATAGCATACGCTTTGTACGATGATATAAATGTCGAAAAAATTAAAAATATTATTTTGCCTCCAGGCTACATAATTTTACAATATGCTATTATTTTCTTTAAAATTATGTTTGTTATTGTTTCCACAATAATTTTTGTTAATAATAAAATAATTTAATGACTTCAAGTTGTATTGCTAATGGCATTCAATTATTTATTGCTCTGATATTTTTTGCAATCAATAACGTTAAATTTTCCATGAAGATCTTACTCAATAACAATTTGCGAAAGTGGTTCTCAACATCTGGGTCGTAACCTAAAAATATAAAGTTTGTATAGTCGAATTTTATGATTCATCAAGTTAATGCTGTTCTGTTTTATTGTAACATTGACAACAAAAGTTACATACAGTTAACATGCTTCTTGAAATATTTTTTCATTTAATTATCCATTCGGAACGCAGGGATGCCATAAAACGTCTTCATCCATGTCGGTCTTCAGCCTTGCAATTCGCGTTCTTCGTTGGCTTCCCCGATCCAAGTCCGAGTTGTAAAGCTTTACTTTAAGGGTTTTTAGAGATTATCCCAACTTATTTGCGAATATATGTTTCTTATACTCGTGCTCTACCGAAAAAGACTACATGAAAAATATAAAGGTCTTATTCTCCTTGCCACCCTCGCACAGCGACAATCTAAGCGATCTAGTTGATAAGACGCCTGTATTCCAGCCCACGGGTTGTGGGTTCAATTCTCGTTGATGCCCAGATTCAAAAAATGGTTCCAGTTCGGTTTTCCCTTCAGGATTGTTAACATCATTTTTATTAGTTGGAATAGATTTACACAACGCAATAAACCCACCAGGATGAACCGTATACAATGAAAGTGTAGTACAACAATACAATACCCCACGGGAAGTTATTAAAATAAAAGAAAAAGCACAACACTCTTGGTTGTGCTCCTTTGATGATGAGTTGTAAACCTTGAAACCGGTAGGGTTGTACCGTTATATAAAGATAAATAAACAGTGTTGGACTCAACAAATTATACTGCCTTTAAACCTCCACAGTGTAAAGGCCTCACCTATAAATAACTTATTTTAAAAGCTTAAATTATTACACCTGTGTTTTGAAATTTCGTGTCGAAACCAAAATTCAGTTTAAATATTCTGATTTACAATATTCGCATGTTCTCTATTTGTTCATAAATTAATATGAGTGGCCCAGGGAAATTTCGCCAACATTGATTTGATTTTATATTTACAACAGCGCGCTTATTAAACACTGTTTACGTAATCTTTGTAAAAATTCACATGGCATTGAGAATTATAAATATATTATAAATAATATTGATTGTAAATTAATAAAAAGATTCCAATGAACCATTTTTTTATTGTATGTTCTATTGAAATCAGTTTTTGAAACATGAAAAATAACCGAGGTTTTTTTTAATACGATGTAATTTTTTTTATACTCATGTATTTTTTTTTTGTATAAATAAAGATGCTGCAAGACGAACCGTTTTTTAATGTTATGAATATATTCCATACCACACAGACATATAGTAAATACTATAAATAAATAATACTGTTGGGATGGTACTTATCAAAAAAATAAATCATCATAATTAGCACCAAAAATACAGTAAGAGAAATTGGTCATATAAAATAAATAATTAGCACCAAAATACATTCGAAGTGACTGTGGTTATAGAAAATAAATAACTGACACTAAAGC
Source organism: Odontocerum albicorne (assembly GCA_949825065.1). NCBI lineage: Eukaryota > Metazoa > Arthropoda > Insecta > Trichoptera > Odontoceridae > Odontocerum > Odontocerum albicorne. Next base: position 19,339,760 of record OX463847.1, on the reverse strand, counting down.
CACATGATGTATTTATTTGGCCAGTGCCAGTTATTTGGTCATATGTGATCATAGAAATAAGTAATTGATACCAAAGGCATACGAAGTGACTATGGTCATACAAAATAAATAACTAGCACCAAAGACACATGAAGTTACTATGGTCATAGAAATTAAATAATTTTACAACAAAGACACATGAAGTGACTATGGTCATATAAAATAAATAATTAGCATCAAAGACACATAAAATCACTATGGTCGTATAAAATAAATAATTGACACCAATAACACACGGAGGGATTTTGATAGGATGAAAAAATAATTTGTATCAGACATATGAAGTGCTTATGGTCAAAGAAATTAAATAAATTGCACCAAAGAAACATGAAGTGATCATAAAAAATAAATAATTTGAACATGAAGTGACTATGGTGAAGTAAAATAAAAAATCAATACCTGCAGTGACACATGCAGTGACTATGGTTATATAAAATGAATAGTTACGAAATGCACATGAAATAACTGTGGTCATATAAAATAAATAATTAACACCAAAGATACATGCAGTGACCATGGCTATATAAAATAATTAGTTAACACCAAAGGTACATAAAGTGACTATGGTCATATAAAATTAGTATTTTGCACTGAAGATTCACAAAGTGACTATGATCATATAAAATAAATATATCACAAAAAAATACTCAATACCAAGTAAACGTTTTACAAAATAATGTCCAGAGATATCAAAATTATTACCAAAACTTTTCAGTTGGTTATTAACAGGTGTTGCCTTGGAAAATGTAATGCTAACGACCCATGCTCAGTATAACTGAGGTAACAGTCGCGACCTTATAGCAATAATATTCCTTCATTGTATTCTCGTTCACCAATTTCAACCAATTAAGGAGAATAAATCACATATCTTATATCTGATTGTCGCTTCAATAAAAAAGACGTATTTTACGTTTTGATGGAAATTTTACAGCCATTATCTAATTCTCACCATCTTGATTACTCGATTGTGAGGCTGTCTTTACGGAATAGTGCAATTTGATGCGTCAAAACGATACAGTGGCATTGTGAAAGACATATTCATATTTGTAAATTATACTAATATGTAGTTTAACAATGATATCTGATCTTATTTTCAAATATCTTGGATGATTAAAATATGATTGTAAGATCCTAAACTTTTACTAACAAAGTCAAGATATATTTTTTTATGATAGGTGGTACCGTTTTAAGATCAGATGTTACCACGGGTATTTAGAATAATTTAGTTTTTCTTCTAATTGTTTTGTTGAAGGTTTCGTGATATCGGTGAAGATAATGTTGAATGCTACTTTAGATCTAAAAGTAACTGCAACTGTGCTGCTTTTTCCCTGCTTAAAGATCACAAATTAGCGTAAGGAATGAAGTTTGTTTATGTTTTTTGAACAAAATGTTTCCTGGAAGACGCCTGAACTAACATAGATGTGGAGAAATGTATTAGGCTATTAATTTAAAATGTCTTTGTGGTATTGGTAACATTTTGAAAAGGGAAAAGTCTCACTTTAAAGTAAAAGAAGTATAAGTATAAGTCTTCACATATTTTCACATATCTCTCTTTATATAGAATAAATGAAAAGTAAGGCAAATCAATATGACATGGGTATTTGTGTATGATATATAGTTGTCAGATTATTTTGACATTTAAATGTTGTGAAAATAAACAATAAAGCTTTGTTTTCAACTGAATTTTAATCTTGTTAGAAATTTACTAAAGATCGCTCATATTGTAGCAAGTAGAAGAAAGCTTCCTCGTAGTTGGTGTATCGAGTTTCCGTTTATCAATTCCGTTAACGTTCAGGTCACCAGACTAGAAAAACTCGTCAAGTGTGAACCGTGTCTACTCTCACTCTCGTTGCAGTTGCCCGCTAGGCTTGATTATTTAACCCATTAGGGTGCTTGATATATTTTTTTATAATCATATGTCTGTTCAACACTTAATTTTACATATGATTGACTTAATTCAATTAAAGGTGTATAATATTTTTTCAATGGAAGAAAGCAACAACTAGATATATAATTTGATAAGCGTGTTTACGCGGAACATAAAATAAATATATACAGACAATTGGTTCTACATTCATTAAAATTTAATCACTTTTAAAACTGGTGTTGGTGATATAAGTCGCCCAAGGACGTCGAAAACATGCTCCGCAGTATATACTGCAACCATATTGAGGACAGATGTATCATTACATTTAACTCCTGGAGCATGGAAACGTTCGTTCTTCTGGCGGCCCATGGGATTCTCAGTATTCGACGCTAGCACCACATCTCGAAGGAATTGATACTTGCCCTTCCTCGATCTTTTATTGTCCATGTTTCAGTGCCGCACAAATTTATAGGCAATATTAGAGGTCGGACTAGATTTGATTTGGTATGATTGGAATAACCTAAATCGCGTCATATTTTTACAAATGTGTCATGTCATTTTTGCCAATCACTATTCCCTTCTTTATTGGTTTTTGTACAACCGTCTTCTTCACTAATCGAAAAACTAAGTTGGATAAACTCTTGCACCACTTAACTTTCCCGACAGCTGTAGAACATTACCTCTATGTACTATCATGAGCTTTGTTTTGGTATGATTTATTTCCAGCCCATATGTACAACTCTTGTACAACTCTATCGATCATCTTGTACAAGCTGCAAATCGGAGGTTGTTGAACAGATACTCACCAACTTTAGTAGCTCTCTCTCAATTGTACAGAGCTCTTCTCATGGTGTGCTCACCATACAAATTTAATAGTACTGAGGACAATATACATACAGTCCTGACAAACTCTCTTTTGCGCACGACATCCATTGGATAGATAATTGTTTATCCTCATTCTTGTTTAAATCTTAACAACAACTCTCAAATATATCTTTTTTATGGGAGAAAAGGTCCATCAGTACACAATTTCAGTCATAGAAAAATAATTAAATGGACAGTAATGAGTTAATAGCAAAACTGTTGCACCAGGAAATTAAGACGATTGGGAAAGTAAAAAAAGACTTGAGGAAAAAACAAGTAGAACCAACTAAGATTGATTCATTTGCATACTATGTAAATAGTTAAGTGTTATATAAGAATTGAAGTTATTCAGGTTATGTCATCATCGGACAAACATTTTTGACATACTTTTCACGTATGTTTCCGGAAGATCGGAGAGGTGGTATTGCTTGGTGCGTAATACATATATACTTCACGCCGTTTCCCTGCAGAGGTTGACAGAAAGGAGTGGGCACCAGACTTTCCTAGTACGCATTTCGATAGTATTTATCAGACACTTTTCAGTATTTTCTACGTTTACTTTTTACAAGCATATATCTAAGTTGGTACTAAAATTATGTTGTGGACTATCCTTTTAGCAAATTTTGATACTGACCGGTTCGGGTATCGCTACACGCCGTTGGATATCTTTCGCAACTCGTCAATCATCTAAGAAAATACTACTTAAATAACAGAATTCCTTAACTTGTTCTAATCTTTCATTGATTAGATCATGTTTGACCTTAGTTCATAAGCATGTTGATAATTCTTGGTACATAATCATAATTGAAAGCTTTGTTGCCCCTCGAATAAGTTTCCAAGTATATGTATTTCACTACCTTACCAAGAGCGAGTGAAATTATACGGTTTTTAAAAACTACGTTTATCTTTAAAAATATTTCTATTTGTATTTAAAACGTTAGTTCCCACTTCGTCGCTATCATACCGCGAGCAGATCATAGGCTTCCTTTAGGTCGAATGTGAGCTGGATGTAGCATGCCTACGGGACGACAAGGTTTGTCAAGTCAGATTGTTGAGTTTTCTGACTGTATCTTTTTTCCCATTGGTTGTTCGTTATAATCGAGTTGAAAGCGTGGCCAAGAGACAATATCGTCTTCGACCCCAGTAATCAAACCTTTGGGTTAAGAGTCACTGGCATAGGTAACTAACTCATAGTTCATTATCGTACGTGTTGGCATATTATCGCAAGTGTACAGGCAACAACACTCACACGCCTTGCGTATGCGAGTATTGTTACCAGACGAACTCTTACCAGACTGGGACCTATTTTTTAACATTTTTTTATATTTTATATTAGACTCTTAAAAGCACATTCATTACAGTACTAACTAAGAAGTCGATTCTGGATAGAAATTAAATTAAATTTATAAAATAAATGAATTGAAATCGATTTTTGTCACGAAAAGTATAAAGACCAACTCATATCACTTGAGTTTCTCAATCTTAATAGTTCGTGAAATTGTCCAAATTGAATGATTTTGTGATGTCACGTTCTGCATCGAAGAATCTCTTTTTCAGCGACTGATGAGTCTGATACCGGTACAAGATGGTATTTCTACTCTTATTCACCAGTTCGCCCAGTGCAAGTTCGTGAAAAAATAACCGACTATGAAGCGTAACTCTTTCCCACAATAAATTATGATTTATTCAATGTTAATATTAGAAACTGTAACAGTTAATATTAGAAATTGTAACGTTGCTGTTTCCGGATGCCAAAAATGTGGCCTGGAATAACAAATACACGAAAATAGAGAGAAAGGTTACAAAATTTACAAAGCATGCATGCAGCCTATTTGCAATGTATTAAAAAGCTTTGTTGGTATGGGCATGGGATAAGAAGACCCCATAAATACACTGCCATGCAAGCTATGGATACATGAATGTCACCATGGTAAAGACTATTACAAATGAACGGACTTTCAAGAAAACGATATTCAAAGCAGAAGAAACTACAGACTATGAACTTAAAAAGCCGATCCTAATAGTGTATTACATGGTATTTAGGATACGGCAAGCAAGAAATAATGGTGATTTTTCCACAGTTGAATTGAAAAACTGTTCAACCACAACGACCTCCACCAAGTAAATAAAGTCTCTGCTGTCTCTGGATGCCTAAAATATAAGGTTTGGAATAACAAATCGTAAAGAATATGAGCAAAGTCAAAAAATTACAAACCATGTATGAGGTCAATCATGACTTTGATAATAGATCGATGTACTCGTATAATAAATATTGTCTAATATACCGGAAAAGAAGAATCTGTTCGTGTTTCAGCAGATCGATATACATTTAACCTCTGAACCCAAAGATGGTGAAGGAAGATCATTAAGATGGTTTTAAAACTTGAGGAGGTTAACCCATTAATATCCATTTTCATTTTTTGATGCCCACTCTTCTTTTCACACAGTCTTACACAAGTAAGGATAATATTTGTCTAGGGTACAGAATGTACTGTACAAGTTATCTAAGTTTGAATCCTTAACTGTCAATTTCTATAGAACCTCTTTGAGGTTCGATAAGTTTACTGATCACACATTCTCATCGGGATATTTCACTATTCAGATTAACTTGAAAAAATCTTCTGGAAGAATGAATGAAGAAAAAAGTGAAAACCATTTTTTTCCTGTTGTGCTAATTTTCGAAATCATCATCCCATGAATTCTTAAACAAATAGGTTGTTCCAGAAAAACATACACACGCTTTGAATGATTATAAATTCAGTAACTTCTCGTATTAAGGTATATCTAAGATTAAACTTTAAATTAAAGAAAATAGACGTAATTTTTTTACGTTATCGCAAGTTATCAAATTGAGGGCATCGTTGTCCATACACTGCTGATAGATAACGTGGAATCGCAAACATCACGAATAATTTGGTTTGATTTTGGACGCATTCTCTATCAATGGCTGTTTTCAATTCATCAACTGTTGCCGGTTTTGTGCCATAAACTTTACATTTGACGAGTCCCCATAAAAAAAGTTTATTGGCTGCGCTGCGGGTATTAAATGCTTCGGCATATTTTCAAGATAGGCCCTCACATTAATATGGTAGTAGAGATGAAAAAATCATACAGCAAGTTTAAATAAATGACACGGTGTATAAGTGCGTATAATTTTTTTTAGGACATCCTGTATTGTATGTTTACGAGGCCTTTTGTCCAATGAAATTTTGTCATAGAAAACATTTAAAACTACATCAGCTGTATAACGTGTGTTGTAATTTTTTGCATTTAATATATTATAAATGGTTGATTTTTATAAGATAAATTTGTATATTTAAATTACAACGGACTTGCATATTTGGTTAATGTCCATATTTTCACTTTTTTCTAGTGCAACATTGTCGAAGGAAATGACGATTTACGCGTTTTGCAATACTCGAGAAATAATTAAAATCGCTCTAATGACAAAGTTGTCAATGTTGGTATTATGACTTTGTTCTTGCTTGTGAATTTCTAGACCGTGATATTTTATTGAGCAACATATGATGGCTTTGGATCGGTGGCTGAATCCAATCTAAATGTGATCTTATCAGATAAATGTGTGAGATTACGCGGTATCCGCTGTATAATGGCAATATAAATTTGATGTCATGTTTTAACAGATTGATCGTTTCTCTATTGATAGTCTTTATTACGTGATAGAAAATGAAGATGTAATCGAGATATGAAAAACATTAAACAAAGTTTTGTAATTATGAGATATTTATTAAACTCGAACTCGTAATAATAGATTTTTTACCTTTTTTATTTCGACGTAAGGAGGCAAAAGAGCAATAATAATTTATAGCTATTTTGGTATTTTATTTATGAACATACTCGTACACATTTGGCATTTCTGAACATATATATTAGGATTTTTGTGTGGGGAATAAAATTGGGTCGATATGAATACTATGTTTTGGTTCAATGATCAAAAATATTTCTCCAAAATATTTCTTGAGGTTTTTCAATGTAATAACTATTGAAGATAAATCTTCAATCATCTACTAAAATGCTTACTCAAGCAACAAGGCAATCTTGTGATGATTCACATAAGGCCATTGACATAGTGATTAATAAGTTTTTTCCCTCCGGTGCGTGATTTCAATTTGAACCAATTTTGGTAAGACACGTAAATAGGAATATGCAAAGTTTATATTATTAACTTTACTTCTTAAGTCAGAGGAATCATTGAAGTTGTATGAGAAGGAGTATGGACGTAGCAGAGAAGAAGGATATGTGTCGAGATAGGAAAGTATGGCGCTCTGCTTTCTCTGTCTGTCCCGACAGGGAAATGACGTGATGCTATGTATGTAAAATATTTTACTTATACAGGCATGGCTGGAACCAGAGCGAAGTATACATTATCACTAGCTTGTTCATATAAAAGTTAAAAAAAAGTGTACACTTATCATTCAATAGCGAACAAAAATGGTAAAGCAGTAAAATGAAAAACACTACTTCACAAATATTGTTTACATTATAATATTTTTGGTGTTGCTAATGGTGATTGACAAGTGGAAACGTTAAAATTGCATATTTATGGAAAAAAGTTTAAACTAAATATTCACAGAATCACGTCCTCGATTCTTTGAAATAAAAACACTTAGGTAGACAAACTCGTTGACCTCTTCGTAATCTCTTAGCGAGTCAATTCTTATCAGTGTCCAATCGGTCCACGATAAGAACATTTGTTTATTTCTAGTCCTAGTTGGTGACTCTATTCCAACTTTATGAAGGAGCTCGCCCATCTCGTCTTTTTCGTTGACTATAAGCGTTGTATCGTCTACGAATCGCGTATTGGAAATTTTACGACCTGTTACGATAAAACTACCTTTCATTTAGTCTAATATTTTTCTCACGATAAGCGTTGTATAGTCTGCGAATCTCACATCAGAAATATTACGACCTGTTATGATAAAACTACCTTTCAATTCGTTTAATATTTTTCTTACGATAAGCGTTGTATCGTCTGCGAATCTCATATCGGAAATTTTACGACCTGTTATGATAAAACTATTTTTCTTACGATAAGCGTTTTATCGTCTGCGAATGTCAAATAAGAAATTTCATGACCTGTAATAATAAAGCTACCTTTCAATTAGTCTAATATTTTTCTCACGATGTCCTCTCTATATGTGTTAAATAAATTAGGGTATATTATACTGCCTTGAAATAGTCCTTGATATGTTAAGGTATTCAAGGCGGAGTGGCGAGGATGTGGTATTAAATATACTCGTAAGAATAAAGAGCTAAGTTAAAATGATTTTTTATATTTTTCCCTTTGACTACTATGTAATGGTAAGAGTTGGTGTAAAGTTTAAAAACGCTTTATTTAACTTGTACATTATGTCACATTAAGCACAAGTCATCCGGCATATTCAATGACCATTTTGATTTAAAGTAAAATAAATGAACGTAAACTTTAATTCACTGATATTAACAACTTGGTGAAAGTACAAAGGTGTTTAATTTTTTTATAGTTGAACAAATTCATTTACACATAATGATTATCGGATAATTTCTCGTGATCATGGTTTACTTTTTCAAATCTTAAGCTCGCACTTTGATCAGAGTCGGATTTGACTGAATATATGATAGTTGTAAAGTGTAATTAAAAAAAAACAAAACGAGAATGTACGAATTTACCAGAAATGTGTGATATAATGTTTACATCATAACCCTCCTCTATGGGATGGATGTATGGACACTGAGCAAAGAAACAACTCAAGAACCGAGGTTTTTGAGATGTACTCGTAGATCTACCAACGTATTCAAGACGATATACAGACATAGTCAAGATTCACTAGACAAGTTGTGTTACAAATGTGGAAGTTCTTGCTCGTATTTATGAGGACGATTCGCAAGTTGTAGTATCTCGGTTACATAATGCACAAGATACATTATTATACAACCAGGAAAAATAAATGACAAACAAGGCAGAGGACGCCGCCTCATCTCTCAGTTTAAGAACTTGTGGCAGTAGTTTGGGTGAAGTTCTACATAGTTATCCCGGACTATAGTGAATAGAATAAGAATTGCTATGGTGGTGGCCAATCTCTGATAGGAGACGGTACCTTAAGAAGAAGTATGATTTAGATCTTCCTAATGCGTGCTAGATTCTAGTGTATTTCATCACCAAATTGAAAGAAAATATGCAATACGAATCGTTCAATGATGAAAATCAGTGAATATTGAACAATTCGTTATTAATGAAACTAATATAAAAATAGTGATCAGGTCAAGAGTTTTGTATGAATAAATTAACTAAGTTCAGATTAAATTTTGTATTACATAAATAAGTAAATTTTGTTGTCTAAAATCCATATATGTGTTATCTTTACCGCGTCTAATGAATTTTGAATTTCTTTTTTCTTCGTGAATCTTTTCCACTCATAAAACGATTGTAAAACTTTTGAAGCTTAATCAATTGAAACTATAAATTGTCTATTTTTTTATATTTTTTGATATTAATTTTATTATATTGACTTATATAATTGCATAGTAACTTTAATTTGGAGGCACAAATCATCCCAGTTTGGGTGTATGGTCTATTAGTTAAAAAAAAACAAGTAAATAAATACTTTCAAGAATCAGTTAGATGCACAAATATTTGAATAAATGAAGCAATAGATATATACGAGTATTACAAGTGTGAATGTCTACCATATAATTGAAGTTCTCTTAGTGATCACCTCGGTAAATGTCTTTTCCTAGAAAAAATCTATAATATGTGTGATAATGTAAAGATCTTCTGGTCACTGATGGGCAAATACGCATCTGTATTAATGGAAAGCGGCAGTTTTCCTTGATTAAAGCATTTTTGACCCCACTTCATAAATCTCGGGGCTATTTCCAACAATTAACTATTTTCTTAAAAGGAAACTAGCTATCTTACTTTCCATCAAGCCGAACGAACGAACAGTGGAAGCATTTCTACAATCACTCTCCGAGTTGGCTCATCGGCCGACTCGGAGTTATTGGTTATAGAGGTCATAGCGAAGGTCACGTGTTCGTGTTTGGTTTCAGTCACAGAGACTAGTGACCATAGCGAAAGTGAGTTTCAATTCAAATGGAGAGCTCGCTGAGCGATAAGTTTCAAATTGGAACCGGATATTTGATGCTTTCTTGTCGATTGTGACGGTGACTGGGAAATTCATGGTCGATGTCATTTGAACGTAAACAAATGGACGTCATCATTATCATCACCACTATCACGCCATCCCCCTATTAAGGTTGAACAGATAACAGTTAAGATGTATCAGATCTCCACTTGATTCTACCCTGCCACGTCCATATACCTCGTCATGCATACTCTCATATTATAAATTATTTTTCTTATTCCCTACTTCAGAATTGGATTAATTTGCTCTTGTCATATTTTTCTGTGTCTACTCAAATTTCTCGTACCTTCTATACTACTCGTATAGATTATGTTTTTAAACCTTTCATCATTCTTTTTTCCACGTGGCCGAACAATCTTAATGTTTCTTTCTTTATCTTAAACACTGCATCTTCTGTCAATCCGCATTCATTTCTAATGTTCTCAATCCTTATTCTGTCACATATTGTTTTTCTCACATTCTACGAAACACTCTCATCTCTACGACATCTAATTATCTCAATATCATACCGTTTTGCTCCGCACAAGTTTTGTTTGGATATTCTAATGTTCAAACCTAGATTGACGCGAGGACACAATTATTTTGATGAATAATTATGAGATATTTTGTACAAAAATCGTTAATATTAAACAATTTACCATACATGACCATGGGAGAGTGTTATTATTTAAGTTTTGAAGAAAATTATTTTACTCGTGAGTTTTACATATTTTGCACGCACTCTTCTTATATCATACAATCTTATTGTAAGACCTTTCTATTTATTCGTCGCGTATTTATTGAAACAAGATATCCTCTCTTTTTTTTCGGTAGGCTCAAATAATCATTTTTATTTCTTATATAAACTAGTTGTAGTTGTTCAATTTCTGGAATTTTAGAAACAACGTTTTTTTCACTTTGTGGTGCCATGTTTATATTTTTTTAGTAAAATAAATAAAACACTTATTTTTTTTATTTTGTACTCACCACTGTTTTATTTGAGTTCATTAGCGGTTTCAAAGACCTCCGTCTTCGTCGTCAGGTGAAGTTGAATTAACCTAAAATTATCTCTAAAGCACATTTTTTCTAATTGTAATATCTACAGAAGAATGGAGAGGGGAGGATAACAGGGAGGCGTCAAAAGGATGGATTTTCAACGAGAAACATATTTAGCAGAGGACTATTATTAAAATTAATTTGATTGTTTATAATATTGAGACTTAATTTAACGTTTTTTTTAAGTTTGACAAAAAAAAAACCGAAAAACGTTCATTGTTACCAACAAAATGTATGCAATAAAGATAATAAATAGCGGTGTTTTGCTTTAAACATAAGAATTTTTTACTTTGATTCCTCTTAAGACAATATCTTTTTTAAGTCTATAGGAAGACTTATTGTATCAAAAAGCCTAATAAATTAATAGTTAAAGCGGTTATCGCAGTTTATACTATCGTTTACTTTGGTCACGGTGGTGTCATGGTGATTGATGAATATCCCAAGATCGATCCAATCACAATAGAATTGTTTTAGCGAAGGCAGTTTATAGCTGACAGCTATAAGCAAGTTCTTATAATCGTCGGCAGCAATGATCAAGGTTAGTTAAGTGTTACCGGAGTTCTGCAATTAGCTCACTAACGTGGCATTTTGTGTTTGTTTAATGAAAAAAAACTCCTTTAAAAGGCATTGGCAAAAAAAGTGATTCGATTCGTCTGACTTTACTTGAAAAAAAAATAGTTATCTCGGAAATTAAGTGTACTAATCAACGTTATTGATTGTCTCGATTACATCAGCTTGTTAAATTTAATAAGACTTTTTTTTAATGATTTTCGACAATCTTTTAAATTAGAATGAAAATTATGGGCAATGTTTTATTTATTGTATGGATTAGCACACCTTTTAAATACTCGTTAACAAATTCATCAATATTTTTTTTATAAAAAACAGTTGCCAACTTTCAATTTATCGAATTGATTGATAAATAGGAACTAATTAACATGAATCTCGATAAACCAGCTTAATTTGTTTTGAAGAATTGAATATTATTAAATTTTAAAGTTTTGGTTAGTCTATTTTTGAAGTAATATGATCTTAAACCTGGAGGTGTCAAAGTTTTTGACCAATAAGTTGCAATTATTCTTTAGTGAACACATGTTTCGTAGATTAATGAAACTTGATCTGAGGAACAAAAAGACATAAATAATTATCCAAATACAAAGCTTAGTTTTATCTACTGACATTTTATTACAGGTTTTATCTAATTATGAATAAAGTATTTAACATTTTTATTTTAATTACTTATTTATACTGAATATTTGAAGAAAACCAGATTTTTATTTGCATTCTTTGCCGTCGTTAGCATGTTTAAAAAAGCGATTGAAAACCACTAAATTTTACGTCATCAATGTTATGTGATTCATTCCCAATTTTCCTTTCTTCCCCACCACTTCCATCCATTGATGATCTCTATTTGTTATTGTTATTAATATTGTTCCTGAGTTTTGTGAAAATTACTTACTTTTGTCTGATTCGTTGGAAGGTATTGTCACTTAGAAACAAGCCCAGCAGATTCTTATAAAATGAAGTGAAATAAATAGAAATTTAATAATAAAAAATATCCCCTTAAAAACATAAAATAATACATCAGAATGATTCCATACGAAATTGTTTTTTTGAAATAAAGTTTATTACTTACTGTATGTAAATGTGTTGCAAGTTCAATAAATCATGATTAATAACCATTACCACAAGTAATATTCAATGCCCATTTTTATTCACCGGTTTTATTAATCCTCATCTGCAGTATGTTCAGTGATAGTACCAAATCGTAAATAATCATCAGGGAAAGTATCTTATTTGTAAAATGTAATAAACTTAAATATGTTAATTTACCAATCATCATTCATTTCGATGACCAAAAATGCATTTATTGAAATTTCTTTTGGAAAATCGTTTCTAATTTAAAATCATTTAGAAGTTTATTTATGGACGAGCGTTATACATCTACCTATATAATATATATTTCCACAGTTAAGCTATATAATATATTTTCCAAAGTTATACATCTACCTATATAATATATATTTCCACAAAAAAATTACATTTGCCCCAAGTTTGTGATCTTTTTTTTTCCAAAAATACGATACAAAGAAAAAAAAAACAAACACACACGTAAACGATTGCGCACGAATATACAAAATTACATTTTCTATACAAAAAACATACTCGAACAATGCAAATTTGCGTTTTCAACTTACTATACATTACGAAAAATAAGTATATGCAATGGAACGATCGGCCATTAAAATAACCTCTAACAAGTAAAAAGCTAACAATTTACTAAATTATCTAATAAATGAACAATTATTTATCTGAAAATTAAATATGATCGTTTATTTTACTTGCCCGTATTATATGTAAAAAAACACCAACTCTCAAAATTGTGTTTCTCAGAAATAAAATCTATTAACACCAACTTAAGGTTTCAGTTTAATTAAATTATTTTATGTTTAGTTAAAATGGCATTTAAATGTTGAACTTTAGAAAGTGTGCCCAATTCTAAAATAGCGAGTACAATCAAAACCCGGCTTTTAGCTAGTGCATAAAATAAGATGGAAGAATTCCAAGGACGTCGAAACGCTTCTTCTTAAAATTGGTAACAAAAAGTCCAAGCAGAAAAGCAGCAAATTTCAGAATAAACCAAAAACAGAGAAAAATGAAAGATTGCAGCGAGTTGAGGAATTATACTATTTGGGTAGTATATTCTCAGATGGTGGAAGAGTTAAGAGCGATATCGAACGGCGTGTAGCGTTAGGAAACGAAGTCAATGGGACACTAAAACACATATATATATATATATATATATATATATATATATATATATATATATATATATATATATATATATATATATATATATATATATATATATATATATATATATATATATATATATATATATATATATATATATATATATATATATATATATATATATATATATATATATATATATATATATATATATATATATATATATATATATACTCGAACCGGACAGTATCAACATCTGCTAAGATGATAGTCCACAATATTTTTTTGGTGCCAACTTCAATGTTTGGGAGTAAAACGTGAACGTGGAAAAAGACTGAAAGGAGCCGAATAAATGCTGTAGAGATGCGTGTATTGAGAAGAATACATGATGTGACAATGTATGACAGAATACGGAATGAAGTGATAAGGGATGAGTATGAAATTGAGGCTGATGTGTTAAGTAAGATGAGTAAGAGTACATTGAGATGGTTGATCTTGACGATATTGAACGAATGCATGAAGAAAAATTTACAAAACATATATATCAGATGTGAGTGGAAGGTGTATGAGAGTTAATCCAAGGGAAGTATGGTTAGATCAAGTGAACGATATTCTGAAAGAAGAAATGCAGAAAGTCAGATAAATCATAGAGGTTGTATGAGACAGTGGAAGATACCAAGGATGTGTGTCGAGACATGAAAGTATGCCACTATATCCTCTCTGCCTACCCCGACAGGGAATTGTGTGATGGTATGTATATATGTACAAGTATGTATCCCAAATCAGTTATTATTAAATGTTACTTGAATCTTTAAAAATCCTTTGATTTTGAAAAAACAAAGATCAACGAAGAAACTACAAACCGTGCAAGATTAACAAAAAATACATCTGGTAACAATTGATTACTATAAAAAAATCATCTGGGAATAATTTATAAAATGTAAAAAAATTAATGCATTAGTTCCTCAATCTTCATTAATTTCACTGACCAAATGCATTGAAATTTATTTTCCAACATCGTTTCCAGTGTGAAACAATTAAGATTTGGAGTGGTTAAATGCAATTATCACACAAGTTCTCTTTTACAAATATAAGTCTTGACTCTGGCTCAGTGAAAATCATTTCAATTTCCGTAACCACCGTCTTCCAAAATAACATGATTTGTCAAATGATATTGGATTTTCAATATTTCATTTGCAACCAGATAAATATTAATTACTGAATATGCTCACAGAGATCGTGAAATATGTTTTTTTTACCATGCATGATACTGTTATATAAATAAGAAAAACGTTATAATGTGAAACATAGTATAGCTACTCAGATATATATTCTGTATCCAGCTTGGCAATTTTCCTCGTCTTGTTGGACGTTATTATATCAATATATTTTTTATTTTAATATATGGTTCCGGTTCAGATTAAAATACATTTTTATTTCTCTCACAAGATTCAATAAAATATAAAATTAGATTTCTCAAAAATAAACAAAATAAAAACAAAATTCTGACCCAATACTTTTGTAACTTGACCCAATACTTTTGTAACTTGACCCAATACTTTTGTATCATGTTGTTAATTTTAGCGTATCCTAAAATAGTAATGTTTATTTTTTTATCAGGGTTCCTCAATTGTAACTTTGAATTGCGAGAGTCCTTTATGATGTCCATTTGTTTTGTTGGCTAGAGTTGATGTTTATCATATATTTACTTTTTTTTAAAATAATGTACTTAATTTACAGTTTAGAGATTTAATAAAATAAACAGTTAAGAGAAAAGCAAAAGAATATAATTGAATAGACTTCAAACTTTATATTTAAGCTGATTGATATGTTTCAATGTAGAATTTTAAGTGTTAAGTGAAAAATGTATTCGGTTAAAACCACTAGAAATTTCTCTTGGAAATCGAACACACTAAGTTATTTGATGTTTCCAGATGTTAATCGACTTTCCTTTTTCCATCGATTTAGATTCATGAAGATATCCTATTGTTATTCCTCACAAAGCATCTCATGAATAAGTTAATATAACAAAAGTATAGCAAAGAGAGCCAACAGTACACGAGAAATCCATGTTTTTAAATAAATACTTGAATGTTATGCACATGGAAAGTAAAGCCATTGACCAGTTTGATACCTGGAAAGTATATGCATATAAATTTTCATTGACAATATTGATCAAATGTAACCACATTTTTTTTTCTTGGATTGTATAGAACGTTGTTTCTTTATTTAAGTTTGTGTTTTTAAAACCAAAGAAATTTTCAAGATTCAAGTAATTAGACGACCTTATTGATCTAGTTGGTACGACTCCTGTTTGACCTACGACCTTGGAGTTGCAGGTTCGATTCCGTTTGGGACCCAGATAATTTAATAAAGACTTCAGTCTTGTTTTTACTTAAGGCATCTTTAACATAGTTGTGGTTGGTTGGAAGAGATTGCGACATGGCAATCAGCCAAGCAGGTTGTACTGTATACAACGAAAGTGTAATACACTATAATACAATTTAATAATAACTCTGGTTTTGGGAACTGCATTTTATTGTAAAACTTTGTTTCCTGGAATTAGTTCCTCTTGCTCTTAAAACACCCTTGAAGAGAGTCTGCTGTATAAAAGTCACTATATATAGTACATTGACCTTTTATTATTTTTACTATCCGGTCTAAGACGTCACCATTTTGTACACAAAGTGTATCGATATTGTTCTTCCATATTATTACAACATACATATCTTCCTTCAATGTATTATATGAGATAAAAACCCATGTATAATATTTTATTATTATTTCTTATACACGAGAATTAACTGCGTGTGTGTATCTTGTTGAAAATTCTTTTTTTTGGTCGATTGTTTTTATATTGTTCATAATGAGTTTTTCAGTCTCCGTTCATAAAATGTTGGGATTGTGTCTTGCAGAATATCCATCTAAGTTCATTGACTTGGCGTGGGTATAGTAGTGCAAATGTTTTTGTCAAAATTATATGATTCACTCAAATATTGAAAATAAAAAAAACCATTACGCATAGAAAGGTTTTATATTAATTATTAATAAATGAACATTATTTAATACATAATTGGTTTATATATTGTATAATATATTATATGAGATCCGATATATTTCTATGGTCGTGATTTGTCATTCATCTAATCTTGACTCGAATGTAAATATAACTTGACATATTCTCGAGAGTGACACATCACTATGAGAATTAAAAGAATATTTAGTTTCTAACAAGTGTGCGGTATAAAAATGGCAGTAAACAATATAAATGTGTGACAAAAAAATCGTTCACAAACCTTTAATTTGTTATCACAGCTAACAAAGTAAAAAAACGCAAATATATCGCAAAGTATGCAAGTGGTATGCGCGCGCCGGCGGAGTGAGGTGCATGCGCGAAGTTGGAAGCTACGCCATTAGCTGACGCAGCGGGCGAACCGCTGGCAGATAAATATCAGAGTTCAGACTGAATACACATCATTAGCTATTAATATTATTTAAATATAATTGTATATATTTATAACGTACTGGATTTTCTTTTGAATGTTCACTGGACCACATAACGCAACATATATAGTATGTGTATAATATAAAGTTAAAAAGTGACATCAGAGAAACTTTATATGTAGCACTTTTAGTTAAGTTTGATATAAAATATTAAGTTAACTTTGATATAAAATCAGTTGACGTGGCTAATCTACATGTAAACATTCCATCCACAGAGAGGAGATAGCGCAAAGCTTTCATATCACGATACATACGAGTATATTTCAACTCAACTACATCCATACAACTACGATTTTTTTTACCTTTTATATTTCCTTCTTTCAAAATATCATTCACTTTATCTAACCATATGTGCCCAAACACTCTAAGAGTGCTATTCTTTATCTTACTTAATACACCAGCTTTAAGTTCACGTTCATTTCTAATCACTTAATTTCCATGTATTTTTACATAGTGAAACTCATTCATTATTTTCACGCGTGTACGCGTGCCTTCAGCATTTTTTCAGCTCCTTAAATATTTTTCTTTGTCCACGTTTCACTTCCATGTACCAAAGTTGGTACTAGAATGCTGTTGTGAATTTAAACTTTAGCAGATTTTGATACGTTCCGGATCGAGTATATCTATTTTGCTTCTCTATTGACTTTATTTCCCATTGCTACACGCCGCTCGATATATCTCGTAACTCTTCCATCATCTGAGAAAATACTACCTAAAAAACGGAATTCCTTAACTTAACTATACAAACGAGTGTATTTGATGTGTTTTTATGATTACGCCAATTGATGTCTCAGTTCTGAGAAATTATTCTAGAAAAAATATCCTTTGTACTTCTGATATCACGTACTATATTTTGATATCACGTACCATAATCGTCATACAAATAATTATGATTATCCTTACATCTCTTAGAGCTTTACGAACCTGGTATATTATTTATTTAGGTTCATTGACTTGTGTAGGCCCAACCTAAATATACTGTGCATATTTATTTATATGGAATGGAAAGGCATGTTGCTAAGATATTTTTTCAAAGGATCATTGACTTATTCAACAATGCACATAATACAATGTAATAAAATTTCATTCTTGTGATCAACATAAAATAAGACATTAAGGAATACTTAATGCCTTTTCAAAAGATTAATGAGGTATTTCTCCGAATAGAGAGGCAAGGCCGAATATTGCAATAGCCTCAAGTTATTGAATTTACTCGTAGTTTGGGAAATTAAAAATAAATTACTCTTTGAATTGAACGAACTTAGACAAAATAAAAAAATATATTGAAATAATCGCATTTTTTGCAAAGCATTTAAATACGCTATCAATATAAGAGGTCAACCCATTCAATCGAATAGATAAAAAAATAATGGATTTTAAACAGAGAACTTTTTATACATCGAATTTATATATAATATTATATTAGCTTAAGACAGAGATTAAAAATATACATGATGTATGAATAGAAAGGAGACAAAGTATTATGTTGTGATCGAGCTCTATGCGCTCTGTCTACCCAAACAAGGAAATGACATGAACAGAAATGTAGTTCTGCATAAATTAGACGAAAAGTAATTTTGCAGCGTCATAGTAAAGCTCGATGAAATCTTCTTGTAAAACATACTTCGACAGGGAACATAAGAAAATAAGAATTCTTCTATACTCCAACTAATCGGTCAAGCTTTCCGCGCTATCTAAGACTCTTTTTAAGGCTTTATACTTCTGAAATATTTAATATTGATCACCATAAAAATTGCGAGTGAATAACGCTTTTGACTGATTTTCTATGCAAATAAGCTTTTGGTAGAGTTTCTATGCAAAGATGATTTTTTGTAGATGTTTTAAGCAAAATATATTTATCGCATTTATTTATGATAAGAATATTTTTGGTAAATTTATGCAAAGAAAATTTTGGAAAATCTTTTATGCAAAGAAGATTCTTAGTAGATCGTTTTTTATAGATCTCCGTGCAAAGAAGATTTTCAATGCAATGATTTCGTGGTCACTTATATTTATTTTTCAATTTATAGCATTTTATAATTCCTTATTATTTAAGAATATTTGTTAGAATATACTATTTATAAGAGACTGCTCATATTTTACAGTTCGATTCCGATGTACAATCTGTCGAGCTTTTAGCAATAAGGAATTTATTCCAACAATCTTTCAGATTTGAAAAACTAGCATGGGAAACCTTGTTTTACTTTTTTGGATAAGTTGAAAATCAAACCAGAACTAAAGAACGCAGGTTTTCATATCGATCTGGTCCTCGTGATACACGACAATCTTAAGAACACAAACGAATTCATATACTTGACGGTCAACACTTGACAGTGAGATTAAAAATAAAACATCTGCAATGCTCGCAGAAGGCTGAACGCACGAGTTCATGGCCCTGATGAGGCATTGAACGGCGAGTATGAGAGAGAGAGGGAGGATAACATGTGTCAACAAGGTGATATGGGGTGATCTTTTCTTCATCTAGAATCAAAGCTGAGTGAAGGATGATCTAATCTTAAGACTCCTACAGCTAGACGTTATGGGTAGTGACTGCTTCTTGATTGATTTTTAGCTTTTTTGTTATTTTTTCTGCCTATTTTTGTATCTACACATATGTTTTGTATCTACACTTTGTTGAAGACTTAGTGAACTTGTATGTATATTATTGTATATCCTATGTATGTATATGGATATTGTATATCTGCTCTATAACAACAATATGCAAATAAATACCTTAAAATTTGTAATAAATATAAGTACATTAAAATTAATTATTTAATTTTATTTATCTTGTTCATATAATCTTATTTTGAATTGTATTACAATTTTGTTCCATGAAATATATCCTGGGAATTTTATTGCCGTGTGGCAAACTCCCCCAATCAACCAGAAATATATTAAAGAGTTCTTAAAGAAAAACTAGACTGAAATCCTTTTGAAAATAAATTGAGAACCAATGGAAACTCAATAAATAGCAAGGGAAATCGGATCCATAAACCGCGGGCTGGAAGACAACAAGCGTCTTGCTAACTAGCTACTACGGAGGTCACTGCTTCTTGGTCAAATCTTGGTTGTTTTATGTGACCCTTGAGGCGATTCTCATAGGAAACTTACCTTATATAATTTTGTATCGAAGGTCCTGATACAATATAATAATATGTTTTCCTTCGTATTTCTTACATGATTCAATAAAATGACTCATCTGTATTTTTTCATCGTTACATTTAACTCTGTAATATTTATCTATCACATTCCCTTTTTCTTCTAAAGATCACGGCCATCACGAAGTGATTATTGATTTGGCCGTACAAAACCATACATTTTTGTAAAATATAGGTAATTTAAGTTCATAGAGATAATTCTTACACCTTACCTAAATAGTGTATAATTTAACTGTCATCGTAAATCACCGTAAAATTACTGCATCAAAAGGTTGGTTTGTCATAAAATGTGCCTCTTTGTGGGAACAATGACATTATGCAATACAAATAATTATCGTTTTCATTATTCGGTTTGCGGTACAAAATATTTGAGAAACAAATTGTCAAGTAATAAACATTAGTTAGTTTTGACAGAAGTTTTGTCAAACTAAAGAAATCTACGAAATTCAGTTCTATGATTCTTTTTTCACTTAAGTTAGTCATGTAGTTTATTATCATCAAAACTAACTCTTAGAGTTAATTACAGATTTTTTAGTAACTCAAAAATTACTCTGAAACCAAAACAGACCAAAGATGCATTGATTCGTTGATATTGAAATTAATTTGGAATGGTATTAATAATTTTATAGTAAAAAAAAAGAAACGTAAATCCACACCAATACACCATTTTACTTATTGCAAGAGAAGAAGATAAACAATTTGAATTTTCTCATAGTAAATTATTGGTAACTAGGTCGAAGGCTCAAACTCCCAAAGATGAATATTTTGAGATAAATAATACTTAAGTCTATTCTTAAATATCGATAAGGATGTATCACATCTGACTATGCCAGGAAAATTGTTCCAAAGACAAGCCGAGTGAACCGTAAAATATGATGTGCTGGTATAGAAAATATTCTGCTGTCACTATTTCGGAGATACAGTCCATACTCAAAAGAAAATTTAATTTTCGACGCAGATTCTGAGGGTAGCTTGGATTGTTCAACACCCCAAGTAGGGTTAAAAGAACGTGGATAGTTATTCGCTGTCTTATTTCAAGCCATTGGTACGATATTCGGATCTATATGATCGTATATTTTTTATACTTGTAAATATTTGTATTGTTAGATTTTTCGTTGTTGATTTTCATACAAATAATTTGTAGTAGTTTTTATGGTCTAATAATATTTGTATACAAAATAAATGTTTATCATCTAATAAATATTATAAAATATTTTAAATTGTTACGGAAAGAATGTTGTTTACCGCGTATTAACATAAATTAAATTATTAAAAATTTTATGAATGGTTGTAAAAAATATTGAATTCTAAAACATTGTAAGTTAAAAAAAAAAAGCACAATTAAAGATTGTACGTCATTTAAATGAAAACATATTTATTTCATAGATTTGAACATACTCGTAAAAAATAATAATTGTTAAAATTGGGGAATCATAAAATAGTAAATAAAATTATCCTGTTATGGTTTGATGTACGAGTATATACTAACTTACTATCAATACTTAAATGCAAACACATTATCACGCCATGCTACTTTTGAGGTAGGCAGATATGACAGATTTCCACACCCTTTTTTCAACGCATAGAGCTTCCACTTTTCCAAAAACTTAACATATATCTCATAATATATTTCTGTTTTTCATACTTGCTCCTAGTAAAATGTATCCTACTATCTTGCACAAATCGTCTTAAAATTCCTTACTGTCCTATCAATATATTTTTTTAAAACTTTTTTTATTATTTTTGACAGTTACGTGGCATTTTATTCAAGTGGATTAATTAGAATTATCACTGGTAAGCCGAAAATGGGTGGAGATGAAGAAAATTTACGGTTTCTATAATATATATTGAAAAAAGGTGCTTATCATATTCACAACGATAAATTATATGATATATTCATAAGTACTATTTAACGGACTGTGCGAGTACAGTGCCAGGTTACTTACCATACAGGAGTCATATTTGATTTGAAATACCAACCTCAGATTTAAAAAAAAATAAAATGAAGACATGTGTCATTATAATTTCTAACAGTATCACAACTTAGACTATTTGTATATTCTGAAAATGAAATTTTCACTTTATGAACACGTTTCCACCCCTTGAAGATTAAAAAAGTTTTAAAACATGTCATCAAATTCATTAAAAATAGTTATTTTGTATTTTAAAAATATAAAAATTGCACTCTGTAAACAGTTATAATAAAAATAGACTAAAAAATATTTATTGATTGGAAAAATATACGACATTTAAGTGTCTTTTACAAACAATAGCAACATTTACTAAGTAAATGATAAAATAACAACATCTTAACAATATCAGCAAAATTCAAAACACATACGAATCATGAAATGACTTATTTATATGACATTATTTATAAAAAAATAAAATAAAATATAAAGATAATTAAATTACAAAAATAACTAAAAATCAAAATGATAATAGAGCGACCAGTCAAGACCTAACATAAGGTGGAGAGAATGTCGGAGAAGGAGACTTCTGAACTCAACAACATCCACTATACATTGAACATATCAATCCGACTAGGCATGGAGTTACCCAATTGTTGCATTCACACAATTTATGCATTACAACGAGCAATTATCATTAGCAAATTGCTGTTGACACATTTTTATTGTAAAAGGACTCCGTTTGTTGGAGACAATAAGTCATTGCAAAAACAATCTAGCGGGCTTATTGCCCTTCGGCAATTTCTGCCAACCAATCAGACAAAAGTAAATTAAGTAAGTGACATGGTCGCAAAAAATATTCAAATGATTATTTATCTTTATGAAATTTAAGGACAAGATCAGGAGTGAAACACGTTATATTCCTGACTAGAAATTAGAGTTTTTTCAGTCGCATCTTAATGCATGCCAAGCATGGAGCCAGTCTAACATTGGTTTGTAGCTGGTTCCAGTCTCACTGCATGACTAGTAAAGGACGACGTAAAAAAAAAAAGAGCGGTGAACTGGGAAGGCTAATAAACCATCTCTGTTTGAGCGTAACGCTAGTTCATGATCGGAAAGACGCTGAAATTTTTCGGCGAGATAAGAGGGGATGGCGGGACAGTTAATAATATTATACAATAGATATAGTATGTGAATTTGGCTTTCAACAATATTGTGAATAACCTTATAAAATAACATCAAATCTATGTAGTCTGGGTAATTCAATAAGTCAAGCATGTCAGGTAGGATTGCCAAAATGAAAAAAATTAATATGTCTCAGATATTTATTCTGGACACACTAATTCCAACATCTCGATTCCTCCATTCCTTCATATTATTAATATGACTAGATAAATTCTGTCTGTAGTTGAATTTGATGTCCAGATCTACGATCTCAGGAAGCCTCTGCATCATCACATTATAAGAATAGGAGTAAGAGGTTGGCTAAGTAATCCAACTATTTAACAATAATCTGGAATCAAGAATTAACATACTAGTTTCCTGTAATAAAAGCTCAGTTTGTACTTTAAGCAAGAAACATGATTTGGTCAGGTATAATAAGTGTTTACTTTTCACGATATGTTGCATCCTTTCAAGTATACTAGTATGGACAATGACGCATATATGACATAAAAGTCGATGTTGACTTTTCAATGGCTTCATTTGATTTACTAGACGTAGTAAGCGCACAGTTGCAATTGAAGGCATCTGAACACGGGATTAGAAAAATGACACTCACAAAATTCAAACTTCTTCAATTGTACTATTGGGTGTAGTATGCCAGTCCTGACTTACCGCACGAATAAGGATACGAAATAAACAGTTGGACGAAACCTGTAGCCTGTAGCGTGGCCGGACTCGGTAAGCATATCGTGACTTGTCTGTGTCCTCGACATTCTAGCGCATCCGCGTGTGGTATGGAAATCCTCCAATTGTCGGTCTTGATGGTTCATTGGTTTTTGCATATTATGGCTTCTTAAATATTCGTAGAAACAGTTTTAACTTTTCTTGTTGTCAATAAATTAATTAATACTTTTAAACACCAAGATTCGTCTTGTGAAAACTGGTTTTCTCCATAGCACTCTATGGAAGGGAAACATGGACGTTGAAAAAAAAAGGAAATATATATGCTGGTTGTTTTTTAGCTGTGCTGTTGGCGCTGAATGCTTTGCATCTCATGGATTGCAAAATGCATCAATTTGTCTATCCTATGGATCTGTAGATCAAAGAAAGGCTGTCGATAACATGCACGAAGAGAATACTGTTATATTTCGAACATATCATTAGAAGAGTGAAGTCAGTTTGGAGAAGCTGGCAGTGACTGGAACCGTTGAGAGGCGTCAAACAAGAGGACGGTCTCCAGCAATATGGATAGACCAAATCGAAGAGATGTGTAGTCCCTCATACCCGGGAGGAGTAAAGATTAATCTCCTCTCAGTTCCAGATTTATCAGGGATCCATGACTTTCAGCAACTCAACTAAGATTAACATTATCAAAAAAGTAGTTTTTCTTGGTATTATTAACCGTTTGGAAGTGGTATGTTTTTCATCACTGTAACAATCAAGCTGACACGAGCAGTAGAAACTAAGAATTTAACGGAACATAAACATTTAACATTTTATCGCTTTGATTCTAGTGTTGTCTATGATTTTAATTAACGACGGATTCATAAGATTTGAGAAAATTTAATTATATTT
The DNA here is from genome assembly GCA_949825065.1 of Odontocerum albicorne. Classification (NCBI taxonomy): domain Eukaryota; kingdom Metazoa; phylum Arthropoda; class Insecta; order Trichoptera; family Odontoceridae; genus Odontocerum; species Odontocerum albicorne. The sequence continues at coordinate 19,314,742 of OX463847.1, read as the reverse complement.
ATATGTAATCCACTTGCAAATTTTCTTTCATTTACTCAATAACAAGAGTTGCATAAAATTTGCCGATTTATTGCGAATATTAAAGAAAGAAAAAAGTACAAAAAAATAATCAAATAAAGTTTTAAAGGTTCTATCTACAATACATTGTGTATATTTTTTGGTATACCTCAATTGAACATGAAAATGTTAGTATACCACCTGTAGTAAATTAATAAAGAAAAACATTTACTTTTGCTTACGTTAAAACAACAGATGAATTAGGATTTGAAGTGTAAAATATATGTTTTAGGACAAATAACTGATTGAGTAGGAATAAGTTTTTTCAAATACACCTTTCCTTCGATTTAAGTGATTTTACCTAAAAGCGGTTGAAAAAAATGTTTTTTAAAAGGCGATCTTTTTCCCCATTATTAGAATTTTATCTAATAAGTTATATATCTGGACGACTTTGCATTCACCTCAATCAACGTGCTTGTCACTGAAATTAAGGTTGGCGGAGAGACAGGTTATAAACATAAGAAAGAGTTATTGTATTTTTTAAATTAAAAATTATTATTATATTAAATAATTTGTACATCTGTATTGAAAAATAATATTTTAAACCTGAAATAAAAAATGTTTTATTCTACCTTTCTTTTTGTCAGGTTCATAGATTAATTCTACGCGTTTCTTTATGCGTCACACATAATATATGAATTCTGTATTTCGATATAATGGAATATATTTTCCAATTTAATATCAAAGTTTTTACGCGAATTTTCTTGAATCGTATCTATTGCAAAAATCGAGAGATGGATGTATGTATTTTTGGACTAAGTAGGTCATTTCAGTTCAAAACATCAACCTTGTTAGCGACAGTTTAAATCAGTCACTCTTAAGTGTTTGATTGCTTTCCATTACGTGTACAATTTTCTTATTCCACAATTTTCTCATACCGTGTAGAAAGACTATTGTTTTTCTCGTCATGATTAAATAGAACATTTCTCACAGGCTATTTGCTAAACCATGAACAACGAGTAAACATCAACAATTCAAAGTGCTTATTTATAAAAATCTGGCAAGTATTTCATATCATTCTTTTGATGAGGTGATAGCTGAAACAGAAAGCGAAATGGTGGGAAAGAAGTCTTCCATATTGGTTGTTTGATAAGCTGTGAACATTTTTTTTATCAGTGGTGTCACTTTGTGAGTAGAGATTGGAATGTTTATAATAAAGTAATAAATATTTTTTTTTCAAAAATGTTCTAAAATTTTTAAGGCTGTTTTTCACTAGTTGAAAATGTTTTTCGGAGCTGTTGTCATGTTGGGTTAGCTTAAATGATGGCCGATGTTTTGAAAGCATTACAGCTTTTTAGATTCTAAAAGTGACGTCAAAAAATACTATCGAATGCAAGAAGCACTCACTTAGCCACCCGTACTCGCGACCGCAACGTGATACGTCGGCCATCAATTGAGCCTACTCAACACGGCAATAACAAAAGTTACTGCCGTTTTGGGTAGCCAAATACGCACTTGAAAACAACTGTGTTTGGAAAGTCTTATTAAAATTCATGATTATATACGTACACTACACATATACTTGTACAGTACATTATACCTAAAGCTGAATATGTTACTCTCAAATGTCGGAACACCTACAAAGGTTACTTTGTAGTCAATATTTCCTTGGTAAGGTTCCTGCGGTTGTCTTACCAAATATATTTTCTAAACATATGTAGATGTGGAGAGTTTTTAATTGGATAGACGCAGCCACTACATTTCTGTCCTTATACTCAAATATATTTATATTAATTTTGTAATATTTTTAATCTGAAAATAAAAGGGTTTTAATCCTGAGCTAGAGCGTCTTCGATGAAACTCTGCTCTCTAAATGGGGCTATATAAATTGTCTTTATTTATTATTATTAATATCAAAAGTATTTAAAACTAGATTTTTCATAAGTTTGTAGTTGGCTAATATGGAACTTATAAGGTCTTCTACGCGAGACATTATATAGATCACAGAAGGGAATACCCAATAACAAAGTAAGGTTCACCGCAATAGGAAGAGGAGTATAACACGAACAATATGTTAAAGTTCCATACAATACTACCTATGAATTTATAAAAAAATAGCATTCTTAATACATACATGCATTCCGAGTATATATAATACACACAAAGTTTTTGAAGCGCTTTGAATATCTGATTTGACATTGAAAAGATGAAATCAATATAATAAATTAAATTGAAAAACAACGTGTTTTTAAATAATGTTTCTTATTTGCATTTCAAAATTGCTTACGATTTTAATATTTAGAGATACTAAATCTGTACGAGTATATCACAGAATTTCTTTAAAACTCCATTCCTATCATATATTTGGAAAATGTAAATGTCCGACATGTTTTCCAGTATAAATACAACATTTTAAACAAACTACAATTTAACCTTAGGAAATCTTATGCATTGTTAAACAATTTGAATATATAACTACGATTTGTGACATACGTTAAGATCAAACAATTATAAGATCAAGCAAACTGTCACAGAATACCACCGATCTGATCTTTCCCTATTAATTTGTCAATTGTCTAAAATAATGAATCATATCTTAGAGCATTTTTTTTCGTATCGCAATGTTAGCAATTAAATTCATTGTGAAATATATTCGCTGTCAACTGGCTTGTAATAGAAACCTTTTTGTTTTCTCGATTATTTGCATTTTTTGAAATCGACAGAATTGTTTTCAAAATATGACATGGTTTTAAATCAACAAATAACTGTTGGCAATTTTAAGCTCAATTAAAGAAAAAAAGAGTCATTCTTAATATTCCTTAAGAATAAATACTCTAAAACATCATTACTTAAGAAAACTCTATTGTTAAGGTTAATATTTGCAACAATATGCAAAATGGTGAGAAAACTCTCAATCAGACATGCATTCTGGTAAAATCGAGAGCGGAGTTACGACATGTACTTTTCATTTCAACATGTGTTTTTGTTTATAATATTATATTTTCTTGTGAAACCTTCCCATTAGTGACGTCACCATTGTCTCAATTATTAACTTAATGTGAGAAACGTCTGCCAAGTTTTCAAATTTGGTACTTGGCGATATCACAAATGAAATAATAGAACACTAATAAACTTCGTTGAACGGTTTAATTTGGAACTAATTCCTTTTGTTTCTGAATAAGTTAGGACCTAGATACCAAAATCAAATGTTTCAAGCTTCATGTGCAGCTTTCGAATTATTTTTTTAAATCGCAGAAGTGGTAATATATGTACAAGCTGAAATATGCAAAATTAAATGTAGGTATAAATAATGACATGCATTTAGATTGCCGTATTAGTTGTACGAAATTACTGAAGATATTCTAAGATTTTTTCCAAGAATCGATGATTAAACTTGTCCAGCAAGAGGTGAGCAACTGAATATAATGTAAGGACATGTGATAAGAGGTACGTATTTCGTTCATAAATGTTGATAAGAAGGTATTCTTCGCTAAATAGCTTTCGTTAGTAACGGGAGGCAATGATTGCTAAGTATTACGAATACTTTGAAGTTTACATTTTCAAAGGTTTTAGAAGATGCGTTTTAATCATAATTTAACATCAACCATTTTTTTCTATATGCATAGAAAAAAAGCCATTGCGTTAATCAATCATTTAGAAAAATCTGAACTTTAAAATGCATTGATTAAGTAATCAATCACAAAACACGGATAGCCTCGGATGCCAATAGTTTTTTCTGCAAATTAAACATTTTAAATAATCTGTTTTACAAAATCCCACACAAAATTTATATATTGCGTGTGAATTATTAATCAATATGTGTTGCAACATTTTTATAAAGAAATAAGGTTAATATTTATATGTAAATACGCATAACATATATGAGCAACAATGTAATGGAAAACTAATTAATTTTATCAAACGGAAAGTCCTTCCGTTGCGTTCAGGTTTGGTTTGAAATATCGCATAATCCATTGGTGCATAAAAAGGTTATGATTTGTTGCATAATATTCAGCTGAGAGATATTTATATACACCTTATTTAAAAAAAATGTATTTAATTTAAATATTGTGGTTTTGCACCCTAATACAATGTTTCAGTACTTGATAAGCATTCTTTCATTTCTTATAAGATACATTTAAAATGTATTAAACTTCTTCCGTCCAGAATTTAGATCAGCCACTAGTATTTAGATCAGTTACAGTCAACAGTCTTATCAGCATTAGCATGCAGATGTCTCTTATTAGCATGCAGATGTCTCTTTGAATTGAATGCCAATGAATATGCTGGAAATAATGATAATGGGGTATAGTTTGTTCTTCCCTACATATATAAAGAATACTCGATATTTAAGGTATAATCTCATCTTTGTAGGTTGTATTAAGTTCTGGTTCCCCCAAATCCGAGGCGAATGAGCGCCCTCAAGATGGCAAGAGGAAATTCCTTCTTGGATTCTAGAAACCCTATTATTGGATGTCAGCCATTTGCGTCCCACAGAGAGAAGCTTTGAAACCGCCGGACATGTTGTTTGCCAGTTCTACTACTGAGCAGCCTTTTAGCACAGATCTCGAAGGCTTGTGATTGAACCGCGGCTCTCTTTGTTTGTAATAAATTTTATTCCACTCCCCTCTGTTTTGCAATATCTCTCCGTTTTATGGCAGGTGAGAATTTGTACCATACGTTATTTAGTAGCACAGAGTAGGTATATGTAAAATATATTTTCGTCCAGAGAAAGTCAAAAAGAATTGAGCGTTTGGGGGAATGTCAGAAAAGTTAAAAGTCTTTAAACAAGGTAAAATTAACATTTCAATAAATATTATTGAACATTCGTAGATTGCATCTTGTAAAAATAGGGTGTGAAGTTTATATGAAATAGGGTGTGATTTATTTTATGCAATTCAGTAATAACTGGCAATTCTCTAGGTATAGCGAATTATTCAGACGAATATTTATATATAAAAAAAAAGCAACTTTCATAATATATCAATTGTGTACGTGACCCATCCCACCAATCTCTATTCACAAAAAATCATTTGAGTATTCACTTTGTCGATAAAAGACCGTACATAAGTAAATCTACAATATAATGTAAAATATAATGTTTTACATTTAAAAAAATAAATGTATTGATTCGAGCTAGTGATTTAAAAAGTGATAAATACTCGTATATCTAAATTCAGTTAAAGCAATAACTATAGTCAACCTGTAGTTAGGTACCACTCCTTTATAAATATAACACTCATCCGGTTATACCATTATGGGTGGTAACGGATAGGACTTAATTTAAATACAATATGTTCGTTCTTCCTTTCTATTTTTTTACATTTTGAAGGAAACTGTCGCAAGGCAGGCCATAAGTAATGACTGAGCATATGCAAATTTAGTACAATTAATTGTCTATTTGCAATGCAAGAAGTGTGGCGAGACCTAACAGAATACAGAATGAGTATGTTAAAGGAGGCTTTTTGGCGAGTAAATATAATAAAATTTCAGCCAACATTCTTGTTGTGTCAACAAATACAAAAGTTTTAAGTCAAAATTTATCTGAAGTACAAAAATTTGAAAACAAAGCAAATTTAAAATAATATATTATCAGAGAAAAATTACTGCGTGATTAAACGTTTTTTACGTTTCTTCTTCTTTCATATGATACCGTTCAACAAATCAGAATTTATACTGTGAACGTGTAGAACGTAGCCGAAAGACAATTTTGTTTTTGGCTCCAGTGATCGAACCATCGGGTTAAGAACCACTGTACGAGTAGTAGGCACAGGTCTCGTGGTTCATCATTGTACGGATTGGCATCAAAACTGTCGTAAGCGATTTTTTAAATTGGATATAATTGTAAGACAATTTGGAACATGCTCCAAATTTAATCTATTGTGTTGTATATTATTCCATTTTCGTTGTATATAGTACAACCTGACAGGCTTATTGCCACGCGACAATCTCTTCCAACCAACCAGACGAAGTAAATAAAGCAAGTTGCATGGTCGCAAAAAAACATTCAAATGACTACCCATCCCCACGAAATCCATGAACATATATGTGAGCATACGTCCATAAACCCCACAAAGACGACCAATTACCCGAACATTCCTTTTCATATAAAGTGAGATATCATCAATCAAAGCAAAAAGAAGGGATTGTGTAGAGGAAAGAAAAATTAGGAATGAAACACGTTATATTACTGAAATTAAGTGAGTCTATCATCAGTTTGTAATTGGTTCCAGAGTACTACTGCATGAACAGTAAAGGAAGACGTAAAAAAGAACAGTGAACAAAGAAGTCCAATAAACAATCTCTGTCTGAGCGTAGCGCATGTCTATGATCGGAAAGACGCAGAAAATTTTCGGCGAGATAAGAGGGGGTGGCGGGACAGTTAATGACATTGTACAATAGAGTTAGTATGCGAATTTGACATTATTTCATTAAGAGAAGTACTGCGTGAGATAAATATTGATTTTTTATATTTTCGTTAACACTTGCATATTCTTACAGATATAGAAAATTTCTTTAGTTGCACATACTCGTATATCCTGAAAGTAAATTCTTCAAATTAGTGAGAGAGAAAAAAGGAACATATTTCACGCAAGGCTTTCACTCTGCATAGAAAATCGCTCCAGTTAAAAAATAAAATAGTTGAAATATTCAACAGACACCATCGCCTCTTGGTGCAGTTCAGAATGCACATTACATATTTATGAAAAGATCGACTGATCAAGACAGTGAATGCTGTTTAGAATGGTGCTTGTATCGTATATGTAACGGTGAGAGTTGGTGAACAAACTTTCATTCTGAACGACACAACCGTCTGTAATTATTCGTAATGTCGATTTTACATCCTAAATAAGGAAAATTGCAATTGCATTGTTATAAGTTTTGAAAGAGATACATACGAGTATGTTATAACAGCCGAAAAAATCATTTATCAGTTAGAAAGTTCCTAAATATGATAATAAATTGGTGCAAAACTCGTTTATTAAATATTTGGTAAAATTTATAAAATCATTGACTGCAATATAAGGTCGTATAAACGTCTCTTGGTATTTTAAAAATATACACAAAATAATGCAAATATATAGTAAATCATTATTGTTACGCATGACTCAAAGTTTTCACGTCTATTGTTCATTAGTTGAAAATAATTTTCGATTGATAAATATTCGTAATGTTTTTTTAACATTCCCTTGAGGATGAAGGTTACAAGCCTTTAAAACATCAGCCATATTTTAAGACGTCCAAAAATGGCATTGTATCTGAAAACAGTTTTTAATATTATTAATTTTATTTACTTATTTTGTATGACTACGAAAGTTACAATAAAACAGCAGAAGTTTAAAGACATATCAATAATAATTTAAAAAACTTATCCCCTTCCCTCATGATGTATAAATACTATGAATTCTGCATTTTAACGCAACAACCTATGGACCAAAATTCAAATAGAAAAGTAAGATTTTATAAAATGATGAATTATGCGCATTACGAAGTATGGAATTGAAACTAGAGTAAATATTCTCCTTCTCTCTCTGTCTCTCCAATGGCACTGACCTTCTCCAGTCTCCTCCGTCTTGCGTAGCGGTTTCTCATTTTTTTCCAGAAACTCCTTGGCATTTTTCCGTACTTCTTTTTATCTCAGCCAAGTGGAGGTCTTCCAGTACTTCTTTCCCCCTGAGTCTGAGAAGATGATTTATGGGACTTGCAGCTCCTGCATTGTTCTACCTAGGTATTTTGTTCTACCTGCCCATGCAGAATCTGAAATCAGTTAAAAATAAATGTTAAACTCGGTCTTTGGCATGCTTTAAAAAGTGACTGAAGAAACTCTTCATTTCAAGTATGTACTCGTAATATAACGTGCTTCATTCCTGATTTTTTTCATCCTTTTTTTGTTTGGTCTCTCCATATAGCGTATATAATTCGTAAGAGTTTTCTTTCAAATATGTCCAAGAGTTTTTACCGGAGTTGTCCACGTTTTGAAGCCGTATGTTATGACTGTACGAATTTACGTTTTTATAGGTTGTGTTTAGCATTTTGATAGAGATTCTTTGATTTTGATGCTGGCAACAGTTAAATAAGGTTAATTTGTATCATTAAGGTCCTCTTTCATTTCTCAAATTTCTCATCATTTTTCGTTATATTGGATCCCAGGCATGTCCGGCTATCCACTACTTCAAAGTTATTAGTATTCTCAATAGTGATTTGGTGGCCTAATGTTCCTAAAAATATTGTTAGAAACGTTATTTTAGTTTTATTTTGTTTACTTCCGAGCATACTTATTGATTTATGATAATTAACATGATACTGTACACTCAGTGCATATCTTCCAATGAACCGAATAAAAATAAGTCACTATATAATGTCCTCTTTGTTCCATACGGAATATAGGAACCCATACCTAGGCCGATCCTCATCACAATTCCCACGTGATCATACGTTAGGCCAAGACTGAATCTTCTTATCATGACACCGGTGGACCTAACTTGGCCCTCATCATTCTCGTAAGACATTTTTACGATACTTGAAAAAATAATTACCCTTTTCTCAAGGGTTTGGGTAGCAATTGAAAATTTTCAATGATAAAAACATTCTTTGAATATTTTAATTTATAATAAAAACCTTACAAAAATTAAATTTCAACTATTCGGGTGAACATTTATTAAATTTCAATCCTTCTTGTTTTACAATATTCGGATATATATTGTGAGTGGAAGACGGTGGAAATGAGTATTATGTGATTAGCAGTATAAAAATCACTGTGCATGGTGCAAGTGGCGACAGGTAACTGTAGTAACACGTGATAAAAGAATGCCCATGAAATTGAAAATAAAAACATATAAAAGCTTGATAAGTCCAATACTCCTGTATGTTATAGAGTTGAATGCCAGGCAATAAGAACAGATAAAGTATGCTACCAAAACACGCATCTGGTGATGAAGAATTTCAGGAGTGAGTAAGAAAGACAAAATTAACAATGAGTATGTGAGAGGTACCCTGAAAGTTGCTCCGATCTCGCTGTAATTGAGAGAGATTATGTTTCTGTGGTATGAACATGCACAAAGGAAACTAGCTGAATATGTGGGAAACCGGACACTTTGGAATGGAAGTCCTTGGAAGTTGAGCAAGACGTCATCTAAAACAGTGATGGAAAGATAGCATCAACTAAGAAACGAGTGACCTGAACCTGAGTCCGGAGATACCTTAGACCATGGGTGGCCAACCTTTTCAGCGCCGGGCCATATTTTAGAAATGAGATTTCCTACCGGGCCATACAACAAAATTTCTTTTATTATTCAAAGCAAACAAGAAATATATTGTTTTTTTTTAAGAAGATACTCGTATAACAAAAATGAGAATCAAACATATTTATTAGATTAGAGTTAGGCAATACAAAAAATAATAATAAAAAATAAACAAAATATAAAATTTTTTAGTGAGACGTCTGATTTTGTTTATCAGAACTAAGTGCATCAATGTTGATAACGATTGATGTTGTTGCTACACGCAAACAGTTTTCCAAATGCTCATCAGTGATTCGTGTTCTCATTTGAGATTTAATATGCTTCATTCGACTAAAAAGCTGTTCACACGTATAAGTGTTTCCAAATAGCGAAATCATCGATAGAGCATGTTTGTAAAATGCAGGATATTTCTCCTTGTCCAAATATGTTTTGTAAAACTCTTCCAAACCAACCTGATTGAATTTCTCCTTTAACTGTACATCACAACACATTTCATAATGTTCCATTTGTAAAATTCCTGGCAATAAAATAAATTCACGTCTACGGAGAATGGCGTTGCATGCAGCAAAAAGCACACGATGCTTTTTAAAATCTTGAAATCGGTTTTCAAATTCCAGGTTCAAGTCGGATATCAATGAAGCGTATTTATCCGCCGCCATTTGTGTCACGTCTGGCTGCAATAACAATATAGGAAAGTGAGTGAAGATTTTTGTCCTTAACTGTTGTTCCCAAAGCCCATGTTTAATTTGGAATGCGGAAATAAGATCATACATGTTATTAATTAGTTGATCTTTCCCTTGTAGACGAGTATTAACAACATTTAGGTGGCTAACTATATCGACCAGAAATGCAAAGTCGCTAACCCACTCCTTGTCTTCAAATTCTGTGATACTTTTTGACTTGCTTGCGAAGAATGATTGTATTTCTTGCTTCAAATCAAACACTCTTTTCAACATTTTGGCACGGGTCAGCCATCTTACTTCTGCATAAAATGTAATGTCATTATACTCTGAATCCAAAGACTTGAGAAACTCTTGGAACTGACGGTGATTCAACCCCTTCGACTTAATAAAGTTCACTGTTTTGATGACCACCTTCATGACATGATCCATTTTAAGGAACTTGGAACATAAATTCTCCTGATGAATAATGCAATGAAAATTAAGCATCGAAGTATTACCAACTTTGCAGGCCTCATTTTCAGTCAATTTTACTAAACCTTCGTGTTTCCCAGCCATTGCTGGAGCACCATCTGTTGTTAAGCCCGATAGGTTGTTGAGTTGTAACGAAAAGCGATTCAATGTCGACGTAACAGCTCCTAACAAATCTCGTGAGCAAGTAGTGTCCTTAAATGGATACAGTGCCGCTAATTCTTCTATTTTGTTAAAATGGACATCAACGCCCCTGATAAAAATCGCCACTTGGGCGGTATCTGTTAGGTATGTGCTTTCATCCAATGCTAGAGCAAAAAATATGAACTTGGATGCTCGATTTTTCAAATTATCTTCAATATGTTTTCCAATGTCGTCCACACGCCTACTAATAGTTTGACGAGACAGGCTTATTTTTGAGAAATCCGTTTTCTTTTCTGGGCACAGAATTTCAACAACACTCTCCAAACATTTCTTAACCATTTGACCATCTGAATATGGCTTCGATTTTTTTGCTAGTATCATGGCTACTGCAAAACTAGCTTTTACATAGCATGTTGACTCTTGAGCCGCTCTAGTAAATATCCGACGTTGTGCAGAAAGTTTTCTTTTTAATTCATTTACTTGGTCTTGTCGAAATCGCCCTTCGTACTTATCAAACTTATTTGCATGTTTAGCCTCGTAATGCCGTTTAATGTTATAATACTCTTTCAAGACAGAAACAGAATTATTGCATATCAAGCATATTGGCTTTGATTTAAATTCCACGAAAAATAGTTAATAGTCCATCTGTCTTGAAAACTTCTCAGTTCTTCTGTGACTCTTCTCTTCTTTGGTCCAACTTCTTTACTACTTGACTCCATTGTGACTCTTCGTTTTTAACTAAAAAAATAAATAAAATGACATCAGTATTACATAACTTTCTGACAAAAGGTTGAGATGCTTGTGGTGCATTGTAAAAAATATGTAATGCCATTAAGGATCTGATTAGGGCTAATTCATTGGTAAAATAAAAACAAAGTATGTAAATAAAGTAAAATACTAAAGAAAGGCCTTTTATTTTTTGTACTAATAAACGAAAAAGTAGGTACTCAGACAAAAGCCAGTGATCAACACGGTTGGTAATTTGGTTAGATACCCATAATTAAACAAAAAATAGAACTCTACAAAATAAAAGCCAAATATCATAGATTAATTTAAAAAAATAAAAGCTGGGTTTGCTTACCTTCACTGCACTTAAAAAAGTAGACAGGACTCGGTGTAGTATTAGACAGGATACTTGGTTATAGCAACTTGTATTCCTATCAATGTGTATTTGAAAGTCGATCGCAAAATCTCACGAGACACATGGCGATAACGCACACAATGGAAGCGACCACACGTCCGACGGCGTTGCGAGCTTGCCACAGACTGGCGGTCGCACGACGCATCCCGCCCCGCATTCACGCTCACGGCTATCCACGCAAGATCGGCGTGCGCGCTTTTTAAAATCAGCTTAACGTTGTGATTGTTTGTTAACACGAATATACCATAGAAGAAATTGTCACGATAGTTGAATCAATGTACTGAGATACTTCCATATATGGGATATGATACGAACTACGCACGCTAGAATGTTTTTTTGGTAGTTTTATGTACACTAAAAGAAAAAAATGTGCGCATATGCTCCGCGGGCCACAAGTAGACGCCCAGCGGGCCGCACGTGGCCCGCGGGCCGCGGGTTGGCCACCCTTGCCTTAGACAGAGCACGATGTCGAGATGTTTGTCACGCAGATTACAATTGGATGGGGAAATGCGAATATAATGATGGTTATGAAATTAAATAGATCAAAATTATGAAACAGAAATTCGAGTAGTTTTTTTCTATATACAAATAATTAATAAATACAACAATGAATAAACTGAAGTAGTAAACATTTTTAGGAAAAAAATGTTTACATAATTATTGTTTACTTAACACACTTCTCGAGAGTCTGCTAATGGCTGATCAAACTCTGTCAAGTCGGTTTATTACGTGGAATGAGATAACATGACTTAACAAATATTTCTGATATGCAAATAAAAAATACACTTTCACTCTCGCGTTGAGACAAGACAACTTGAAAATTGACGGTCTTGAGATTAATAGCAATAGGAGTGAGGCCGATGAGGCTCTTGCCTCGAGCAGAGGAAACTGAGGTGTCACTTTTGTGTGATAGAAGCGAAAAAACTCTTTTGTTGTTTTTTCACGATTAATTGAATGGCGAGCTCTCAGAGATAATTTTTTTTGACCATTGTTTACTCAAATTGCTTGAGTGGTTTATTGGCTTTATTTTGAAGATGGAACGAAATAAGTTGGTTTTTGGTACTTGATGCTTTTTTACTACAGCAAAGGAAAAAAATCGAAACAAACAAAAAAACTGTATAGTAAGGCCACGATACAGAAGCAACTGTGTGTATCAAATGTGGTTTAAAAAACCTTGATTAGGAATTTAAAAAATCTCCACTCAAGCCGGTTTCCACCGATAACGACCAAATGAAGGCTTTACTAGTAAATAACAATTGTTCTACGACACGAGAAATTCCTGAGTTTCAGAAAAAATCGAAAACCATCGCCCACTAGCATTGGGTGTAAATTCGCTTTGGAGTTTGACCTAAAAATACGAAACGACTTTAGAAACAAAAGATTCGAATACAATTTTTTTTAATAAATTAATTTTATACTATTTGAATAGAGTTTCGTTAAATTTCATTTTATCTAAGGTCTTTTTTTTGAACGCATAAAAAAACGGCACCTTATTTCATTCCTTAACTAGTATAGAAGTGACTTGATGCGGTTCTGTTCTCGTCTTACCAATTACTAGGCGGTATCATGTTAATATGGCTGAGTTGAGCTATTTGTGACAGTAAGGTCAGATGTCGGAATGGATAGTGGATTAGTACCAGTTCTTGAAGGATCGGGAAAGCGTTGTCTTTCACTTTTGTTAGAAATAAACTATGTTTATTATTATTCCATTGTTTTTGCTATGAAAATTTTATGATAGACTTTTTATTGTCTTATCAGACGAAGGATTTGAGTTCACTTCTGTTTTCAAATTCTTTCCATCTTTTACTTGGCCATCTTCGTGGCGTTTGGTGTAGTCTAATCAATGTTTGACGACCTCTGTGACTTAGTAAGGTACTGGTATTCCACCCGAGGGTTTTGGGTTCGATTCCCGATAAAACCTAAAAAAAAAACAATAATCAAAAAGGGTACTAGTCTGGTTAAAGTGCTGGAGTATTGTTATACGTCCACGTACGGTAGTATTATTAACACTTGTTATCTTGGAAGTTTGATATTTTTGCTGTCGGAATTTTGGGTTTGATATCTTAAGACTATGTTTTGAAGTACTCACATTGCACCAGTATACGCACAGGCATCTTCCATCCACAAAATCATGCTCTATCACGAGATATCCCCTATCATAGGAAGATCAATAAGTCAAAACTATCCTATCAAAACGATTGTTAACAATAGCATTTTTTAGGCTATGCAATATTAAAAAATGACCTAAATGCACAACTGCTGATTAATCTTCGCTTGTTGAATGTAAAACAGCAACGTAAACTGATTCATGTATTGTGCGATTGGGTAACGATGTTGGATGGGCGTGTTCTATAGCAGAGTTAAATTTCGGAGAATGTATTATTTTGATAAAGTGAAATTGTATAGCGCTAATCAGCGCTTACGTAAGAGTTAAGTGCAGCACCCACTTTCTTTTGAACTGCATTGCCTGGCGTGGAAAATAATAGTTTTACTGAAGCGCTTTGCTAAATAATAATAATTGTCAGTTATTTCGTTGTATCTTAAAAGTGAGCGAAACTTAAGTTATCTTTAAAATAAATTTTAACTTGTAGTGCTGGAATTGAATTACAAACATAAATATCACGCCGTGTCGCTTGCGGGAAAGCCAGAGAGATCTTTAAGCTTTTTTTTATCTAAGCACACAACTTTCATCTCCTCCATATTCACACATTTCGCCATGCACAATCTTCCATTATTATACTTCTCACTTTACCTTCTTTCAAAATCTGGTTGACTTTACCCAGTTACGTTCTCCTCGGTCTACCCCTTCCACGCACACCTTGTAATACTGATATGTAGGTATACTTGTTTAGTTATTCATTCTCTCCACAAGTCCAAATCATCTCAAACCTCCTTTCTATCTTACTGAAAACATCCATTTTATTCATGTTTTTATTTCTGATGTCTTCATTCCACCTTCTTTACATTATTTTATTGCCATTAATTTGTAAAAAAATAAAATTATACGGGTTAGTTGTTAAATTATAAATCTCTTCCATCTAACGTACAGTACCCGGCGGTAAGTAATACACATCGTTTGTAGAGCGTCGTCTCTGTCACACGATGCGCTAACAGTCCGGTCCGGTAACGACTGACAAATCGCGACGGAACACGTGTATGAATGACAGACACAGCGCTCTACAAACGATGTGTATTACTTACCGCCGGGTACTGTAATGACGAATCCGTAGCCAGGATGGTAAAACGATTGTTTTCCATTCGGTGGTATTTGATTTCCAACGGTACTCGAAAAATAGAGTGTCACCCTGGTTTATCATAGAAATTACTACTAAAGTTCTTTTGGTCACATTTGACTTTTTTCTCAGAAAATATACAATAGAAGTGTAAGATTCGTACAATACATATATGGTAAAAAGTTTTCACATGGAACAGCCAGTCTAAATTTTTTTTAGGTCCCCTGCGAGATTCGAACCTAAAGTTTCCGGATAAAAAATAAGTATTCTATCATTAGCTTATTGAGGGTTTTTCATTAAAGTTTAAGAAATCCCATCTAGAATGAGAACAAATGTTGTCGATCTAGAATAAAATATTTGCAATCAATACAACGGTTTTTAAAAATGTTTTGAAACATGACACAATCGTTAGAAGATAATTTCTTTCAAAAAATTCAAAACAAGTTCTTTGAAACTAAACAACATTATTCGATAAGTATTCGTTTTAAAAATTCATTTGAAACAAACCAAATTTTGTTAAGTCTCAATAAAAGTTTGCCACAAAGAATTAAACACGATGATTTTTAAAAGTATTTCTTGAAATTCTATACATCGTTTTTCAAAACAGCTTTTAAATATGACAAAATTAATTTTAGAGTGATTTTCTCGAAAAAGTTAAAATTGTAGTTTTGTAACTAAACGAATCAATTGGTTATGGAGAATACTCGCGTAGAAGGACAAGAGGATATTCACCTATAAAATACAACTTCATATAGTGAATGTGACTCAAGTTTCAAGGATTATGATGAAATATCTGTGAGGCATTTTATTTATTTCGTTATGTAGTTTTATAGACAGATGCATAAACTTGGAAATTACGAGTATATAACATTAGCATTTTAATAGTCCACTGGTGAGCGGTATTGCCTTCCACATACTACCTTAAGAATTATTGGTGCTGCACGTGATATATACAACTTTGATCGATATCTTACTGTAATGTTAATTCGTACGTTTTTTACTATCCTACGCATATTACATATGCGTAACTGTAACATAATCGCTTCATACACGTACTCAAAAAGTCATGCGTTTGTCTTGTACTCCTCAGCATTCCCCGAATTCGTATTATAAATGATCAGGTCATGTTGAAGTCCGTGGGTAATGGAAACAACATTGTATTTGTTCATATCGATCGAATTTTAGGGTTTGAAAATAACAACTTTTTTGAACACCACTGAGAATCGAATCAGAAACTATAAAAAAAGTTAACAAATTAAATTTAATTCGCGGTTCGAGATCTGCCAACCGAAATCTCAAATTCTATGACTTAAGTATTCATTTTCAACGACTAAAAAATCAGGTCCATCAATGATGACCCTTTCAGTTGAGATAATCATTATTTTTTCTAAAAATAGATAATATTATGCCCAACATATCAAATGTTGCAGAATCATTTATGATCACCTCCATGACCTGAGAAAATCAAAACTTGGTAAGTCATAAAGAAATGTATTCTTCTTTATATGTTTTTGCGTTTTTTGTATGATTATATGATTATCATGATTCTTCTAACTTTTAGCAGAGTCATTGATGGACGCCCTATTTTTTTTACAAATTATTGTTACTTCGTTCTTTGTTTTTATTAATTCACTTTCACATGAATTAAATGGAACTTTTTATAACGGTTTATTTTTCATTCTGATTTGCGTTGAATACTTACGTTATTTTTTTTTTTACAAAATTTGCGTTTTATACATAATCACTTTTAATATTTTCTTTGTTCTGATTTAAGTAAGATATAACTTTGCAAAAATTGTATGCATTCGCATTGCTTTTTTGTTTAATTTAACGATTATTTGATTGCAAGTCTCTTTTTTCTTTACGGAAAGTTTGGTTGAATCAAGTGAATGCTGTGGAAGTTGTATAAAAAGGTGTATGAATGTGTGTCGAGATAGGAAAGTTTGGTGCTCTGTCCTCTATGCATACCTCGACATGGACACGGAATTGGCGTAATGGTATGTAAGCCTGATGTCTTTTTGTTTCACATTGTACGAGTGAATTTGGCGTTTTTTAATAATAGTAATAAAATGAAAATGTACATAGCGCCGTTTAGAAACTCTTCCAAAGGGTACGCTTACTTAGGATTTAAACCCACTATTATTGATAAAATAAATGTATTTAATAATAAATATAAATAAGTTCAGTATAAAGATAGAAAGGGGGGGCTGTATTCATAAGATAATGTACTTCCCTGCATTCCCTGTTTAGAAAACATATTTGGTAAGAAAACCGCAGAAAATTTACCAAATGAAGACGAACTACAAAAAAAAACTACATGCATTCTACGATGTGTGATAGTAACACATTCGGCTTTAGGTGGAGTGTCGTGTATATATTTAACTCTGGGTTCATGGAACGTGCTACTATTCTTATGTTTATATCGTGGATTAAACTTTAAAATATTATTAAACAGAACTAGGATTAAAGAGGATTTATAAGTTAATATTAAACAGTGTAACATAGAGCAGAAAAAATACCATAACCTTAAGCTTATACTGATATACCATAGAACCATGTACAACAAAAAAAATTAAAATAAATAAATCAAAAGATGGGACTCTTTTTGGTTACTGAATTTCCATGATTGGAAATTCTATAACCAAACAAAGGAAGGTGTTTCGTGATAGTGACAGTTATTTTTTTTTAGAGCGATGATAGCAAAGACGAAGAAAATTGTCATGCCACATAAAGTAGAATTAATTTAGATCACAATCGTTTGAATTTTTTTTTATAATTGAACAAAATTTTATTATGTAATATTATGATAAAATCGCACGAAGAATAATTCATTTTTAAGTACATACTTTAATGAAATAAATTTAACGAAGAGAATAATTATAACCAATGTAATTTATTTTAAGTTATTGAAAGAAAACAAAAGATTTTCTAATGTTTTATTTATTGTAGTGCTTATATAACATGCATGGCAAAGCATATCAAATTTCTAGTCGAAATACATTTATATTATATAAGGCACTTTAAATTCTTTTCATATTTTATTATCAATGCACTAGGTATTTGTCCTATCAATATTTCTCTTCCTATAATAAATGTTGTTGGTATTCTACTCTGTAAGGCTGATATTCAACTCTCTATGGCTTCAAGGATTATACTAAATTAGAAATATAAACGAAAATCTAAAGGCCTGGAAAACTAATATTGAGTAAGAAAAATTTTAATAATTCCTTATTTCAATAAATGAATACACAGTATAATACATATTTCTTAATATGTAGAAAAGTTAAAATATATTATGATACCGACGTTATTTTCTCTATTAAACATAATATTTAAATGACCTACAGGCTTTTTGTAAGGCCCTTAAAATATTATTGAATAATATATCCCAGTTCTGAGTTACTATGTTTTATTTATTATCCATAGTGCAGAGTTTAAAATTTATCATCGTATTAATTGGAAAGGCAAACCGAAGAGTACAATCAATGCTTAAACCCACCATTTTGTTGATACATATACCTTTTTCTCTAGGTAAGGTCTATGACGAAGTAATCTCATTCTTTAATCACAAATTTCATGTAGTTTCTTAAATGATAAATCACTCTTAAACATACATACTTGCATCCAAAGTTATCACATGTAGATACATTATTTCAACCGCATCATAATCTCAACAACCACATAGAAATCATGCCCATCGAGTTACCATATAATTATCATACGCTCTATATTCGTATCATTAACTCACATGCATACGTGGAGACCTCCAAAATCTCCTCGTTCATCCTCTTGTTAAAAAATACCTTATTACATGTTTTTTTACATTTGAAGGTGCGAAGTCACATAAATCATCCCACCTTTCAATAGGAATGCGACATAAATGCTTGGTACAAGAAACTTCATGTTCCACATCCCAAGTGATGTATGAACAAATGGGTTCGGAATCAAATTCAGCACGTCCCATCTTGTTCTATTTCATTCAAACTTGTATTTAATTCTGAGGTCACCAAGTATAACTTTTTATTTTTTTGCCGTCAACCTGCCTCTTTAAAATCTTGAACGGCAGTAATTATAAAAAAGTTACAGAAAGTGTTTTTGTTAATGGCGAGTACGTCTTAAGGGTATAAACCAAAAATTCCGATTGTCAAGTGACACGTATGATCTAAAAATAACAGATTACTTACCTATGAGCAATTTATTTCGAGCTCGTTTAGAATACTGCATACTAACTGGATTGAATCAGAGCTGTTAAATTTGTTGAAAACCTTGCACCAGGCGTGTCATAGACAAGTAACATATATGAAGCAACATTCAAGGCGAGCGCATAAATGTTACACATTATCATGGGACAGTCATAATAATACACAATCACGACCAGAAAATTTGTACCCTCGTGTATTCGTTAATATTTGACTGAACAACAAATATATTTAAAATTTTAACAATCCAAAGATACTTGAGTAATTCTAAAAGAAGATCCTTTCCTTGAGCATAATTAAGGTAAAAGCTGAGATAGTAAAAACTTTTGTTCATAATATTCTTTTAGATTAATCATAATATTCTTTAATTCTTTTAAAAATCATAAAATTCATAATATTCTTTTAAAAATCGAAAAGAAGTATCGATTTATTTTTTCTTGCTAAATATCCTCAGTGAGATACAGGCAAAAGCCTAGTTTACTGGGGATACGACAAATGAAAGGCAACAAACCCAGATCCATTAAAATTGTATGTCCAAATCAAATTACCTGTTGTTTTCTTCGCAAATTGTGTATATTTCTTGTCATGTGTAATAATAAATAAATAAAATAAAAATAAAAAAAATTCATGTCATATCTAATATCTACGACGCTTTATCTTATAACAAATTAAGCAACTACATATTTGCAATACGAAAAAAATACTTAGTGTTTATTATGCTTGTAATGTAACTGCTTTATTATGATTGGTTCGAAATCATTATAGGTTTCTATCAAGGATGCGTTATGTCACCATGATTGTTCAATCTATACATGTGTGAATGTATTAAAAGGAGCCGATTGTGGAGTTAGAATGTCAGGTTGAAATATATATTGAATGCTGTTGCAGATATTATTTTAGTGCTAGTAGAAAGTGAGGAAAATTTACAAACTTTTCTAAAGAAAATATATAAAATATGTGAATCAAATGGACTGTTTATACATATTGGAGAATAAAAAAATACGGTTATTGAGAGAGGAAGTAAGAATGTGAGATATAAAAGTGAAAAACAAAACAGGGCCAATTGATGAAATTTTATATATTTTATGCATGTTTACACGAATGACCGTACGGAGTCCGATATTGAAATAAGAGAAGCAGCAGAGTATCGAGATGGTTCGGCCACAAAGAAGGAATAAATTATGAAACATCTACAAAAGTAATCTACTATATACGGGGTAGAATAGAAGGTACCAGAAGTTTGAAAATACTCGAATTCTAGAGTGATAAATCTTTGTAGTAGGAGAATATGCATTACGAGGTGTATGGACGTCGCACAAGCGAAGTATGTTTGTCAGGAACGAATGAAGCGGAGATCTACTCTCTTTGCTGTTAATGACGATGATGCTTTTTTAACATATAACATATCTAACAAATATATTAAGTTTTGAATAATTTTATAAATGTAATTAAAAAAAAACATTTTAAATATTACATTTGATTGAAATGCCTGTGATTGACCTCCTTTTCTTAAGGAAAAAAATCCCAACATGTCGATTTCATCTCGTTACATTTCAAATGAAAAAGAGCATTAACCAGATCTCGTCTCATTTATTCTTCCCAATTTGTTGATTTATTTTCGTGATCGAATGTTGACGTAACAAGATTTGTGATCTGTCTGATCGAATGAATCAACCTTCGTGAACGATTAATTATGAAAGAAAGATGAAGTTGGTGAATTATATATTGTGCATATTTCAAATCAGTTTTCTCAGCCATTTCAACTGTCGTGAGATCATCATGTTACATAAATACCTATAGATGAACAGTGATGTATCAGGGGGAACACACTTGCTCTCTGCATCATTCATTTTCTAAGTGTACTTCTCATGACTGAATTCGGAGATTTAAGTAGAATATTACATTTTTGTGCACAAACTTCCTCCATCTGAGACAAGCTTGAACCATCTTGGTAGCATTGATCTATCTTTTAAATAACCAGTAACTCAAGAAATTTAAGATTATTTCTTTAAAATATTGAAATAATTTTTTTATCTGGAATAAGATCTTAACAGTAAAAAATAAACGAGAATTTATATAGTGTCATTAGTAAGCAGACTATCCTCAAGAGCTTTTTACTCGGGATTCAAATGCACTATTATCGATATATTAAAAATATTGCGAAACAAATATACTCGTACATGAGTTGTATGTAAGGCTAGGGAGATGTTGGCTGCATGCCATTAGATTAAATTTAGAAAAACATGTTAGGCTAGAAGTATGTACTCGTATGTACCAAAAAACTACTTACCAAGAGATGATGAGTTACAAAGAAACCTTTGTAGATCTTCCAATATGTGATAGTACCACATTCGGCTTTAGGTGTAGTGAAGTTTATATGTGTTCATGTATAATCATATAACATATAATCATGAATTTTGAGAAGACCTCCCAAAAAATGTCGTCTCAAGTGCTTTCTAAAGTTGTACATGCCACCCATATATTTAACACTACGATGCAGACAATTCCACGCCACAGGAATAGCAACGGCAAAAGCTTTGTCATAATTCCCTGCCCTTTTAGATCGATTCAAAACAATCAATTAATTTCATGAAGAATTAATCGACCTCAAAGTTCTACTAATCTCTTCAACCTCCAATTTCAAATGTGTTTTATACGATGTTACATGAATCCTTAGAACTTTCTGGGTATACAGAAGAATACTTTTGGATTGGCACAAAATTTATAAGAAAAAAAAATAATGATGAAAAAAAAAATGGATTAAATTAGACGCGTAATAAGAGATAATAAATAAGAACTACTCCTTACAGATAGGAAAGCTCTAAACAAACGTAGTTTTGGAAAAAAGAAGATACTCTAACTTGAATATATTGAGTTAATGGATCCGCTGCAGTATAATATCGTTGTTCAGAGGAGATAATGTCAAGATGATTGGACTTTCAGTCGAGGAGGTGACCACTAGGAATAAAAAGTAGATGTATAAGAAAATTGTGAAATTTGAAGCACATTATATATGCGAAAGATCACCGATTTTAACCTTACGCTATTCTACTCTTCTTGAAAAACTTAAGATATATTTTTTTGCTTTGCACAAATACATACACATCATCACGCCGTGTCCCTTGCGGAATAGGCAGATATAACATATCTTCAAACTTTTCGATTTAAGCACACAACTTTCAGTTATTCATACGAGTACTTCTCACTTAATCTTCTTTCAAAATCTGATTTCTACGACTATGGGTATATGGATTCCTATGTTTGCAATCATGGTAATAATAAAATAATAATAAAACAGTTAGTAGTTAGTTTATGTATACATACATTTATTTTGTCATATTTATCAGTACATCATATTCTTTAATTTATATCGAGATGCTGTTCACTGTGTTTAAAAAGGTGTTAATTTCATTCAGAATAAGATCGTTTTTATTATATTTTTAACAGTGGACAGAAAAATGCTTGTATATTTTTCGTAATATTTATAATGAAAAAAATGATTAGAAAATATTAACAATATTTTATTTGTTTCAGGTAAGCACTTGTTCTATTATGGTGGAATTTAATGGTAAGTTTTTCAAAAAGTAAGTAAATTTTGGTTGCAAAGGTGTTAAACGGAAATTTCATCAACCTTATGGATCTGTATTTACGCTTCTAACATTTGAGTAGGTTACATGTATACCATTATGCCGTTTCCCTATCGGAGTAGGCAGAGAGGATATAGCGGCAGAATTTCTTATCTCGACACACCATCTTCGATTTTTCTACATTCATACACTTTCACATACAACTCTTATGATTCCTTGATCTTCCTCTACCAAGCCTTGCATTCATATTTGCACTATATTAGTTTTGTTAATCTTTCTACATTCATTCGTTCTTCATCCCCAAAAATCTCGAATGCTCTTCTTCATCATATTAAATATATCAGCTTTAAGTTCACATTCATCCCTAATCACTACATTCTGTATTCTGTCATACCATGTATTTTTCTCTATGCATACGTTTCTATAACATTTATTCGACTACACAGTGAACGAATTTTTACGAATTTATTGGGCAGGCTACGAAATAATAATGACGTAAAACGATAAATTCAATAAGGCGGTTCATTAAAAACCCTTGTGAAAATTTTAAAGACCACTGCCTTTGTTTAGAGGCTAAATTTGAATCAATGTACACATGTTTCTAACACGCCTCTGTTTAATTTGAGTGTTACAATTTTACGTAAGCAATTAAGAGTTAATCATTGAATTATGTCACCCATCCGTGAAAAACAATGCTCGTGTGAGAGAGCTTTGTGTGCGAATCTAGTAGAAGAGGAAGTGACGCAACGAATGCAAATAGGCATATCGACTGTTGAATAAGCCTTTGTTTTAAGATTTATCGGGATGTGATTTTTTGGGTCGACGAAGTAGAGAAGCTTCAAGATTGATACAATTGTTACGCAAAACTGGATGAGTTTTTCATTTCATCTCTCCATCTTCTTTTCTGTTTACTACTTGCTCATAATGTTTTTGTGTTTATGTTATCTCATAATGATTCACTTGTGTAACTTATTTTGATTAAAGAACATAGTGACATAATCATTGCAATTAAAGAAAATAGCAAGATTTTGCATACTGATCATTTCATGACTGGCAGTTCTATTTAATGTTGGTAAAGATACACATTACACCTGTTTTTATTTTGTTAATTGTTGATCATCATCAAAGAAACGTTAGATTAGAGCAAGTAAAAAACTGTTCTTTCAAACTAAAATTATTATTTTAAAACCATTATTTAAACCGAAAAGTTTTCATTTCCTCAAAATCTATTCAAAGAATCTAAATTGTTAAAAAACGTAGATCTTCTTGCGTATCAGAAAGTATGTTATTTTATTTAATTGTTTTAAATTATCTTTTTCGAGAGTAAGTTATACATTTAAAAAATACAGTGTTTTGCTCAATGTTGTCTCTATAATTTTTTCTGGATAATTATTGATCTGAACATTTTCTATATTTTCCAAACTTTTACTTCAGAATAACAGACAAAAACCAGATTTTGCAGATCTTGCATTATTTTATATTTGCTTCCTTTAATTTCGAGTTGTAAAATTTCCAACTGATATACAATTTTAACGTATTTGGAGAGTTTGTGTTTCAATATTTAAGTTGTCACGTTTTCAAAAAAAAAATTATATAATTAAGATATTGACTCTCCCGACTCCTCATTTTTCTTACAATATTAACTACTTCCAAAATATACCACTATGATTTACAATTGGTTATTTTAAACTTAAATTTGAAATAGAAGATTTTTTGTAGTTGAAACATATTCTGTTTCACTGAATTGGAATAATTACATATGGGTATATTTTTATTAAGGAATATTAATGAATTGTGTATTTTGTAGCGGCCGTATGAAGATTTTTTTTATAGTAACTGGCGAGGCTGTTATAAATATAGAGTTGTCGTCTTCATGCAACTTTTGAGATACACCTGTTACTTGTCTCAAGGTTATAAATACTGGTTATGCACTTAAAAATCTGGTAGCAAACATTATACATTTAGAAGATGATATATATAGTAATCAGTATTTGATGTGATATACAAGTATATTGAGGTAGGTGATATGTTATATGGAATCAACACAATAATTCGGAAAGAAGGATCTAGGAGAGCAAAGTGTTAATGGTGTTACATAAAAACAAAGTGGAGTTTTGACTATTTATAATACATTGTTACGTTTTATACAATCACTTATTCTGTAATATTGAACGCTGATAGAACGTTGATACCAACATTTTCTTATAAAACTTCCTTCAATATCTTACATCAATTAGCAATTACTCTTTGTCTGCAGGATGATGCCAGCCTTCCATAAATGTTTTTATTTATTTGTGGACAATTTGTAGTTTAAAGTGTAATAAATAAATAAAAATCGTAAAAGTTTATTACTTTTTTAATTTTAAAGATTTTGAATCCATTTGTTGATTCCAAGGCATAATGTTGGGTTTCGTAATTGATTTATGTACTACTTTTAATGAAGAACAAAAGTCAAAACCATATTTTTTGACATTAAGAGACGAAATTTGGTTGATTGTCAAATTATATTTTTCAGTCAATCGTCCAGTTTATTTTCTAGAAAGGGATTTAAATTAAGTACTACGTCGACTGAGTTTTCGAAGCTATAAAATTTGTTTGAAAAGATTTGAACGATAAGTTTCACAAAACCTTTGTTTTTGGATCGTCAATCATTGTGTAACATGTGTATTCACTACTCGTATGTGGTGTTATTTCAGGTTTAGATTTTTTTGGGATTTTGGTATAAATTTATGAAGTAAACTGAGAGTAAGTTTTTTAAAATATCTCGATTACTATGAACGTTACAAAATGATAATTGAAACAAGAAAAAATGTCAAAAAAAAAAATTATCGTAGAAATGCATATAACATAGATATAACACATATTTTTGAGAAAAGCCATATAAACAAATAAAATATAAAAAAAATATTCAAGGCATTTAATATTGATAATATCACACAATAATGATTACAAATGTTTTTGATAAATGCTTTTTACCAAAATAACGAACTTAGCATTTACCGTATTATCTACATATTCTAAGATTTCTTTTGTATTCAAGTTTATCACTATTTAGACTCTTGTATAAAACTATTTCATAACATCATCTCGGATGTGCGTGATATAAAATAAGTTCCAGCACAACAATTAATTCAGAGGAAAAATGACCTGAAAGTAAAGTCAGTTCTGGGTCGTCAAGATCAAACCTGGGACACCTGAGTGCTAAGCAAGCCTGCTAAACATTAACATTTCATTATTTACTTTATAACATTTTGAGATTTTTGTTATAAAGTATGTTTGTTCATTCTGTAAAGTATATTTTTAAAAAATACGTGTTTTGTGGGTTGTCTATTTTTAATTATTTAAGCGTCCATTTGTCAAGTATCCTCGAGGTGAGGTTACTTACTAAACGGCGCTACAAAAATCTCCTTTTATTATGTTGTCAAAGCATACATTCAATTAAGTTATTAAAATATATATTTTATACGTGGAGTAACTTGATTATTGAATGACCTACCTAAAATTATTAATAAAATATACGTGGAGTAACTTGATTATTGAATGACCTACCTAAAACTGAAAATAAATTACAGAATCGTGATGAGATTTTTAGCACTTGTGTATACTTAAGAAGTTTGGCCATTATTAGATGATCTGTGTATTGCCCAACTGGTTTCTCGGGCGGAGAAAGCGAAACCGTTGGGAGTGGTCAGGAAAAGAAAAACATTCGGTATTACGTACTACCAGCATCTTCACAACTGCCTACTTTTGGTGCGATCAGCTGCGGTTATGTAACTTGACTGGTATGCGATGCTCAATAACAGTGATTAAGAACCAGTAATACGCATTCTTAGTTGTCTTACTTATATAAAAATAATTTGAAATCGAACTTTTAACATATGTACTCAAACTGGTGATTTAGACATATTGAAGAGCGTGACCGGAAGATAACACTGTCTACATCTCCTTCGGGATAAGCATCACTACTGGATTGGGCACGGTCTTCATCACACCTATTGACAATACCACTTTGCATATGAATAGGTAATAATTAAATACTTCTCTAACGCATGTGACTATTGTTACTAGACAAACTCTTTTATCAAACTGTGATTTTTTTTCATTGTAACCGCGCTTAACATTTCTCTTTGGACACCACATGATTTTATGTTTTTGGTTATATATTGTCTTCAAAAATGGAATATCGAAAATTCACCTTTATATGTCACAGCGAATGCACATCTTTTAGAAGAATGCAAAGAATCAAATAAATAAAATTATTATCTGGCAGAGTATTCTTATTATACGAGTAGGTACTTCATACTTAGGTATCGCGTTTTGACGAGAAAAAAAATAGTTTTTAAACGTTTGAAATGGTTTTTTATCCCTGTTTGAACGGTTGTTCAAAATATGGGGCGCGGTTGTAGCCGCAGGTCAATATTTTGTTAAATTACTTTTTCATGGTAACATTTAAATTTGGATATGTTTCCATAGCGAAAGTGGGACATTGAATTTATCGGTAGCATTGTATACTTTATCAAATAGTATAATTTGACGTACGAGCTATGTTTATTAATATATCTTATGAGTGTTCTCACTGTTTTTATGGATAAAATTGAATTGAAACAAGTAATGATTAGATTGCTCTTGGCAAAATATGAAGCGGGATCTCCGGTTTCCTTTGTAACACTTTTTATATATTGTAAAAATAAATCTAATGGTCAAACATACGTATTTTTTTATAAATAATGCAGTATGATTTGAATAGATAAATAAATATTGTTTTACGATACTGAGCTTATCAATATTAAAATTTCCAAGAATTTTTTTTTCTGTTTGATATTTCATTTAGCACTTAAATATAATAAACAACTTCTTTTTCTTCTTGAGATGCTGTTTCCTATTAGAAGTTGTACATCATCATGGTAATCCTTATCCTATTAATTGCAGCCAACTCAGTAAAACTACGTCCAAACCACTCCCGCAAGTTTTTAAGGCAAGTTTTTAAGGCAAGAGTTTTAAGCTGTTTCGTTTGTTGTTTAGTTTTACTTGGATGATCAGTTGTGTAATACTGTGTGATCATCATTATGTCACCAAGATACTGTGAAATCATCACAGTTTTAAGTAGTTCTATTGTAGATCCTTGTATATACGAGCGAACACTTTCACATTTGTAACAAGATCTGTCCAGGGAATCTTGAAGATACCTCTCTAGTTCCATATTTCACAATCCTTGATCCTGCATGATATTTCATGATAAATAAACACCTCTGTTAAATAATGTGTGGTCGTCGGAGGCTATCACGAGAGTCACAATACTCAGTCATGAGCTACACAACATGATGATGATTTTAAAAAGTCAGTTTTAACATGTGTTAGCCCAGTAAATCGACACCACCGAGTGTCATCCTCTGTGATCTAATAGATTAGATGGTTGTCTTCCACTCCAAGGGGGTTCGGGTTCCACATTCAATGACTTCGAAAAAATAGGTCTCAATTTGGTAAGATTGGTCGAAACAGTTATTGTTACCTTTATGTCTATTGTATTACTAATAATACGTACAAAAGTGAACTACATAAATACTACAATAGCTCTTAACCCGAAAAATCGATTAATAGGATCGATGAATGTTGTACGATTTTCAGCATGCCCGCATTTTCAATGTAGATATGTTGAGGGGTACCAAACCATAGTAATGGTTTTTATTTTTAGAAATTATTCATGAATAATGTTTAATATCAAGATCCATTATTTAAGTTTATTCAACGCACCGAGATGTGAAATGAGTAAATATTATTTTTATGGAAATGACGTAATATAATTTGTACTGTCTACCTATAGTAATAAAATTCATAACAGCCAATTCTGGGAGAAATTTACTTATATTTCATAACAAAATGTGCGTTACGTCATTTTAAACATTACGTTTAGTAACTAGTAATACATATTAATGTTATTTTAATATTAATTTTCATATTTAAAAATTATATTTGCATAAATAGTTACGTTAGGAAAATACGATTACATTCAGTGCATTTAAATAAAAATTCACGCACGCCATAAAATAAGAAATTGAGTACTTTACTTATCTAACAATTTTATATTATTATTAGTATACAGATGAGCAGAGAAAAATATTCGGACCCATACAGGAAAATGGATCTTGGAGAGTGAGATATAATGAGGAGTTATACAGCATATACAAAGAGCCCAACATTATAAAATACATCAAAATTGGGAGGCTACGTTGGGCGGGGCATGTAGCAAGAATGGGAGAAGAGGAAATGCCTAACAAAGTACTCTTTTCCAAGCCCCAAGGAAAACGTAGCGTGGGCAGACCAAAGCTTAGGTGGATGGATGGGGTGCAGAATGATTCAAACGTGATTGGCATCAGGGGCTGGAGGAGTGCATCCCAGGATAGGGGGGAATGGCAACGACTGCTGGAGGAGGCCGGGGCCCACAATGGGCTGTAGTGCCATTGATGATGATGATGATGATACAGATGAGCCAAAATACACTTTGTGGACTAAAACTCAAATTGTGGAAATTGACTTCAAAATCAGTTGCTTCTGAAGTAAATAGGTTCACCTGAAATTAATTAAAGATTGTTTTGTTATTCAAATTTATTGTTTTTGTGAAATATTAAGGTAACTATTAAGAAAGTAATTATAACTATGATATAAAAAAACACAATAGCTAATTCTTGAAATATTCTAAATTGTTGTAAACGACGCGTGAGGATGGAATTATTTTTTAGCGAAGAGAAGAATAATGTTTTGTTACATAAAGTCAAATATTCAAACGATCGATTCGTCACGCGTGATATGCTATTCCCTTTATTATCACAAAAAGTAAATTCAAATCGTGATTGATTCATTAAGTATTATAAGAAGTTCGAATGAATAATGTATAAACAAGTAAAAACTAGAATCGAGTATTTTAAGGAGTGAAGTTCTTTCCAAAACATCGCTAAATCGACTGCCACTAGTATAGACATTATGTCTATCTAGTTATTGGATGAATAAGGATTCATATTACTTTGAATTTATCGATTTTTATAAAAGAATATTCGATTAATTTAATATATGTGTCGTTCCACATATTTTTTGGGTGCAACTCTTCCATTCCAACAATTCTTATAAAGTATAAATTTGATTAATTGAAAATAAACATATATGTATGTGTAGTTTCATATGCTTTTTGGATGTAATTCTTCCATTTAAAAAATCTTTATAAAAACATAGTCTTATTAATTTAAAACATGCACATTTTAAGTGTCACTCGTCACTCAACAATTCTTAAAAATAATTAATTGAAACTATGTATCGTTCCATATACTTTTTGGGTGTAACTCTTTCATTTCAATCGTGTTAATAACACCAGATTTATATCCTATCAGCCTATAAGGAGATAACTACGATTGCATTGAGGCATCCCCTCAGAAGATCCTATTTTAAGAAATTCATAGGACATAGTGTGCAAAGCACCAAGAAAGACATTTTTTACATGTCACTACATATGCACAGTGATACGTTTTCTCTACCAATCTTTCTTTGAAGGAGATTCTCTTTTGATTCTCAAACGGGGGTTTCAAGGTAACTTATAGACTTGTGTAACATATATGCAAAGTTATTGCTAACTGGCGTCCAACTCTCAATTTTTGGTCTCCAGGAATCAACTTATTCGTATTTAAAGAACATTCAAGGTGATTATGGGCGATCATAAAACTCCGGCATGATCTCAGTCTTGGCTAGAAAAAGTGTTTGGGATCATTTGGTTATTTGTGTTTTTCACTTATGTATGCAATGTTGGTACTGATATCTTCGATAGGCGTTTCATTAAGAATGTACATATAATGCACAAAACTTTTTCCTTCGGGGTTAGTCTAATAAATCCAATGACTTGGCAACATGTTTTTTTTATGCAATTGGGTGTGATTCTCTTGTATAAATTGAAGTTCACTGTATCAATGCAATGTAAACGCAGCTGAAACGTTTTGTACTTCGCCATTTTTATTCTTCTTACTCGCATGTCTCCAATTCGTTGAGATATGAAAGGTACTCGTATGATTAAGACGTGAACTATTTTTGAGATGTATTGTTCAATGTGTTTCTTGACTACCTAATGGATGGCAAGTCGTGAATCTGAGTATGTTACGATTTCTATGTAAATTGTTGGTTAAACACACATCTATTTAAAATGATTCTTTTTCGATACATCATACAAATATGTGAAAATATTTTGTAAGTTTTTTCGTAGAACCAAGATTACGGCAAACCAAGAATAATCCTTTATTGTGAAAAGTTGAGCCAATATCTTACTCAGAGAAATCTTTCAGTAAATATTTATTCAACCTTAAATTTGACGTCTTATATACATGAAAAATATTCAAACTAATGTAGTTAGATATTTTAGGAAAACGTTACTCTATATGGTGTACGGAGTTAATATTTTATAATCCGGAATTTAACAATGTAATATATATTTAACAAGTTTGATATTTTTGTACATAAATTATTGATGTACGAGTATTTCAAATTAATAAAAAATAAATGTTTTATCGATTTGATTCGTATGCATAAGTACGTACCATATATCCATTATTCAAATCCCTCCTTTATTGTTAATTTAAATGCGTCTTAAATTTAAACAACTTGTTGAAAAAAAATGAATATTTCGTGGTAAAAAAACTTAGCAAGTAGCAACAAACTCTTGGCATGCTTGCAAAAGGAGTCAAAATTGATTAACGAATTTATAATAAGTATTAGCATTGATTTGGAATAATTAATAAATTATTTGTGATAGTGTAAATATTAAAATATGCAAATCATAAGGCGATTGCGAGTTTTGGTTTGTTTCTAATAGCACGGCACAACAGCAGAAGTGGTGTTTTATATCGAGCACAAGGTCATACTTGAGTTATCCTACCAAACTCGTATCAAATATCTGACTGATAATGACATTTTTGGTTGAGAAATTCTCCTTGTTATACAACGGAGAACACGTTTGTTTCTATTCATTTTATTTTGTATGTTCTAAAATCGTCTGACGGGCATCCATGATTTACCATTTTTTTATTGATAATTACTCGTTTTAATCGAGGTTGTGTGTTGAGTGTTTTTGATTCGTTTTTCAATTTTTCTGTTGACTATTATAAATTGACCAGTTAATAATAAGTGATACATTATGTGATGATGATGGTGTATTTAAGTCCCTTAATGTTGTCTTCATTGTGTCTTTTGAATCTGACTGATAGATGTTTCTTCAGGAAGGAGAAGAACTTTGAGATCAATTTCGTTTTCATTGAATAAATTAATTGTTCCGAATCGATCAAATCGATTATTATGACAAGGCTTTTGTCGTTGCTGGTTCTGTGGCGTGGCATGAAGTGTTAAAGGCAGATCGTACAACGCCATGTGTGATGAGATGTGAGATGCGTGTGCAGCTTAAGAATGCATTCGAAGACAACGCTTTTTGAGATGTACTCGTATTATTAAAATTTACGATTATACCTATATATGATCACTATATACATACACTATTCTCCAAGTTAAGTCAAATATGTTACTGTCACATATTGGAAATTCTACAAAGGTTTATTTGAAGTTTGTCTTTCCTAAGTTTTCTAACCAAGTATGTTTGTTTATCTTAACATATGCAGGTGCGTGGAATCTAATGAACCTGATCTAATGACTGCATCCACCCCCTGTCTATTCCTATACTCATCTTATGTATATTTATATTGCAATATTTTTAATCTGTTAAAAACAGTGGGTTTGATTCTCGAGTTAGAGCTTCCTTGAAAAGAGTTTGCCCCTCTAAATGGCGCTATATAAATTGTCCTTTTATTATGATTATTAAGCTGACCCACTGTGCTTCAATACATCATGACGCAGGCACTCACAGGACACGGATGCTTCATGAAATACCTAAAAAGATTTCATCTTGCGGAGTCTGAGAGCTGCCCGTGTGACGAGAGTGTGGTGCAGGATGTGCTGCACGTGTTGCTGAGTTGTCCCGCGCAGGCCATAAGACGAAGGAAACTGGAGAACGAGCTGGGGGTATCCCAACTTCTGCTTGAGAATCTAAAGGAGGGACTTTTAATTAAGGATAATGTTTCCGCCATATGTTTATATATCACCGAAGTAGTTAAATCCACAAAACACATGAACACTGTAACAAGGGAAGAATACCAAAGAGCAGGTCTCTTTGAAGGGCCTTCAGCCGCGTCCCGACGGAGTTTACCGTGATTTCTCCTGTTGTAAGGCAAATGCCGGGGCGCTTCCAATAAAGTCGTGCACGGACGCTTTCCTTGTCCTATCCAAACACTGAACATTCGAAACATATTAAACATATACAGAGCAATAAATGATAAACACTTTTGGGGTATGCACTGAGGGCGCAGGCAAAGAAGTGGGTCTCCATAGAACCACTTCAGAGAGTCCAAACACAATCCCGGGGTTATAAACCTGGTGCGTCATAAGCCAGGTTGCCCATTAGCACAACTCTTCAAAAAAAAAAAAATACATCATGAGTTTTGGTCTGATTGTCTCTCTCTCGTACCAGTCTTCTCCATTATCTAACTCACAATATCCGACAGTCTTTTTCAAATCCAACTATCAATTTTTCTTTAAGGAAAACTTCTTGGTCTTCTTAGCCGCGATGTCCATTCACTCAAATGTGGTACTCTTATATTCTCCATTTCTTCCAAATGTGGTACTCTTATATTCTCCATTCCTTTCAAATGCCCGAACCAACGTAGTCTCTCAGATTTGTAGTGGATGCTGGTTTAATGCTCCACGAAGTTTGCTATTTGTTTCCATTTAGTAGAAACAGTTCTTATTTTTAGTTGATTAAAAAAAATAAGCATTTCTCACTCGAATACTGCTATTATGTAGCACTATTTAAAAAAAATATATCTCGTTTTATTATTATATTACGCTTTCATTGTATATAGTACAACCTTCCCATGTCTATAATAGAGTGATATTTCTATGCATAAATGTTTTAGATAGTAAATCTTCAATTTTCACGACTTATATATTTGTTAAGGTTATATTCAAGTAAACATACAATTAAAATATACATTCTTATGACATTCCAGTATCTTAAAAATGCTTAATCTAACCCTGTTTTGATTCCTAAGTTTTCTGTCAAGTCCTTTTTTTACTGTACAAGATATTGTAATGTGAAACATGGTTTTGCAAATAAGGTGCTAAGGATCCTGTAAACTATGCAGTTACTTGTTCGACAATTGCCTGTTAATGTTGTTGGAAATCTTAACATCAATATTTTCTTCTCAATAAATGGTTCCGGTTCCGATTACAATAGATTTTTTATTATAATTACCATTATAGATAGGCATCATGAATGCTATTAAAATGTTTGTCAAGTTTTAATCATTGTCATAAATTTCACTCTCATTTTCACAACATTTAAGTGGGTATTCTCAAAATTAAAGAAAACGAATAAAAAAATTTAATAAATTTAAAACGAATAAAAAATTTGTTTACACAATAAAAATTAAAAACTCTTCGTTATTCGAGCACATACAATTTACTTTTTTGAACGATGTGTTTATTTCATACATCAGGGTTGTTTAGTAATATCACAGAACTGTGAAAGCTCTTTATCATGTCTACATGTTTAGTAATACCACAGAACTGTGAAAGCTCTCTATGATGTCTACATGTTTAGTAATACCACAGAACTGTGAAAGCTCTTTATGATGTCTACATGTTTAGTAATAACACAGAACTGTGAAAGCTCTTTATGATGTCTACGTGTTTAGTAATACCACAGAACTGTGAAAGCTCTTTATGATGTCTACATATTTTGTTGGACTAAAATTAATTTATATTTACTTTTTTCGAAATAGTTTATAATATTTATAATAAAATTTTAACCTCTGTTATATCAATCAAAGCTTCGTAACAAGAGATAATGAAACTTGAACTAGGAAACAACTCGGGTGGGATCTGAAGGTATAAAGAGCACTTTTTAAATATTTTTTTCCAAACTCAATGAATATTTGTAATGTTTGTAACGTAAACTGGTATCATGTTGATCCAAAAATATGGAAGTAATAAATATATTACTTACAAAGCAAAGTCGTCAAGTCTCAGGTTAGCAAGTTGGGCGGTCATGGGAGAATATAATAATAGCTTACGAAACTGTGGCATTCTGATCACGAGGAAACGAGGCTACTGTAAACTGCTAATGTTATTTTAATCGTGTTCCAATATATTCACACACTGAACATGCAACCTGTGCAAAAACTATATCATTGATAAATGCTTTGTGAGACATGAATATTGTGAAATTTTTCCCCTCATTTGAGTTATTACTCATAGAGTAATTCATTATAATATAAAACTTTAAGAAGTTTTAATAATGCTTATATTATTTAGATATTTTTTTACCTAACATGAAATAAATTTTAATAAATAAAAATTTTAATTATAAAGAAAATATAAATAGAAAAAAAATCAAATTAAAAAAAACGAAAGTTAATGTGGACCTTAGTAAAACAAAATAACTTGAAACAAAATATCGTTACTTATAACTACTTTATTTCAGTATAGTTTCCTTTTATAGAGTGTGTGATTTATGCACAGAAAATGTGTGCGCCGGCGGTGCAATGCGTGTGCGCGCGGCTGGTAGCTTCGTCAATCGACACAACGTGTGAATCGCTGACCCTCCGATACCAGATCTCAGACAGTTTAAAAGCCATCAGTTATTTTCTATACACTGATATAAATATAATGGTTAACTTTTTAAAAGTGTCCGGCTTTCTTTTGAGAGTTACCTGCATTACAGTTAATAGAAAAGTGCTTATCAGTAATGATCTCAACATTACATCTTTATATTGATCAAGAAAAAAAGATACACGTTTATTGACAGAACTGCAACTCATGAATATCTATGCTACATAGGAAAATGTTTTTTTAAATTTCTAAAATATTTATGTAGTATTTTTATAAAGGGAAGAGCAAACAAGACAGTATCAAAATCTGGTTATGATGATAGTCCACAATAGTATTTTAGTTCCAACTTTGTTGTGTAAGAGTGAAATGCAGGCTTAGAAAACTACTAAAAAGGGCCGAATAAATGCTCTAGAAATGTGTGTACTTAGAAGAGTTTACGAAGTATAACGTATGACAGAATATAAAATAAAGTGATTACAAATGAATGTGAGTTTAAGGTAAGATGAAGAAGATCCCTCCAAGATGAGGTGGTTTGGATACGTATAGAAAGATTAATAAAACAAATATTTAGTGCAAATGAGAGTGAAAGGTATGGTAGAGGAAGACTGAGGAAAGTATGCTTGGATCGAATTAATGATATTAAAAAAAAGGAAATGCAAGAAGTAAGAGATACCGTAGAATCTGTTTGAGAAGGTGTTTGGATAAGGAAGATGAGAAGTAGTTGTGTCGAGACATGAAAGTCTGGCGCTCTGTCTTCTTTGCCTACCCCAACAGGGAAACGGTGTGATGTATTATAATTAAACAGAAAATAAATAAGTAAAATTAACAATAAATTGGACAAATCTACAAATATTTTACTATAAATATGAGTTTTTATTAGTTTGATGATGTGTTAGTAGGATGCACAGAGCACATTTAGTGCTTTAGACTTGTTGAACGGATGGGTGACGATATATTGACTGAAAAAACATACAATGCAAGCATCAGTGTGTTGTGGTAGAAGAAAAGTAGGGTTGGACCAAGTGAATGAAATTTTGAAAGAAGAGAAGAGAAACGGAATTAACTGTATGAGAATATTTATATTTCTACATATATAAAGGAAATATTTTGTGATAAGAAAATTTGATACTCTGTTTATTCTACCTTTCCCAATTACATACTAATATGCAGTTTAGCGAAATATCATAATTGCGTATTACAAATCTGATAATCACAAACAAAAAGTTTTGCGCGCCTTCTCTTCGCCTACTTCAATTAAGGTAATAACTTGATGTTATGCATCTGTATTAGTTAACAAATAATTAAATTTGTCAATAAATAATATTTAGAAAATTCTATGGAATGAGTTTTATGAATATTAATTCATATAGGATTTTTTTTATTCAAATAGAAAAATATTTGGTAGAATTTGGAATAAGATCAATAAAATACTTTTACAATAAGGTGGCGTGACAGAATCGAGAGTTTTGCTAATGATGGCGTGGTGTTGATTGTAAAAACTGAATTGAGCAGCAAGAAACAATGTGAAATTCCTGAGGCTGAAGGCCGGTGTCTGCATGAATAATGTATAAGAGTGGTCCAAAGCTTCCCGCTACTCGATTTAGTCAGGACAAGTTCTAGTTTAAAGAAAAAATAAACTATGGCCTAGGTTGCCTAATACGTATATATTTTTTACTTTTTATAAACTATAATTTTTACGCTAGAGTTATAATACAAATTTTCAAAATTTTGATCATTTTCTCACCGTACCTTTCCACGTCGGAGGTTGACAATCATCTTGGCTATTTTCACTTAGTCTGCAGCTGCTCTGAAGAATACTTCGTGTTATAGTAGAACCACTATCTTAGGTTCATCAACTAGGAGTTTCTTCCTCTCTCTTTACTTTGTTTTCCTTGTATCTTTCCCTGCAATATGACTTGGATGATTTCATATTTTTTCCTCTCATGAAATGCTCGAAGAGTTTAACCTTCTTCATTTAATGCAAGTGAGCAGTTTTTTAACTTTTTTCATGCGTCTGAGGATCTCTTCGTTGCGCACTTTGTCAACTCTTTCCCGTAGCACCACGTATCAAAAGCTATTTGTTTTGTGGTGAATTAGGTGAGTGTCCAAATATCCACACCATAAAGAAGTACTGACAAGATGTAACATCATACAATGCGACTTCTTAATTTGAAGTATCTATTATATAGTAGAGAATATATTTCTATTTTGAAGGAACGATTCCGTGCCATCTCAAGCCTGATGCTGATTTCCCGGGAATGATCCCACAGGTCATTGTGCCAACATTCCAGACACACAGACATTCTAGACACCCGATGAAGCCTAATCCACTCTTAATTTTTTTTCTCCCTTAACAATAATTCAGGTCTGAAAGGGTTAATGCTGCAATATTCACAATCACCGAACCATCAATCGTGTAAATCCCGCACCTTTTACCCAAAACTTTGTAAAACATGGTTGGCTAGAAGATATTGCCATTTGGAAATAAATTGGCCATATTGAATTTAAATTCAATCAATAAAGAAAATATCACGGTGGTTACACTCATTATTAAAGGGAAAGGTAAGAATTTAGAGAAATCGAAGGTGCTATATGAGAAGGTGTGAGAATGTGGAGAAAATAAAAAAAACATGTATTGTGGTCAAAAATCCAGTCGTTTTTTTCTCTCGGTCTACCCCTGTTGGATAGGCAAAGAGAAAATATGTATGTATTCCATAAATTTAATGAAAATAAAATAATGTGCGACAGAATAAGGAAGAATGATGTTAGGTAGAATACATATTAAAATAAGATGCAGTGCTTAAGATGAAGAGAATCATGGAAGTGGTTCGGCCACGTAAAAAGAATGAATAATAAAATATTTATGACAATAATCTATACAAGTAGTATAGAAGGTATGAAAAATTTGGGAAGACCTAGTAAAACGTATTAAAATCAAATGAATAAAATTTTAAAAGAGCGAAAGCCTTCAAAATTGGAAAAAAATCATGAAGTAATATCCAAGCCTACCCGTTAAAAAATATTGCTCTATTCCACATTTTGTCTACGTAAACAGATCTCAGCACCTGTTTATACATACATAAATTGTTAAAAGAATAAATAGTAAGCCCCTTGTTGCTTGACACACTTTTGTTTAATGTACCGGACAATTAATTATTAACGTTATCGTGAATTAAGATGGCCTCCGTGGCTTGATTCCCGTTGGAACCCAGATTTTTTTAAAAGAATTCCAGTCTGGTTTTTACTTAAGTCTTTGACATCTTTCTGGGTGGTTGGAAGATATTGTCACATAAAAATAAGCCCGCCAGGTTTTACTGTATACAACGAAAGTGTAATACAATACAAACATAATATTTTTGGTGCCGCATTCACAAACTGAGCTATTAAAAGCGTCACTACTCACAAATGGAATGACCTTGTTGAATAACATTTTCGATATCGATATCTTATAGTATATATGTGGGTGGATAAATTGAGGATTGAGCCCCTTAATATGCTTTGTAGTCTGTCATTACTGAGTCACTTCATAATGAAGAACGAATAGCATTGTTCCTGTTGTTATTATATTATATTTATTAAGACTTTAAGTCACTTAATTTTTTTTCTTGCTTTACGCATTTCATTTCATATTATTGGATTTAACATGTATCATATGTTAAATAAAATAAAATAAGAACATGGCGATGGAAATATATTGGCTGCATTAATACCTCAGCTGTCTCTGTGTACCAGATTCACTTTCAGCGGCTATCGTTGTTATTTATATTTCTGCCAATATAACAGTTTCTGTTTCTCTCGGGTGCAAAACGGCTTAACCTTGGTTCAGACAATTATTAAACTGTAATTTGTGAGAATAGCCTAATTTTTCTTGCCGTTCCGGCATCTTAGATAATTTTTCTGTTTGTTTTTACTTCGACCTGTCTAAATAACCTTTTCAATATTTCTCAATGTATAGTTGACGAAAAATTTCTCGATAATAACAATAATTATATAGATAAGCATTAATAATTCCAATGATTTTTTAAATATAATATAACATATTTGCTTAAATTATAAGGTTTCGCAATTTTGATCATCTTCGAATTTACCCATTTATTTGGGGTATATGTGACGAGTCGTGTTGTGTTCAAGGCTATCTCCAGAGTCAAGTTCAGATCAGGCATGTCTTGTTTAATATTATCCTTCCACCGTTTCTTTGGATGATCTCTCCCTCTATTTTCAGGGACTTTAATGCATAGTATCTGGTTTCCTACGTATTCAGCTGGTTTTCTTTGTACGTGTCTGTACTAACGAAGTGTAGCCTCTTTCAATTTCAGCAACTTTCTAAGTACTTTTCATATACTTAGTCATTTATTATTTTGGTTTTCTTACTTGTATTTAAATACATGTCGTAGTAAGCGTATTTCGGTAACACGGCTTCTTAGTTTTTGTCTTTGCCTTTATCGAAATTAAATATTTATTAGGTAAAAATATTTTTTCTTAAAATACACATATGCTTTAGTCAATTCGTATGTATTTAAATCTGTAGACAAATTATTAAATACAAATCCAAAGTTTCAACGTGGAGGGGAGAGCAACTACCTTTGGCAAATCGCTATTTTTGAAAGTAAGTGACAGCCTTTAAGGGGTTTTTAAGTTGTGTTGAACACTGTTTAAGAAACGTTTGGTGTGAAATTATAAAAGAATTAAGTGAATTATAAACTAATTAAGTTATATAAATATTCTTGCAAGCATTGCCATATTAGAAATAAATCGTAATTCAATTGTGAGAATTTAATGATTTCTGAGGCCGACATGGTATGGTACATATCTTCAAGTCTGGGGTTTACGGGTTAGGTTTATATCGTGACCCACTTTTTTTAATAAGAGTTTCAGTATGATTTCATTTAAAACCTCTGTGATATCTTTCTGGTTGGTTGAAGGATAAAGTATTATGGCAATACGCCTGCCAAGTCGTACTATTTACAATAAAAAAATAAAAACATACAATAGAAAACAAAGCGGTCTCAGATGGCATTCCTGAAAGACGCCTGATGTAACGACATAAGGAATGTTAATATTTTTTACTTTCTTACCGTTTGCTCGCAGTTTATACCATTTAGAGAGCATCGGAATGTCAACCGTGAAAATGTCAACGGTGAATACAAAATCACTATTGACATTTACTACCTTTAGAATATTACATCAGAAGTTTTAACACTTAGAAATGAATTATCAGTGATTCTTGATGCCTCTTTATGTTGTATTCATCTAATCTTGAGGCATGGAAGATGTGCTATAAATGATGGCCTTACACGGAAATCTGTATTTATTAATATTCGTTTTATTATCAACAATACATCTTATAGTAATGCCGAGTATGCAGGGACACAATTTAACGCAAACCATTAACTTTGAATACATTAATGCATATTAATGACAACCTCCGATACCTAGTTGGTAAGACGCTTGCCTTCCAACCGTAGTTTCAGGTTCGATTCCTGATGGTGCCTGAAAAAAAACAATCATAAAAGGTCCCAATCTCGTAAAAGCGTTAGACGTGTGTAAATGTTACTGTTTTCCTCGTGTGAGGTAGTATTGCCAAAACGCGCGACGACGTGCAAGTAGTCCTTAGCCCAAGACATGCCCTTCAATGTGTCCAAATTACCACGGATGTGTTGAACCAAAAATAAGTAAAAAATAAAAGACAAAACTCACAGTATTTGAATATAATGTACATAAAAAGAATTACACTAAAAATTATGATAAATGCAACTGACGATATAAAATTAATCATATTAAAATTTTCACAAAGTCACAGAGCAGATTTTCAAAAAGTCACATAGCAGATTTTCACAAAGTCACATTCAGTTGTGAAAAGTGAGTCTATCTGCAGCAAATATGCTCTTTAGATAACTCTTGAAGAGACATTAGCCTATCATTCAGTGTCGCAATAACCTTACATGAGCTTTTTTTGCATTACTCGAAGTTGACTTATTGGACCACTGGTCTCCGATTGAGTTTTAACTCAATACACGCACAGGCGTCTTCCAACTGCCGGTAACTGAAAATTATACTCGATCACGAGGAAAATCCCATCGTATTGTATCTCTTAAATGTTGTAATTTCAAGAATATTCTGATATAAACTCATACAGTTTATCGGAAATTTAATAAGTATTGTTTATAATAAACCAATCATGAGTCCCCATCACCTATTGGGGTAGACATAGAGAACAGATATTCATTTCATTATATTCTGGCACATACCTTTCACTTGTGCCACATCCATATACCTTATTATAGACACTTATAAATGGTACAATGTACTTTATAACAATACTAATAATAACAAAAGTTGATAGTGCTTCATACATTAAGAAGGAATAGAATATAATAAAAAAATAACAATTACAATAAAAATAATTACAAAGAAACAAGTGTACAAAACTATATGTCACTAAGACAATACGGGTCCGTTCAAAAGCGGACAGCCCACACTGCACCAAACCGGGCAGCACTCTAAAATACATCAACGTGAAAGGGGAATACAGATGCGTGCAAATAAAAATCAAAATGTGCATACTACATGTACAACCAAAAGTCACAATCTTTCTCACACTACTCATGTCTCAATACGTCAAAAACATAACATTCAAACAAGTTGAACAAAAATATAAAAAATACGGACATAAAATACCAATAATTGCACAACAAATTGATAATGAATACTCTTATTCATATTATTAAGACTGTTCACTAAAGGCATTAATTTCGTCGCGCCACATATTTTTAAGTCTTCACAAACTTTTCGTATCTTTTATACTACTTGTATAGGTTGTTTTTTAGACCTTTCACCATTCATTCTCTCTGCGTGGTATATACATCTCTATGCTCCTTTCGTCATCTTTAGCATTGTTTATTCCTTCAATCCATATTCTTACTTAATGTCCTCATTCCATATTCTGTTATACATTGTTTTCTCACGACATACGTCTTTTACGGCGTAGACTAACAATTTTCTCCATCAGTATTAATTTTAGGAAATGGTATTTTTCTCTTCTCAATATACGATCTGCATAGGAAATATTTCAACATTTTATGGTATTTATGAGCTCTCTTTCTCTACTTCTACACCTGCTGGATGTAGCGACTCTGTGCCCTGCGTGTGTCCTTCCAATTCGGCATTTAACTTCTTCATCTGAGTCAATGTCACGAGTAATTAGACTATCTAGATATTTGAAACTGTCGACTTGCTTTATATCTTGCCCAATCAGCTGCAGAGTTACACCATTATGAGATTGTCAACTCAGGAACATAAACTTTGCTTTTTGAATATTAATATTTAGTATTTGCTCGACACCTGCCTGCTGTGTTCATTCTATTTAGTAAAAACTGAAGGTCATCAAGATTTTCCAGGATTGCTACATCATCAGCCAATTTTATTACATTGATGACAATTCCGCTGGGTAATATATAATACAAATCAAGGTTTCGAACTGTTTTCTATAAACGAAAATGTATAAAAAAATCTCCAATATTTTATAATAACATCTTGTTTAATTTAAATTTCTATTAATATCGAAAACAAGAATGATTGATTGCTTTGTGAATATGAATCTCCGTGTAGGATTTCTCATACACACATTGTAAAGAATGAAAACACAAGTACAATTGAATTGAATATATTGAACAATCAACGACAAGAAATATGGATTTCTGAAACCCATGGTCTTTATAAACAATATGACTAGGAACAATGTGTTCTTGAACAGAGCGATTAACAGAACCAAGAAGCACTGTCACTTTTACTATGGATAAAATAAAATAATGCCGTGGAAAGTTATATTTTCCATATGGTTTTCGCTTATACAATATAAAAATAAAAACAAAATAAATTACTTGAAAATGATCACTATCTCACAATGTTCCTATGGAGGTGACAGGGAAACAGATCTCAACTTCCGTGTTCAAAGACTCGATTAATGTAAGTCCCAGTGCTGTCCAAGTGATAGAATTCTGGGCGGAAGTAGTATAGTGCCTTTGGCACAGAAAGAAGAAGTATGTGAAATAATTTGATAGCGTTTTTATGAGAATGTTTCAAATGTTAAAAAATCTTTGCTATACAATGCTGTATGGTGACCTAAGTGTCATTTGAATATTTTTTAAGCCTCTTGGTAAGGTTTCAGCAGCAATGAGAGAAAAATTAGAAACATTTCTTGAGAAGTCATTGAGATGTTAACCCGAATCCCAAGATCGAAGAGAACGCTTCTATCGAGACATTACGAAGGTCTTCCGATCAGATAAGGATGTGCAGTCATCAAACTTGTATGAGTACAAGGTTCATGAAAATGAGAGTTTTATGTTTTATTATTCAAGTAAAGTAAGAGTATACAATTTACTATTCAATGTCCGAGTATACTTCACGTCATAATGAAATGATATGTTCAAAGGTCATGTTTTCACAATAGTCGTTATGCAACAATAGCAATTTGCTAATTACAGATGAAATGAATATACGATGTTAAATGGGAAAATAATAATTGTTCTCATAATTTTCAGTTCATTTATATCAATCATCATTAAATAGTAAAATATCATAATGAGATTTCTCATTATTGGAGCTACAGTCGCATTAAGATACTCTGTATATTAACTATTTCAAGTACTGTGTAATTATCGTACTGCGTAGGCAAAGAATTTCAATACATTTTTAGAAGAGCATACAATATTATGGAATGTAAGAAACGTTGACGGAATATCATAAATTAAGACGTAAACTCCCGGATTTTTTATTCATTTGACGGAAAGGAATGCCGAAAATATTTCTGTGGTCTTTGTTTAATTGCTGATCCGTGTGACCTAGTTTGTTAAATACTCGTACATGACTTCCAGTCTGGGGTTTCAGTCCGGAAGGTACATCTTTTTTTTTCAAAACAATATCTACCTCCTATTCCAAGGCTTTCTTCAGACGGAAAAAAATACGTGCAGCGGGGATTGATGTAATTAGTGGAATAACAAACCAATTTATTGTTAATTATTCTAATATAGAGTTTCGAAAAGTTAAAGCCGAAACCTTTGGTTGAAAATTATTATTTATATTTATTTTT
Organism: Odontocerum albicorne; assembly: GCA_949825065.1. Classification (NCBI taxonomy): domain Eukaryota; kingdom Metazoa; phylum Arthropoda; class Insecta; order Trichoptera; family Odontoceridae; genus Odontocerum; species Odontocerum albicorne. Next base: position 19,270,273 of record OX463847.1, on the reverse strand, counting down.
GAAAGTCCAGTTCTTAAGATGAAAAAATAGCATTGAGATGGTTGGATCACGTAGAAATAATGAATTATGAAAGTTTTACAAAACTTACCTTTACTCGTAGTATAAAAAGTACAACAAGTTTGGGAAGACATAGAAATACGTAGTACAGCCAAGTGAATAAACTTCTTAAAAAGCCTTTTTAATAGGAGAAGTGTTTGGACTTAGCACAAGCGAAATATGTGAGCCAAGATATAATGAAGTGGAGATCTGTTCTCTCTGCCTACCCAACAGAAATAAGGCGTGATGGTGATGACGATGATTTCTCTATAAATTGTTCCAATAAACTTTAATTGAACATATTTTCATGCCATTTTGCAACTACCAATACAGAACTCCTTTATTTTGACAATATTTGTAATAGGAACTCCGTCTAAATGTAAAAGATGCTTTTGATCAATATCGTTGATCTGTCAATCAGAAATAAAAATATAAATTTGATTAATTGGATGGCAAAAAAATTAAAACAAGATTTTCCTAATATCCAAATAAACTCCTAAGGTGGTTCGGATGATAACCTATTATGATTTGACACACAAAAGCATTTTTAAATTACATACAGAAAGCATTTTATTCCATATTTATTCTTGTACTAAAACGTGAAGTATAAGAATATACACGTATATGGTACATAGACTAACATTGTTATAACAAGTAAAGAAAATAGTCAAAATCAATATTCTAGTAATGTTTCAGACAAAATTAGAATGAACTGCCTTAAAAATGTTTTCAGGAAGCAGTTTTGTTTAGTGATAATTAATTATTAACAAATTTTTATAAGTTAAAAAAAAAGACAAAGATGAATTACTTATTAATGGATCTTTGTATTTTTTTCAAACTCTGTTAATTAAACCTGTTTGATATTTTGAACATTAAATAATATTGCATTCCTTTGTGGATAGCATCATTATTTTCAATCAGGAATCATGGGATAATTAATTATTAGATGCATTGTAAAAAAGAAATATAAATATTTTGTTATTAATAGTTATATTTTTTGGTAACGTTAACGCGTTTTCAATTGTTAAATATTTTTAAATACTCGTACATTGCGGATGTGGATTACAAGAGAAGATTAGGATATAAGTGGATAAAAAAAAAAAAAAAAAAAAAAAAATATCGACAAATATGTATTGAGAATTTCATCCTTATACATACGAGTATATATTGAGAATATCATCCTTATACATACGAGTATATATTGAGAATTGTATCCTTACATACAAGTATTTAAATGAGTTCAGTATTTCATGAAGCATTCGTGCTTTGAGAGTGCCTGTGTTAAAACGTTGGGTTGGCTCTCCTCGAATACTCGAATGCCTCATGCACTTTGTGAAAGTCTCATCCACACCTTCTGTAACATATTCGTAGATCTAGTTCCACATATTTAAATTTTATTCCGAGGTAGCCTTTTGACATAACTAATGGTAAATTTATTATAAATCGTAATTTCCTTAAACATACCAGCTCTCTCACGAGTTCATCCGTCTTATCATCAACAGCATCTCCAGAGTGACCTTTGACCCAATAAAACCTTGTATCTACTCTAACCTCCTTATGTTTACTTATCTATTCCAGAATGCTTCTTATGCGTGGGTTTATTTTTGTGGGATTTGTTATTCCCTTCAAACCAGAAAGAGAGTCAAAGTAGATCTAAACTAACTCATGGGAAGAATAGCACTTTCCTTAAAGCCACTAAAGCACCCAGGAACACCAAGCAGCAGTCCGCCAATTTCAGTTTCTTTGAATATCTTCAAGTTACGTAATTTAAAGTTTTTTCATTTGAACTGCCCTCGTATGATTAATTATTTTGATCATAGAAACTAAAACAAACACTAATGTCATCTCTTTGCTGATTACTCGATATTTCGATTTTTTTTCTGGTTTTCACTTTCATTAAAATTATTATGTTGTGTATTATGATATTTTTCATTTAGTACGTAATATAACTTTCTACTTTCTTATTATTCGTGAATGTCTTATTCAAATTACACTACGTTATGTGAAATTAAAAATTGAAATTTGAAGTTGCACAATAATTTGAAGATATAATATACTTGCAATGTAATTATTAAAAAATAATCGAGGCAAGATTAAGTGGCCATATAATTATGGTCTTGATGAGTTAATTATGTTTGTCATCGAATTTGACGAAATCATTTTCTAGAAGATATATTAAATAAAAAAAACAGCAAACCACAAAGGTCCAAAAGTCTAATATTCGGCATTCAGATGCTGATACATTTTAATTTCTAACGAGTTTTTCTCTTCATTTGAAAGACACTTTGATAACCACATGATATTCAATTTTCAACATATCAGAATATAATGAAACAATATGCTTTTTATCGGCTCTAGTTGACATACTATTGTGGGTAGTGATATTCACTTTTAACTGTAATCCCCTGATCATGTGGTATCTGTCTATAGACGCTCTAACTTCTATGGCGTTTTGGTAAAGAGGTACAAGTCATGAATTACTTATTTGAATATATAATTTTTTTTCTGGTTTCGGTTCCAGTTCTGGTTCCAGCCTGAACATCTCCACGTTCCAGCCTGAACAACATTGTTACTATCTCTTCCAGCCAACAAGTAAAGGGTTAAACCAGGTTTAAGTGAAAACCAAACTTGAATCTTTTTTAAAAGGAAGTCAAGTGTTCTATCAACTAGGCTACGGAGGTCAACTTAGTTGTTGCGGAGGTCGTCTTAACATTCGACAGACCTTAAAGAAAAGGATTCTTAGAACCATCGAAGGAAAATCGTTAAGACAGAATAAGACACTCTCACATACGGGAAATGTGCAAAGTACTAAATGTTGCCAGGTGATAAATGTTAAGGAGAAAACATGCATTCACGTGTAGGAAAAATGGCGAATACCGTATCATCATACACGGTGATGTTCGGTGTACTCACATGCAACCGTCTCTTCGGTGGACCTCTGAAAACATGAAATAGCAGTTGGGAGCTTACGTCTTAGTAGAGAAGTGAGCCCGATGCGTTAACAGGTCAGACAGTATATAAGAAAGACAATTTATTATTTACCTGACTTGTCTTTATTGTTGTATTTGTTGAATGCATGTGTCTGTCCTTCAACAAGAATGTATGAAATAGGAAGTTTGGATATATTTAGAGAATAGTGTTTGACAGTTCAAAGCGAAATTCATCAAGATATTATTTTAAGGACGTTTATAATTTTCTATTGTCCTTTATTTTCTTTTTTATATACCTAAATAATTTATTGAATAAAAATTTATCAGATGAATTATTTTTTAAATGGTATTTGAATGTTATAACTTGTGTTTTATTTAAATTGTATTATGTGTAAGAAAATAATTTTTTTATTTTTGTCGATTCTTTGACGATTTTTTTTCGTTTTTATATTAAAATAAAAAAAAATAATATTGTGATTCATTGTATTGTATAACACTTTCGTTGTCTACAATACAACCTGGAGGGTTTATTGCCATGTGGCAATCTCTTCCAACCAATTAGAAATATGTTAAAGAGGTCGTAAGTGAAAACCAGACTAGTTTCTTTTTTTTTTAATCTGGGTTCCAGTGGAATTTTAACCCGCAACCTCTAGGCTGGGAGACAGGTGTCTTACCAACTAGGTCACGGAAGTCGTCTATCCATATACAATACCGTCTTACCGTTTTCCTGTTGGGGGAAATTATACTTTTAAATATTACGGTGCGTGTCTTTATTGGGACTTTTTCTCCAAAAGACTGATATTTTCAAAGGAAACATTAGTTCACTACAGGAATACTGAATGAAAGTTGTTGTATCGACGAGGAAAAAATGTAAGAAACACGTTCATTCTATAACGAATTTTAGGTATACTGAGAAAACCCTTCAATACTTAGAAGCAACAGAAAAACGTGACTTTTATACTTAATAACCAGTCACTATAAATAAATGAAAAAGTAGTGGGCTTGGAGAACTTTCTTTAAGTGATTATATGAACAATATACGCATACACCAGACTACACATAAAGCCAAATGTGTTACAATCATATATCAGAATATTTAAAAATTGTCTTTATAGTTCGTCTTGCTTTTGTAAAATTTCGACCATTTTCTTACGAAATATATTTTTCTAAACATATGCAGGTACGGAGAGGTACTTAATCTAATGGTCGTAGCTACCAGCTTTCTATAATTTTTTTTATTTAACAGAGTAATACATATATGGTACAAATATATGGTACAAAGGCTTTACCAATATACAAATTTATATCTCAACTAATCTTATTCATATACCTATGTTATGTTATATAATATTATAATTATGAACTAATTTAATTTTAATTTGCTACATGTTATTTTATTTTTATTATTATAATCTTAATATATGATTTCTTAGAATTAGTTAACACCTACATACTATTATAACTAGATAACAATTCTTACAACTAAAGAGCTTTCTATCCTTACACTCAAATATATTTATTTTGTTCGTCTTCCTTTGGTAAATTTTCTGCGATTTTCTTACTATTTTTTTTAGTATTAACATATACAGATGCGGGGAAGTACTTAATATTATATCCGCAGCTACCATCTTCCTATCCTTACACTCAACTTATATATATATATATATATATATATATATATATATATATATATATATATATATATATATATATATATATATATATATATATATATATATATATATATATATATATATATATATATATTTATATTTATTTTGTAATATTTTTAATTTGTCAATAATAGTGGGTTAGATTCCCGAATTTGAGCACCCTTGAAGAGAGTGCGCTGTATAAATTATCCTTTTATTATTATTTATAATGTAAATTCGATTACGGTGACTTAGAAAATTGTAATAACTAAGTTACGCTAGTAATGAGAATATATAATTTGCAATTTGCACCATGATATTGTTTTTATTTTTAAAATTGAAGCATTTTCCTGTTTAATGATGACCAATGCGAAATTGATTTTTTTTAATACAACACTTTTACTATATTCAATTAAACACATGGTAAATTTTTATTATTTTAGATATATTTCAATATCTATAAAGATTTTTATTACTTACCAAATTTTTTATTTATGGTATCAAAACAGTAATCAGAAGTGAAATATACACCCGTATCTTGTTGAATTAATTTTCATTTTAAATTCTATGAACTGAAGGAAATCATAAATCACAACGTGTGTATAAATAATTTTGGATACATTGATGAGTTTACACCCAAATTCAGGTGTTGTTGAAATGAGATGCATAATTTTTTTTGAGGTCTGAGTAATATCGCTTTGGGCATACAAATATTTAAGAGATTATATCATAGAGATACCAAAATTGGACAATGCATACATTAATTGCTTGATTTAATATGCTCGCACGTTCGAAAAATGCAAAAAAAATTACCGGTTCTACAAGTATTTATCGTCTTTTTTGACATCGATCTGTAATTTCAGGAGTTGAATAGAGTAGATTGTTTATTATCACTATATACAGGCAGCTGATATGTGAGTATATCAAGTTGAATAGAGTAGATTGTTTATTATCACTATATACAGGCAGCTGATATGTGAGTATATCAAGTTGAATAGAGTAGATTGTTTATTATCACTATATACAGGCAGCTGATATGTGAGTATATCAAGTTGAATAGAGTAGATTGTTTATTATCACTATATACAGGCAGCTGATATGTGAGTATATCAAGTTGAATAGAGTAGATTGTTTATTATCACTATATACAGGCAGCTGATATGTGAGTATATCAAGTTGAATAGAGTAGATTGTTTATTATCACTATATACAGGCAGCTGATATGTGAGTATATCAAGTTGAATAGAGTAGATTATTTATTATCACTTTATACAGGCAGCTGATATGTGAGTATATCAAGTTGAATAGAGTAGATTGTTTATTATCACTATATACAGGCAGCTGATATGTGAGTATATCAAGTTGAATAGAGTAGATTGTTTATTATCACTTTATACAGGCAGCTGATATGTGAGTATATCAAGTTATTTTGTCATAAGTTCATAAAGAAAAGCAAAAGGATTAGTAAAGAAAAATAATATGAAAATGACATAAAACAGCACTTACTCGTATATATAGGTTTGTGTTTTGTCCTAACAGTTTTTATTCTGATTCAATGTCACAGCACTCACTACAATATCTGGCAGTTTGTTTCAAAATCCGGTTAACAAATTGTTTACTCGGAATATTGTGGAATTTAGTTTTGGAAAGCCTCAACTGATGTCCTCTCAAATGTGTGATAAAAGTTCGGTTACTAAAAAGTTGTTGTAGGAACTCTCAGCAATCAAAATAACTGCTTAAGATCTTATAACATTATCCACAATTTCGTCTTTGTTGCAGAGTAGGCACTTGATCAAATACTGTATATCACTTGATCAAACAACAAAAAACCTACTTAAGGTCTTTATTATAACAAATCGATCAAGTATAAGCTCTAAAATCCTTAAATATATATGAGGTTAGATTGATCGAAACAAGTATTAACGTTGTGTAGTTATTTCTTATCTTGACAGATTAGACATTTATTATGTTGACCCAGTTTGTAAGTGTTGTCTATAATACTTTCAAAAATTTTCCGTTGAGCTGCTGTAAATTATTTGATTTAACGAACATCTTTTCTGTTCCCCACTCAATGAACAACAATGCCCTTTTTAAAATTAACCTTTTTATAGATTCAATTTAAAGAACTATTTTAATGGTTCAAAACTTGCCAATTCAATAAATCGTACGAAGAGACAATAAATATCACCAACTTGTTGTTGTACATTAAGTAATATCCATTTTTAACTACGATTGTATTGCGTTTATTTAAATATATTTTATCTACGTTCGTTCAATTTAACTAAAAAATATTCGTTATTCACAAAATTTCTTTCTTCAGTATTCGTAATAAAGAGATTTGTGGATATTTTTTACTATAGATAAGAATATAAGTTTAAAAAATAAGCTATTTAAACATTAAATTACTTTAATGATATTATGGCCAAACCCTCACCTGTCTCCATTCGATAAATTGGTTGAATTTTATTATTATATTTTTATCATGAAATATATTGTATGAGAATTATAAATGAGAAAACCATATCAGATCCAGCCTCTTGCAATACGGTGCAAGCAATGATTAAATGCAATGTTATGTGCAAGTATCGTGAGATTGAATCTAGTTTAATTTAAAATAGCAGAAGTTGACCACGTGAAGTCACCTTTTAGTTATTATTTACTATGTTATTTATAGTTAAAGCATTAACGCTGTGGATTTATTGAAGTTTAGATTATGAGTATATATGAGTGTATTTTAAGAAGTAAATTCGGAATAAAACTTATTGTTTTAAGAAATAGTAAACAATATTCTAATTTGTTTAGTTCAACACTATTTATTCCACTTTATATAACGGCATACCCCTATCGGTTTCAATATTTTCACTTCATCATCAGAATAGCACAAACAAGTCTTGTTTGTGTTTCCCTGATAGTGAGGTGAAAACCTTGAAATCGGCAAGGTATATACCGTTTTATAAAACGGAATAAACAGTGTTGGACTAAACAAATTACAATATTGTTTACTATATCTAAAAAAAACAATAAGTTTTATTCCGTATTTACTTCTTACACTCATATACAGTCACAATCTAAACTTCAATAAATCGATATGTTCATGGGAAAAGGGCGTATCTATCATTGTGGAAATTTTAAAGCAGGGGTGAAAAAATCTAGTAACGTATGTTTCTCTTAGTGATCTGACTTTCTGAAATTTATTGACTGATATACATTGAAGTTTTTGAATTGTATATTTTTTTGTACCTCTCGGTAAATTCACATGGTGGGATTTACCTTTATTAGAATTTTCACGTCTTTTGTTGCCAAATTGGTAAGATGCGTTTCTTGCGACTAGTGAGTTCGATTCCTGTCGATACCCATTTGGTTTTCAAATATGGTTCCTGTCTGGTTTATTTAAAGGTTTCTTTAACATCTCTCTCGTTGGATGAAAGAGATTGCAACATGGCAATAAGCTCGCTAGAATGTATTGTATACAACAAAATAATAATACAACACACTATTTAGTTATACTAGTGGACAGAAGCACCATGATGCCAAGACTGTGCATATGAAATGACACCAAATATTTTTGAAATTTTGTATGTATAGAGCAGGCATGGGCAACCTTTCCTAGGTCTGGGGCCACATTATCATTCTGTCTCCGTGTCAAGGGCCGGACCAAATTATTAACTATATTAAGGTAATATTAAATTAAATAAAACACATTGCTACTACTTGCATATTTTATTTATTTATATAATGAACGACATTAATTTCTTATAAAATTTAATGTGACGATTGACTTTGTACTTGAATTACGAGACTATCAATATTGGCGTTGATATTGCTTAATGATAATCTCATCGAATTTTCGAGATTTTCATCTGTTATCCTCGTTCGAATTTTCGATTTGGTGTACTTCATCCTCGAAAAAAATTGTTCGCATGTATACGTGCTGCCAAAAAGACAAATGATGTTTCTTGCAAATCTACGTAAGTTTGTATAATTTTCTTCCACCAAATATAATTTATAAAAATCCGTCAAAGTAACTTTGTCAAATTGTGATTTTAGCGCTAAGGCTAAATCCCCCTGAAGCTCAATAAGTTCCATCTGTAAATTTGCTGGCACATTATTTACATCAGCATCCATCGGACGAGCAAATATAGCGAATGTTGAGTCTTTGTTTTGGAAGTCGGCAAACCTCGTATCAAATTGCTCTATTAGTGCCTTCAGTTCATCTCCATAAGAATTATATGTGATGTTTGTATGCCTTGATAGATTAGGAAAATGGTAACAATTTTTACCTCTTATCTGATTTTTCAAAAATCTAAGCTTATTACAAAAAACTTTGACATGGCTATGCAGTTCATGAACCAATTGTCCCTGTTTTTGTAGTTTTAAATTAAGATCATTTAGGTATCCTGTGACATCTACAAGGAATGCTAAATCACACACCCATTGATTATCTTTTATTTGGTTGATTGTGTTTCCTTTTATGTCCATAAAATCTGCAATGTCTTGTCTCAAATCATAGAATCGTTTCAACATGTTTCCTTTACTCAACCACCTTACTTCACAGTAATAAGACACATCTTCATAGTCTGAAAATAGGTCTTCCAAAAACACCTTAAACTGGCGGTGATTAAGTGCACGTGACTTAATAAAATTAATGCTTGCTACTACTACATCCATAACATTCTTGAATTTCATCGATTTTGCGCACAAATTTTGCTGGTGGATAATACAATGAAAATTTGTTAAATTTTCCGGCTGGATCTGTAATTCTATTGCTCTTTCATTAACAACTCCAATAAATCCTTTCCGTAAGCCAACCATTGCAGGGGCACCATCAGTACATATGCCAGATAGTGCACTCCATTTAATCCCAAAGCTTTCGAAGACTATGTTGACTGCTTCAAATATATATTCACCGGTAGTCGTTCCTTTTAACGGCTGAAGAGCTAATAATTCTTCTGTGATTTTGAAGTCCACGTCAACTCCTCTGATAAATATTGCTAATTGTGCTGTATCAGAGGCATCTGTGCTCTCATCCAAAGCAATTGAAAATGCTTCGAATCCAGTAATCACCTCTTTCAAACTTTTTTTGATATCATCAGCCATCATTTCTATACGTCGGACAACAGTACGTCTCGACAAAGATATTCTCTCAAAGTCTTTTTTCTTTTCAGGACAGATTATACTTGAAACGTCGAGCAGACACTCTTTAATAAATTCTCCTTCACCAAATGACTTAGAATGCTTTGCAATTTTTTCGCTTACAACAAAGCTGGCTTTAACAACGCTATCGTGCTGCGTTATTTGCTTTTTGAACATTTGTTGCTGGGTATCCAAGTTCTTCTTCAACTTCTGTATCATATCTTTTCGAATTTGTTCATTTATTTGTTGGTGATCCGCATGCCTCGAAGTAAAATGTCTCTTTAAGTTGAATTCTTTGTTGACGGATACGGACTCCTTACACAGCAAACATACGGGCATTCCTTTATTCAGGATAAAGAAATAATCCTCCGTCCACTTGTCTTGAAATTTTCGACACTCTGCATCAACTTTTCTTTTTTTTGACATAACCCCTGACATTGTCACAAATTTAAAAACAATATTCAGAACTGACAAACAAAACTGTCTTCTACGCCAGAACGCACCAGTAAACAGAACAAACCAGACCAGAAGTCGCGTGAACACTAAATAAGGGGAATGCGGCGCGGAGGGGGATGGAATTAGTGTGCTGCACTCGGGATATTTCGTGCCTACGAACTTTGCCGAAACACAAACCATCGGATGCATTGCGATAATAATATATATTATTATATTATGTAGCGCGGAGGGGGTGGGCCCCGCTCGTAATCCTTCGGTGCGTATACGAGCTTCCCCGAATCACTGCAAGCGCCCGTGTCATCTGCATTATTTTAACTAATGTATTTCTCAATTACTTCGCCGAGATGAATCAGGGCCGGACAAAATAGCTCCGCGGGCCGGATCCGGCCGGCTATATCTCTATACCACATATGGCCGGTTGCCCATATGTGGTATAGAGATATAACGGGAGTAAGTCAGCTGTCTCAGAATAGGCATTTGGGCTAGTGAGACGACTGATCAAAGCCAAAAATAATAAACAGAGGAAAAGCAAAATAAATATGTTGACCATTTATAATATTTTGATATACTGGGTTATCGGTATTTGTGAAATGGGAAGGTTTTTGCGAAGCATACTAATGCACTTGACTGGGCAAGTTGTACTGTTTGAATTGTTGAAATCGTTCAGACTAATTTTATTTTTTTTGTGACTTATTAGCTCATTTCAATAAATTGTAAGAGCCCTGTGTAAGGACAAAAATAGCTCTTTATATATAAGTATCATCTGAACTTCAAATTTGATGTGTTTGCTGAAGCGCTATAACTTGAGCATGATAAAATAATACACGCACCGTTGTCTTCCATTCATCTCGTGAAATGCTTTTCTCATAGTTATCGTGAACTATTAAATCTGTAAATGGGTTAATATTGTAAAACATTCTTGAAAAAACTCACATATTAATTCGTGAATTACTTAACATATTTGTATTCTACCATCTCAAGTTATCATAACCGTTCCTTAAAAGTTTATTTACATTAAATATTACATAAATAATTTTTTTTAGTAAGTTTTCATAAGATAACACTTGGTTAACGAACCAAAGGTGCCAATCCCTGGCCTAACCCGACTCTTGGGAATAAAATGTGTTACAGTATTTGAGACCACAAATCTAGTTTGAAGGTAGAAATTTCATCGTAATCGTTACGTAATCCAAGTCAGGTATCGGAAATATAGTGCGATGTTACCCACTGACTGCCTTGAAGTAAATCGTAGTACCTAACGTGTGAGAACCTCAACTAGTATTATGCAATATGTGTGAAATAGTTTATAATGATACAGCTGTACAATATAGCAAGCAATAAACTATATTAAGTATTAAAATTGTTATCACATTAGATTTTATATTATCCGGAGTTGGATTAACCGAGTTGCGGACTCGCCGGGGCAATAAAAAAATCCAAAACTGATTGCCATTGGATAAATGCAGATGATAATATACCTGAATGTGAAATTGTGCATGATGAAGAGATCGTGCAATGTGTTATTACTAATAAACCTCCAACTAATGATGACACAGAACATGAAGAAGGTACCCTCGTACAAGAAAAAAAGTATTCAGCACAGTGCTGTTTTGACTAAGGTTGAAAGCCTACTTACCCGATAAATGAACAGAAGGAAAATTAATTAGTTTGTTTTCATATTTTAAATAAAAGGGTAAGAACGTAGAATAATTTTAAATACCTATATGTTTTTATTTTTTTTTATTTTTTTTGGGTGAAGATTATCCGGATTATATTTTTTACTGCAGTCTCGGATTATCGAGAATTTATTGTATTGTTAAAGCACTATAACAAAGGCGTGAAATTAAATCAAATATACCTATATTTTTCTGTCAGAAGCAGTGAATCCAGATGCTTTTGATGCTGTTTACGGAGAATTTTCTCCTAACGTCATTTAATTTCTGCCAGGTTTTTCTCTTCTTTTGAAACAAAATTAATTACCACGTGATATATTTTTTTAACATTTTAGAATGTAACGAAACAACACGTATTTAAATGGTCTAGTTGACATACAACTGAGGGTAGAGATATCAAATTTAAGCTGTAACATCCCCTGACCATTCATTAGACGTGGTATCTGTTAATATTCTAACTTATTTAGGCTGAAACTTTTGGATCTTACAAGGAAAATTAACAGTATATTTTTAGGCAAGGCTAAAAAGTTTATCTTAATTCGACTCCAAATAGAGCTGAAAAAATAAGTTTTAAAATATCTACAAGGAAAAAATAACACAATATTCAATATCTTTTTTTAATAAGTTTTTTTTTGTGATGCAAATTTGTAAATTCTACTAGAAGAGTGTTAATAGTTATTGAGTCAAATTATTAGATAAGTACCAAATACTTCCTCTAAATAATGGGGAAATCAAAGCTCAAGGATTGTTAGCGGTATTCAGTTAACTTAACAAGAAATGAAAGACAGGAAGCAGACGGTATTGTTTGTGGTACATCGGAACAGGTTAACTGTCGCAGCTCCATTCAAATGGAATGACGGGACGGTCTTTATAAAGGCAATAAGGTCTTAACTGATTCGGTTCATAATACCGTTAATGTCTTAAAACCGGAAAGGATAGCTCAAATAATAATAATTTTAGACTGTTGTCCTTAAATAATAAAATATTAATTTATACAGCGCCATTTAAAGAACAGACTCTCTTTTGGAGCGCTCTTAATCGATAATCAGAATCCAACATTATTGAAATATTAAAAATAAAACATTGAATCTAAGGATAGCAATTGGGTACTTGTTTTCCATTTGCATATGTTTAGAACGAACGTATTTGCTAACAAAACCGGAGAAAATTTACCAAGAGAAGACGATCTACAAAAACACTTTTTTAGATCTTTTGATATGTATAGTAGTAGTAGTGTTAACAATTTTGTTAAGACCTTAACAAAAGTGTTGTCTCTAAAGGGGATGGCCATTGTGACATATTTATTTATTTAAACATGACAATAATTTTACAACTACCAATTTTATAGTAACGATATTTTTTAACATATTCCAGTTCTACATTTTATTTAATTTGAATATGGAGTACATTCAAAGGTACCTTTCAAGGTGATTGAATGCTTCTTTTTATGAGCCTTCTCAAATGACAAAAACCGGTAGATGTCCTTTTATTTGTCAGATAACCAGTTTTTCGATCGAGTCTTCGATTCTTGGAATACGGTTAAATAAAATAAGATATTTCTTTGCTAAATATGACATTTTTTTATTGCAACGTGAATAAAAAAATACCGTATTCGAAATCACATTGTAACAAAAATATTTTTTACTATTAAAATTGAGTTAACTCAGTTTTAAGAAGTATAAATTTTTTATAAAAATAATAATATTAATAAAGAAGTTTTGTTAATAATAATATAGTACGAGTATATTAATTATATACCCTGAAATTACAAACATGTTTTAAGGCAATGGAAAATCTAATTTGAGAAAAATAAGTTATGAAAAAAGGTCTGGGCTCATTTCATAATATCCTCCTAATCGGGATGTATTCCCACCAATAAAAGATCATTCCAAGCCGAGAGGACTCCAGATGTTTTTCAGTCCTCTCTCGCGTACACGTCTACTATAGTACTAAATTGTTAAATGGAAAAGAATTAGGGGTTGATAAAATTATAAAACAATAAATATGATTAAAAATTATATATCATGTGACCTTTAAAGACATTGGAAACTAATGTATATTAAACATACTGTAAATTGATTCGTTTTAATAGTTTTTAATGACCATTCAATAAAATAAAACTTGTGTTTCAATTCCTATTTACTTTTTATAAATTTATTATATCTTTGATTTTTTTATTTATAATATCATTTCCAGAGTATCCCTTTTGTACATGTAACAATAGATGCTTTTGTTATGAGTTGTGTTTAAATAATTGTGAGTTAACAAAAGCACACTTCGAAGGATTAACTTCCTAAAAATATTCAAATAAAATCCCATCTAACTTGAATACATGTAATTATTTAGGATATATACTATTACAAAAGTAATTTTGTAGTGTTTTGTGTAACGCGAGAAATGATGCACGACGTCTGCGCAGTAAAATACCGAGATATGAATAATATTAATTTATGCACGGCGCACGGCGTGGTGTTCCTCAGCTTCATTCATGCGGCGAGTATGAAGTAATATTTTAATCAAGTAATTACTTAGTCAGGTGATGTCAAATGAATGGTAATTGACAAAATCAGACTTTCTCATCAAAGTATATTTGAAATCATATGGAAAATCCATCAAATGAAATTTTGGATTTTAGAACACATATTTTTTGGTTTATTTGAAATATCAAAAAAGTCCCCTGAAGACCGAATTTGGAAAGTCGATGTTTTTCCATAGCAGTTTATTTATTTTAAGAGCCCTCACTTTACTAAGCAATAAGTTTTTTTATTCTAAAGAACAATTTTGTACTCAAAGAAAAAAACATTGATTTTTTGCCCAGTTTGAGGGTCGATATAGTTAAACGACTCAATAAATCATTTTGATAAGTAATTTCTCCAACTTGCCTAAAATGCAATTTCTCTATACTAAGTAAGACAGTTTAATAGAAAACAGAATCTTAAAACCTCATTACACACGGTTTTGTAGGTGTGAAAACTTTTATTTAATACTCCTTATATCAAAATATATTTTTCTCATTCAAACTCACTTCGATGAGACTAAGTTTCTTTAATACGGATCTCAATTAAGAAAAATTGGAGACCCCTGTTTCCAGCGCGTTCACCTTTTCGTGATTTTATTCAAAATAATTACAACGATACAATGTTTATTATACATTGTTTTGTTTAACTGTACTCTCCTGTTGGTTTTTAAAATACTAAAATTCAATCAAAACATAGGGTTTTAGTAGGAACAGGATAATACAAATTAAGATTGAAATCCGCTAATGATTCTATTCAAAGGGTTTAACAAAGAAGTCACACGAAACATCAGTATTTGATTTATTAATTTTTCTACGTACTCTTACCTTAGCCTGTTTCTATCATATAAGACCCCTTACCTGAGGCAGCGGTCTTTAATAATCTAGAGATCTGCCTTAACAGAGACAGATTTACCAGTGCCAATAATCCAGTGAATGACTTATTCATCATACATATCCCGGTTTGAATATATATTTCAGACATACTTTCACCTCAATTTATTTAGCAGCGCTTATAAGCTGCTTGTTATAAAATCAAAAACAAACCGCTCTCGACGGAGTTATCTATTATATCTACTTGTCGTTTTCAAGATTATGAGAGTAAATGATTTTGGAATTAAGGCTAGCAAAAATTTAAGATTATCAATGCAAACAATACCTACTTTCAGCATTGACTGTATCTATAGTCCGAAGAAGACTGTTAGTTCATTTTTTATATATATGGTATGGGTGTGGTTTGTTGTGAGAATGTCACTGTAGTTTAATAAACGGCCTTGATGGATTGAACATGAGGTTCTGATGTAAAGTCTTTTCAAAAAGATCGGATAAGCTCAATCTTTCAATAAAATTTGTAGAATTCATGTATATTTTCAAAAAGTAATACCGATCCACAGTATAAATCTGGCATGAAACGCACTTGAGACGCTAGATTGCTTAGCAAATACGTTAAACACTCTACTGGCGCCGCGCGCCGGCATAAAAATAATAACATTACGTTTTGCAACAGAGAAACTTAATATGGATATATTTTTTACTTGTTCAATCTAAAGAAGTTATAATGATTTCGATAATAGATGTTAATTTGAGGATGTATTAGAAGTGAAGGAGAACGTGAGAAGGAAACTACAAGAAGTAACCATTCAAATCCATGTGGTTTAAAAACTATTTGGTCTACTTTGAGTGTCGCTCTATTTTGCTGTTATGTTGAAATGAGACATTCATATACATTAAAAGCGATGCATTTGTAGTTTTACAAAAGTATAATGCATATCTTAAATTACACTATGAGAGAAAGTTAACGCTACAGCTATGTAGCTCCAGTATTATAATAAAAAAATAATATATCTATCTAAAAATCAAATAAACAACATATACAAAAATGCTAATAATACTGTTAGTAAATTTAACATTAAAAATGAACTTTTAATTATTATTATATTTTTTGTTACAGAGAGGATTCGCAACGTGGTTACTGATCGCGTGTCTGGTGGTGTTGGCTCGGTCAGGTAAGGCGCAGTTTATACTAATTACTTCATTTACTGCACACAATTGTTTATTGAACTCTTTGAATTCTACCAAAGGTAGATGGTATCCTTTCTTTCAGTCTTAAATCCTTTAAGGAAATGAAAATCGTCATACTCAAAAGATTTATATTTTATTTAAGTGATTTGAAAGTTCTGTCTATTGTACTCGTATTGTGCATATCGAATAGGTATGTTGATTGAAAAAATAGTAACGATTATATGTTATCTCGTCAAAATTAGCCTTTATATAATAGTTTGTGCTTTGCCCAACAGTATTATTTGAAGAACATGCGCACGTTTCAGAGGCACATGTCACTCAAGAAATACTAACCCAAATCGAAGTAGCGCCATTCAAATTATGATTGATCGAACGTTGTAAAATATTTTATCAAAGCTTTTGGCTTCAGCTTGTGGCCCTCCATATATTAATACAGAACACTAAATTACTCTGTCCTTCCTCTAATTACATTAATCCTCATTTGCCTTTAATCACGCAATGTTTAACATTTTTCGTAACAAACTGCGACATTCCGCTTGAAGAGAGCCTCGAGATATGATATAGAAACACGTGTTTTGAAGATTAATGTAATTAATGGAATACCATAAAATACTTAAGGCATTTTCACTTTTTTTACTTATTGTATCAGTTATAGGTTACAGACAATAGACTATTCTTGGTTTGATGATGAATAAGTTGGAATTCCCAGTCCCGCGGGCTTCAGACTTTTTATTGGATTGACTTTTTATGTGGAGGATATTTTCCTTAACTTAAAAATAATAAATAGCCCATTGAATAGACAGAGTTTGCTGAGGTTGCTTGAACATCTTCTCGAACAGTCGGTGGATGTCGTCTAACGGTTAGCATTCACGTCAAGTAAGCGTTCGGCCAGCCCAGGTTTAATTCTTGACGGATTCAATTCCGGACTGGTATTACTTTTAAATCGTTTTATATCTGAATTTATGTTTTTCTGTAGCTTATGTACCATAAATTCTTATATCGCTTTAAAAAAAACACAAAAGAGCACCAATAAAACTCTGTCTAATGAAACGCTGCAGCAAATTAAACCTTCGATCTCTTTGCTATCGGAACTTTGGATTTGATGTGTTAAGACTGTGTGCTTGCTGAAGTGTAACAACTTTCACACAATAAACTAAGACTTCTTCCATCTACAGAATGGTTGACAATTATACTCGATCACGAGGGATTGCCTCTTAAGGTTCTATATTAGAGGTTGCTCCAGCAGTGAGGGTGCATACAAATTACTTGTCAGATTATTGATTGGCTAATTTTTCTGTGGATGATGTTTCCCTTAACTGGAAATAAAACACAGCAAATTGACTGGATAAAGCTTCTTGTGCTGAGGTTGATAGAGTTTCTTCTCGAACAGGTGGGAAGACTGTAAGAATTGGGTTTTGTATTTTGTGTATTGTGGGCTGGATGGGTCGTTTTATGTCAGAGGTTTAATGAAAGTATTTAAGTGGTTTAAAAGAGAAGTGTAAAACCGTTTGCGTCATAGGCTGCTGCGTTTGAAAAGGAATCGTCTCATTGGTTATTCCATTTGACGCTCATAATCAATAATAAATAAGTCTTGCATAATAAAAAAATGAGGTTTTAATGCTGGCAATAATTGCTCCAAAATCTCCTACATGGCTCGAATAAGTACAAAGTAATTAATCAAATCTCCTCAAGCTAGGAACGCGTATCAAAATAAATCTTTTTCTGATTGTAAGACTACAAACGTACTAAATGCAATAAAATCAGGGCTGCTACGTGAAAATAATGTTTCTTTTAAAATAATTTAACGAGCAAATTTTTTTACTTATAATAATAATAATAATAAAAGGACAATTCACACTGAATTTTGCACGCAATTTTATTTTTTAAATTGTCATTTTAGTTTTTTTTAGAAAGATTTTAGATAGTTTTAACGAGGTAATTAATCTGTTAAAATAAATAAATATTGATTTCAGACTTTATCCATCATATAATTTTAAAAAATATATTTTTATTTGATATATAAATAAAACAGTCATTTTACCAACAACACCTAAGAATTTGTAAATACTCGTATATTTTTATAATTCAGATTAGATAATTGTCACCTGTAATATGGAAGTAGTTATAATACTCGATATACAAATTTAATCTAACGACGTCGGCTAAAGCGAGTTTGGTTAAAAACACAACTTGTAATAAAGTCGGTTGTATAAGATCTTTCGGAGAGTTGTACGGTATGGTTTGGTTTATGATGCCGACATTAGGAAAACGTTGCAGTTTTTTTTAATTTTCAGGCATTATTTGTAATCAACTTCGTCAAACAAGCCCTGAAAACGGCAACTGCAACGTTTTTGAAACGTTGGTATCATAAGCCAACCCACACACTAAAACACTCTGAAATACCATGTACTTATATGCAAAAAATCACGTAAACCTCAAAACTTATTTGTAATAAAGTCTTCTGGTGAGGTTTCAATTATGATTACCTAAATCTCAAATAGCTCGTGTTTAGGTTAAATCTATCTATGTTATTCTGATTTTCTATTCAGAAAGAGTTTAGTTTTTAATCGCTGAAAATGTCAATACATGTTCAATTTCAGGTTATAAATATTTATTTGTTTTACATATATACGGATGTAATAAGTAGAATTATGATGGGAATATTACGAAACCTTCTTACAAATAACTTACAAAAGAAACATACAAGTCTGAAATGAATGGAGAGCTAGGAAGAGAATGACCGAGAAAAGCATAGAAGATTATTGGAGAAATTTTAACTTAGAATTTTTAAGATAAGAGCATGTATAGCGATAAATATGGATGTAAAAGAGACAAAAGTTTTTTTCAGGAATAGGAAAATGTGGAGATATATACAATAGATAGTGCCTACCACAAAGATTGATGGTATGTAAGTTTTGTTGATTTTTAATCATAATTTTTACTACAATTTACGATAAATTCAACCATTGACGAATCTTAAATGATTCGTGTTCTAAGGTATTTTGAATGTTTGATTACTTTCCCATGATTCCGTGAGGAAATTATATCCTTCTATGAATTTTTAAACAATTTTCAGCAATACATTCAATTTTCCTTCACCAATTTCATTCAACAACTTATTTGAAAACCCCTTAAGTTCTTACAATTCATTGAATTAGGAATATGTATTTTATACATAATAATACAATAGTAATGAAAGTACAAAACGTTTGGAAAGATCTAAAAAGTAAGAAAGAGTAATGAGCCTTTAAAATAGGAGAGTATGCATGACTTAATGTATGAATGTGACATAAGCGAAATATATGTGACGGGATTGAATTAAGTGTATATCTGTCTGCCTAAACTAATAGGGGCATGGCGTGATGATGATTGTGATTTAAATAATAATAATAAATTACCAAGAACAGACCAATTGTTGCTAAATTCGACATAACAGCCTAACATCCCTGCTTATTTCACTCGCCCACTGCGTGGCTAACTAGGTAATATGCCTAGTTTTGAAGTTGATGATAAATAATGTCTTAATCTTTAAGCATTTCACAAAACATCATTACAAAGACGCAGAACTAATAAGTACAGATTAATCTCAAGTGATACAATTTATTACGATAAATTATTATATTAGCTAATGCGAAGTATTCTGTAATGCGGTGGTTCTCACGCATAAAACTGATATAATCTGTGTTACGGAAGATCATTTAGGTTTTTCAATTGCTGTATTATAACGCAAGGAGTTTTGGGAACGTTGTGACAAATCATTATTTAGACTTGATGACATGTTTCGACAGAAGGTATTTAGAGCAATTGAGAAATGATACAGGGGACGTGTGCTGAAAATCCATTAGATGATTGTATTATATTTTCGTTGTACACAGTACAGGCTGGAGAGGATTTTTCTATTGGTAATAACTACAAAATCGATATGAACTATCGGAAATTCATAGAAATAGGGTTTTGGCGTGTGTGTATCGGTGGGACGGGATGACGTTTTCATTAAGTAATAATAATCACAAACGGACAATTAATATAGCGTCATTTAGATAGCAAAATCTCCTCAAATGTGCTCTAGTTCAGGATTCGAACACAATCATAAATTTTGATAAGACCTCCAAAAAAGCATTGTCTTTAATAGCTTCCTAAAGGTGCACACGTCAACCATATCTCTGATAACAGGAAGCACGCCACAGTACCAGCAAAATTAAAATCACTATCTATTGATCTGGAAGAACCAATTTATTAGATGAAGAAGAAATTGACGTTAAAGTTTAACTTCTCTCCGAAGAAACATTCCTCAGACACACATTCAAAATACACAACGGGGACATCCCATTAAGGGACTTGAATACAAACATACAGAGCTTGAAATATACAATGGGGACCTCCCATTAAGGGACTTGAATACAAACAAACAGAGCTTTAAATCAATTTGTTCCCAACGCTTAAGCCAGTGTAAGATTTTTAGAGGTGGATAAATACAGCAATAGTTATGACTACCATATATCAGCCTAGCAACTGCATTGAAAACAGACTGAATTCTAGAGATTTTCTATAGAAGTCTAACATAGAAAGCTTTGTAGATATTTTTTTCGTATTGAGTAGTTGGTTTTTTGTTTTTGCAGAACCTTTATTTGCATCTTTTCACAAAATTGTGTTATTGTTAAAGCAGGAAGAAATTATTTAGTAAAATGGGCATGGATTTTTGGAGTTGTCATGTGGAGGGGGTTTTCCGCCGAGAGGACTCCCCGCTATTCTAAAGAAAACAATAAATTCTCTGTAATTGGAGAAATTATATTTCCATGCCATAAATTGTTATAAAAAATACAATAAAAATAGTCCAAATTCAAATACCCATCGAAACTTTTATTTGTGCGCGTTTTATTTGGTCACCTAACTCCCGACGAGATAGATGTAAAGCCGCATGATATGATATCTTCATAAAGCCGCATGATATGATTTTTTACAAGCAGGCTCGCGTCGTCGGTAATAGTTTTTACGTTTTTCGTCAGTTTTTATATTTTTTAACTCATAGGAATGCATTCCAAAGGAGGTTTTCAATATATGTGCTAAGGCGTCCTGGGATGTCGCCATTCATTCGCAGGGAAATTTCTGGATATTCATAAAAATTAATAATCCCAGGCAATCTTAATTTAATGTACAAAAATACATTCAAGAATATAAATTGGACAAGTTTGCGCACATTTACATTGATATAGAAAGATAGTCTGATTGAGATGTCTTTTTAACAAAATTTGTCAACATAGAACTGGTTGAGTCTTGGATATCAGTAAATTATGAATATCCTTTAATAGTTGCTCGAGCTGACGACTTACTTCTGCAAAGTTAGACTTTCAGCAGTAGCTTAGATAAAAATAAAATATCGCTAAAACTTAACTTGAAATTGAAAATGAGGGTAGATCTGTCTAGTTTGCCCTGTCTAGTGTGGTAAACAAGTTGCCCATCCCACTAATTTGTAAGTTTGCAAACCCATCCCTTTAAATAAATAAATCTTTATACACTAAGGATGCCGTGAAACGAAAAGACTTGAAATTCACTGCAATACAAGAATTGTTAAATGTATTAAAACAACCCTTAATAAACCAAATAGGATATTTAGTTGTGCATCAGCTGACGGTGATACGAGGAAAACATGTAATCCAATGAAAAACTGTGAAGAAAGAATAATTGAACTTGAAAAAAACGCTATTTGTTATAATGGTCAGATTATTCCCCAATAAAACTTTGAAGTTTGTTGCCGAATGAGTGACTTGAAAAATATTATGACGTCACAACGCCATCGGTCATTCACGGCGCGTTTTCAATACTTTTTGGTTTCATAAAACGATAAAAATGATTAGTTAGAAAAAAAAATAAAAAAATTCAATATTCGAGACAAGCTCGTACAATTAATGTTTGCTGTGTATTAAAAACTATTTACCCGTAGGCTGCAAATACCCTATTGTGGTTAAATGTTACGTAATAAATCTCTGGGAAAAAACTATTATGCTGTTTTTTGTAACACACCACGTCACTTTCAGTCTCTCTTGCAAGACAGAAAATACATTGCTAAGAATTCAGATTAGAAGATATCGATTTTGTTTTATATTGAACATATTGATTAAATAATCTTTGTAATTATTACATGCAAAAAGAGATAATTGGTAGTTTTAATTACGTGTGGTAACACCTCATTTAGTAAAATTTCGTGAGTAATTAAACTTTTTGTATGTATTGCTAATGAAAAAATGCATTGAATCTCAGTTGCACTATTGCTTCAAGTTACAATGGCCTACATATTTCTGAAAAAAAAAAATGAAGTTGGAATTTTAATAATTGGATCGATATTTAGTACCTTATTAGGTAGTAAATGTTGTTACATTGAAATTCAGATAAATAGAAAAAAATAATGGTTATCTTTCCACTCGAATTTTATTTTTATTAAAATACTCGTAGTTACTTAGTTACACATTGACGACCTCCGTGGCCTAGTTGATAAGACGCCAGTCTTCCAATCCAGGGGTTGAGGGTTGCACCCAGATTTTTTAAAAAGCTTTCTTGTCTGGTTTTCACTTAATGTCTTTTTAACATATATCTGGTTGGCTGGAAGAGATTTCTACTTGGCGATAATACCGCAAGGTTGTATTGTATACAATGAAAGTGTAATACTAATGTGTTCTGTATCCTGGGATACTCGTACTTCTCTCACTTAAGCTGCATCCATAAATGCATAATCATTAATTCTTTAAACTTTACGTATTTTCATTTGGTCATGCCAAATTTTTCTAGGTCTTTCAAAAGTTTTCGTTCCTTCTTCACTCGTTAAGTAGATTGAACCACTCTTTCTATATTATCAAAAAATCTTAACACTCCTTTCTTCATCTCAAACACTAAAGTTTCATTCCAGCCTCGTCCTTTTTTAATCTTCTCTTTTCTTATTATATTATACGTTATTTTTCCAAAGATTCTAAACATCGCTTTACTCATAATTTCTTCTTAATTTATATAGCTTTCATTGTTAGTTTATCACTTCTAAGTTCCAATTTCATAACCTTAAGTTGGGACTTAAATACAATAATAATGTTCTTCTTTAATTGTCTGTAATATTGACTTTACAAGTTCACTTCATCCAAGATAAATCTGACAAGCTGACATAGATGTCCTGGCCACTTTATATGCAAAGTTTTTGAGTATGAAGCAGATACATGTCGAGAATTCTAATAGATATCTGAACCTCCCAGGGGAGATAGGAGACAGTCAAAGATCACATTCAAGCAAGTTATGCCTGCAAGCTTTTTAGGCGATCAATGAAGACTTACATGATATGGCTGAAGGAGAGGAAACGTTCACCCTTAAACTAATAAGACTGGCCGCAGCAGTAAAAGAAAAATAAACGATCACATTTTATTTATTTTATGTCAGATTGTTTTATTTTATTGGGCATTTTGTGTTTGTTTAGTATCCAGGTGTCTCTGGTTTGACCCCCGTAAGATTCAGGTGTAGATTGACTATTTTTTTTCAGGCAATTTATTGCTGTATAAACGCTTACATCAATTCTTGGAAGGCTTTTGGGGTGACTATATTACAAATCTGAATGTAAATAAAATGACTAAAAATATATATACAATGAGACCTTACTTAACTATCAAGTAACCGAGGTATCTTAAGAACTCTGTTATAACACTAAACGATTTGCCAGTGCAATGCACGGTTTCCGGGTTTTTATAACGTTTCTGAACTAATACAAAATTATTTTCAAACGGCGCTTGTACTCGTATATAAAATATAGGACCAATATTATGCCTTTAAAGTTCTGTAAACTTCATTAATAAAATGTGAAATTTACAAACAAAATAATATTTGACTGAGCTTGATAGGTTGATTTTTTTAAATTGCATGTTTTTAATGAAATTCCGATATCGTTTTTAAAACTGGACTCGTATTTCTTCACACGATCTGACAATAGGCTTTAAAATACAAAAAAAAAACAAGAAGCCGCCTTGTGCAAGTTCCTTGGATAGAACAAGAATTGGTCATTAAGAAACAAACGCTGGCAAATGAGCTCCAATTTCAAAGTGATAGGATAATATTTGTGTTTAGTATCTCAGTCATTAATTAACGATAATAGCCACGCAAAAGATAATTCCACTGTATGTGCACAGGTGGAGAAAAAAAGTACGAATACAAGTTTTAACAATAGGTGACGCGAATAAAGAACAATTGTAGTTCATTTAGTGATGCCAATTTTATTGCTTTATTCCTGTTGCTTCGCCTAGTATTTGAGGGTTTAAGAATAACCTATGACTTCAGTCATATCTATTCTTTCAAAACAGAAAAAAACATTCTGGTATGTTTAGATCGTTTCTCTTCGGTGTATCATTGGTTCCAGTACAGTGGTATGGTCGGTGAGTTTGCTTGTTTGCAACAGTTCACTCATTTAAAAACAAACTCCATGGCATAGTTACGCTTTTTAACTTAATTGAAGTTGGAATGTCGAAGGGATTTTTGATCACGAGGTCGAGTGACGACGATTCTTGTTTTTTTTTTGTCAAAAAGCCTCGGGAACTAAGCGCCTCTTCAACGTGATGTTAGATAGTTCCAATCCAGGTAAAGTTTTTGTTGACACAGGTTTTACACACTTTTAAGTGGTTTTCTTTTTGACCTGCCTACTGGTGTTCTTTCGCATAGTTGTGATATATTGGGCATGTCGTCCGCATGCCTGAACATATATTGTCAACATAACAGAACATCTCCAAGTTAATTGAAGTGCTATGATGCTAAAATATAGCGTTGAAATGACATTTTGATAAAAAGAAATAGATAAAGTAAAATGGAAAGAAATAAGTTAGCTTATTGTACAAGCAATAACATTATTTCACCATGAAGTTTACCATATGTAAATTTTTTAATTAAAATGTATAGTCATTTTTTCACTTAAAAAATTGTAACCTTAGCTTTCAGGTTGTATATTTTAAGAAAGTTTTTATTTTTTTTATCTTCCAAGGCTGTAAGTCATATGGAATTCACTGTAGATAGCGAAAACCAACTAATAAACACTTATAACTGTGCCCAGTATGAGAATGAGCAAGAAGTGGAAACGGGTGCCATTAGCGACAATAATGTTGTTCTATTCGCTCCTATCTCCATCCGGTCCTATACATATGCCGTAGACTTGATCATACTTGTAAAAATCAACATTTGCAACAATGCGGAAGCATGAGGCTCACTGCCATACATTAGCTGTAAAAAATGTGTATAAAAGATACGTGTAAAAAAAAGATGATGAATGAATGGAGTTTATTCTTTGACCTCATAATTAATAGAAAATAAGGAGCAACAGATGAACATTGACAAAAAGAGATGAGTGTTTTATTCCTGATGAGTTAATAGATTTTTGAATGAGTAAGATATTGTATAACCTATTAACGTTTAAAAAATATATAAATAAAAAAATATTAAATTAAATTTGTTTATTAAATAAATAAATAAATACAGGTTTATTGATAGCAACATAGTATGTACATAATACATTTAGGTATATTTCAAGAACACATTAAAAAGAAAATACATTAAAAAACAGAAGCTATCAAAAGGTCTGGGCTCATCTAAGAACATCCCCCCGGCCAAGATACACCCCAAAAATATAGGGCGAGCCCAGCCACGGGGACACCAGATGTTTTTTAGCCCACACCCTTGAACAATTTTACTGTCAATATTATTTTTATATTACTTAAACTTAAAACTCCATCTGAATGTCCTTTACTTGAGATGAAATTTAGATGAAAGTTACAATTGTGCGTATATTTGAAATTTCAGGAAGCCATGTTCACATTTTGAGTAATTTCAGAGCAAATAAACCCAAATGCCCATTAAATACTGCACTACAAACGATATGTTTATAACAGAAATGATATGGTGATATAATAAAAAATAATAATTATTAGGAGGGTTGTTTTGAATCAATTCAATGGAGCGAGGTATTATGACAGGGGTTTTGTCGTTGCTGGTTCGATGGCATGTAATAGTATGTCTTAAGTGTTAGAGATATCAGTGGCGTGTGTATTATCAGGAAGCACTCGAAAAAAAACCTTTTAGAAAATTATGATTATATATGAACATTACATATACCATACACTAAACTCCACCTAAATCCAAATGTATTACTATCGCATATCGGAAGATCAACAAAAGTTTCCGTAGTCCGTAAGTTTTCTGCAGTTTATATGCTGATGCGGGGAAGTACCCAATCTAATATACATACACTCAACTTATTAAATTTTTTGTAATATTTTTACATACATACATACCATCATACCGTCTTCCTGACAGATTTTCTTATCGAGACACACATATTTAGGGTTTTCTACGTCCATTAACCTACTCATACAATTGCTACGAATTTTCTGACATTTTACATTTCCTAGTTTCAAAATATCGTACACTTGATCTAACCATGCTTTAATTGGTATTCTTCTACCAAGCCCTTTGCTTAAATTTATAATATATATTTATTTTGTTAGTCATTCTACATTCATTCGTTTTATATGCCCATATCATATCAGAGTGCCCTTCTTTATCTTACTCAACACACCAATTTTAAGTTCATATTCATCCCTTATAACATGCCGTATTGTATCACACATTATCAACCAATGTATTGGGAATACTCGTATAAAAAAAATGAACTTATTTTAAATCAGATTTCTATACGTTGGTTATTTTAAGTACATTCCTTGTTGTGAGGGTTTGAAGGTTAATTTGGAGGAATGTACTCTTATTTTCGCTCATTTTTTTTATTTATCTTATTTTTAGCTAGTCAGTTAACAGTTTTCCAGTTTTTTAACAATAAAACTTTGCAAATGGGTATTTTTTTTGTATATTTCATAAACCTACGTCTGTTCGTTGTGTGCTAACTGAATACTTGCGTGCATAAAAATTGATTTTGTCAAAGTTATGCCGATTGGCTCACCCTGTAATAATGTCGCAATAACACATAATCACATTCACATATGTCGCTAGTTGCATAGATTTCACTTTCTGTATTTATTTTACAAAACCCAACCAAATCATATTTATCAAATTCAATTTTCCCGTTTGATTTTGTCAGATACGACGAAAGTATAGTGAATTTTTTCACAATATTTTGCTGAATTGTAAGCTTTAATGAATTTGTTGTTGATCTATGTTTGCGTTTTGAGCCCAGAACCAAGAAACGGCGAAGCGGAATGTCGTCCTACCGCGTGCTGTTAAACTAATGAATGTCAACCAGTTTTGTGTTAATAGACGTTTTGTAAAATGCATTGTAATGGCAGTTTTCAAACGCCGTCATCCACTAACGACGAATTCAATGCTTCCTAGCTATTACAAACAAAATGTGCAATGACAAATTGAAAAAATTGTTTGGTAAATGTTAGAATCATTATGTGTTCAGTCTAAGGTTACGAGTAGATATAACATCTCTTTGTATTAAAAACACATATAACTTGGAGATTATGATTTCAATTTCCTGCAGCGTGCTTTTTAGTTATTCATTAAGATGTCCACGTTGAATAAATAGAACGCGTACAGCGGAAGTTTTAACGATTTATTAACTTTAAACTGCAAATTCAATAACTGAGTTCGACTATGCTCTATTGTTGAAAATGATCAGTCTCATAAACTCTTCAGATAAAAGAATGTTCGACCTTAAAATATTACTTACTCGTAAGATTATTAACTCGTATTTCAATAGTTCGGAAATCACTCAGCTTGTTATGTTACACGTTCCTTGAAGGCCTACTCGGCAAAATATTTTGTTCCATAGTAAAGTGGTTGCAACTTATTATTTGTACAACTTTTGCAAAACAAGACTGTACAGATTAGATTATAATGATTTTCATGTGATTTTGACAACTTACAGGAGTAAAGTGAAGAAGTTGTTGTATACGTTTGCTTTGTTGTGTTTTTTTGTTTTATAATACAATAGTTTTTTTGCATTATACATATACATTAACTTAAATTTCCATGTTAAATTTGATTTGCTATTGTTTTTTTAATCATTTGTATCAAAAATATTATTTGACAGTTGAACAATATGATTGGAATGTTTCGCAGCGTACTGAAAAACCGAATACCAGTGTCACTGTAAGTTTTTTTTATTGGTATCAATTGTAACTCGTTTAAAAAAAATACTTTTTTATGCAATTCAACTAAGTATCATTATTTCGCCTTGTAATATTGTGTACACCAATGGTAAATTAGGTCCGAGATGCTTAGTAAAACTTTTAAAAAATGTGGCACGATCAAATGAGTCTAATTCTAGCACCATCGGCAAGTTTAATTTTCTGCAGCTTTGCGTTATACAGAGTATAATATAGCGTTATTTTTGTGTTGCTTAATAGTATAATAAGAGTTTATGTGTTGCTTAATAGTATAATAAGAGTTTATGATAAACAACATTTTAAATAACATAAAAACATAAATTGAGATGTTTAACGATCTAAGAGTAAATCAGTCCGGAAATGAATCCGCCTAGGACGTCCACGTGCTTAACGTGAATGTTAACTATTATACCACGGCCATTGATACAACGGATTTGAAGAATGATAAGTTGATATTAAAAGAACGATCGGTTGACCAAGTCTGAGAGTGTGAAATAGACCTATGGTGATGTGCAATGCACGTTTAATGCAAAATTAAAAAATGTTATCACAAAAAGAGGAGTACTTAATTTATCATATTAACATATTGTATCGATATATCAGATTTTTATCTCAGAAGTTTCATTGCGATCGATAGATATAAAATATAAAAATTATAGGTTTTACGGCAAATAGTTTCAAACCTCTAGGATAGACGACACCAGCACAAAATCAGCTGGTGCTGGAAAGAAGTACATTGGACTGTTACCTTTCATAGTAGGACGGGTTCAGCACAATTGGAGTGCGGTTTCATATTCACGTATATGCTAACCTTTAGTACTAATACATGCTGATGATTTACGCAACGTTTGGAAAATCTTCACTGTGAGGAGAAAACGCCTATCGAAATTCAAAATATAAAATTATTGCATTGTCTAACAATCAACACATTGTATTAAATTACGATTTTTCATTGTCTATACATATGTATAAATACATAAAGTGACAATGTATGACAGAATACGGAATGAAGTGATTAATGATTATGTGAACTTTAAGATGACTTAGAGCTCTCTGAGATGGTTTCGGCATGTGGAACGAATGAATGAAGAAAGACAAAAAAAGTACAGTGCAAATGTGGGTGGGTAAAGGAAGACCAAGGAAAGTATGGTTGGATCAAGTGTGTAATATTTTGAAAGAAATATGAAAAGTAGATGAAATCGAAGAAGTTGTATGGAAGTGGATACGTCAAAATATGTGTGTTGAGATAGGAAAAATTGCACTCTATCCTTTTGTTTTACCCAAGTAAGGAAACTGCGTGATGTCATGTATGTATATATAAATAAAATCTGCCATTTTTAATGTCAATTATATTGAATAGATTCGTCCAATTGTTACTCTACATTTCTTTTATGTCGTATTGTTTATATAAGTGGTCCAAGTGACTCAAAATGTGTAAATAAATAAATATTTCAGTTTATAATACTTACTCATTTTTCATTAGATTCCTTTTTATCAGATCACTTTAGTTATGGAGATATATAGGAAGACTTCCGTGGCCTAGTTGGTAAGACGGTTGATTTCCACCCGGAGTTCTTGGGTTCAATCTCGATGATAAAGCATCTGATGCGTTGGTTATTTCAAATACTTCCCTTATTGAAGGGTTTCGAAGGAACGTATTGATTTATTTTCACTCATTTTTTCAATTAATTTTCATTGATAAATAAGTGGTAAAAAACAATAATTACCTAAACTTAAGTTCTTAGTCAGCTTTCAGTCTCTGATACGTCTCTATGAAATATTTTAGATAATCATTCGACAGGCAGCCACGTTTAGAATTTAAATTCTCAGTTGCACCGGACTGCAGGTGATTTTGTCTCTCCGTTGCACATATCCTCGAGTATGGTCGTGCTGCGTGTGTCTTGAATATCCGATATTCCTTTCACCCTATTATAGCTGCAGGGGGTCAGAACCGCCTATTTCAGTTAATAAAATGCGAAAAGGTAGAAAAACATTTAGCTTAAACTTTTTTATTAGAATTTATTGTTGCACCAGAGATTGAAGCGATTCAAATCATGATAGCCACAAGGAAAAAGGCAAACGAAGCACTTAATGTTAAATAACATGTAGCAATAGTAACAACATATAATAGTGCGTTGGTGCTTATCTTGACGTATGGAAATAAAACTTTAAATTGGTAGGAGGATAAAACTAACAATAAAAGTTTTCTTAATGCACGCACTTCACAATTTTTTCTTAATGCACGCATTTCACAATCTTTTCTTAATGCACGCATTTCTGTTGAAATGCGTGCATTAAGAAAACATTGTGGAGTGTCAACGTATAAAAGCAGACGGAATGGAGACATCAGAAATGAATTCATTGATAACATTGTTGTTTTAAGTAAGATGAACAAAGGAGCTTTAAGATGGCTTGGTCATGTGGAAAGAAAAAATGACGAAAGAGTGACGAATATACAATTCAGAAGGGCAACGTGTGCGTGGAAGAGGTAGACCGAGAAAAACATGGCTGAATCAAATGGATCGGATTTTGAAAGAAAGTAAGGTGAGAAATATGAATAATGGAAAATTACGAGATATATAAAGATATGTAGGAGGCGAAAGTTGACAGCTTGGATATAATAGTCTGGAGATCCTTAACGTTTTCATTATAAATAAAAAAAGTTCACTATCTTTCTTGATTTATAAAAAAATATAAAATGTGATATTTTGAAAAATTATATTTAACTGAAACTGCGTGATTCTTTTTTTTTTTCACTACAATAATTCTACTTGAAAGTTCGCTGTCTTGAAGTATTTTTAGAGACACGGCAAAAAAGATAAAAATATTGAAATGCGGGCTGCTATAGAAATCAAGGTTAATGGCACATTAGTTACTACATATGTCTGCCAATAAATCAATTTCAAGATATTAAAAAAATGATGAAGAAATTGTTAGAAAGTTTAAAGAAAGAGAAAGGTAAGCAATGAAAAAAAAAAACATTGTTCTATCGATTACTTGAAGACTGTGATGTTGTTCAATTGTTCAAAAATCCGACTGATTTCTTATTTAGAATAGTGTAAAGCAAGGATGTATTCTATTTTTGAACCTATTCAAGATCTACAGAGAACATATTTTATGAAGATATCTTTAAGGATAGAAAGACGACCTCCGTACCTTAGTTGATTAGACTATTGTCTTCCGACCAGATGTTGCGAATTTTATTCATGTAGGAACTCAGATTTTTAAATTATGTCTCAGTCTGGTTTTCATTTATGGCTTGTTTAAACAATATTTTGTTTTTTTGAAGCGATTGCCACATGACAATAATCCCGTCAGATTGTACTGTATACAACGAAAGTGTAATACATAAAATACAAAGGCGGTTTCACTATAGAGGGTAGAAAACATCCAAAGCTTGACTACGTGGATACCAACATACTCGTTACTGTGACCGAATCTGGAATATCATACTTTGGTTTTCAAATGAGCAGTCACGATTTCGTTAGCAGCTTAGAATTGTCATTAACATTGTGAATTTGAATCTTAACAACCAAAGTCATTAATTAGTGGAAAATGCAGCTGCTAGGTCTATCTTTCATTTATATGGTAGTCATAAATATTGCCATATTTAGTCTACTTATAAAAAGGCTACATTGGTTCGAGTGATTGATTTCAAACGTTGTTTCTTTGTATTCAAGTTCCTACATGAGATGTCTCGATTGCATCTTTGAATATGTTTCTGAGAGATGTTTCTCCGAGGAGTATAAATTTAAAGTTGATTTCGTTTTCATCTAATAAATTAATTGTTCCGAATCGACCCAATATTATTATGACAGAGCTTTTAAGGTTACTGGTACTTTATGGTGGAATGATCTGCCTCTTAGTGTTAGAGATATGGGTGGTGAGTGTAACTTTAGGAAGTACTTGAAGACAACTCTTTTTAAGAGGTCTTATCAAAATTTATGATTGCATATGTACATTACACACATACACAACAAACTCTTCACTCGAATATAATAGTAACACATTGAAGCAGAATGTGTTTCTATCACATATTAGAAGATTTATAAAGTTTCTTTGTAGTTTGTCTTCTCTCGGTAAGTTTTCTTATCAAATATGTTTTTCTAAACATATGTTGATACGGGAAAGTACCTAATCTAATGGCCACATCCACCACCTTCTTATCCTTACACTTATCTTTTATACGTATTTATTTTGAGATATTTTTAATCTTTCAATAATAGTGCGTTCGAGTTCCGAGTTGCACCACCCTTGAGGAGAGAGGGCACATAACGGTGCTATATAAATTGTTCTTTTATTATTATTATTAATTGTTTGACACGAGATCCCTTTTGAAATATATATTGATACAAATAATAAAATTATACCGACTTTGTCTTAAGATCATGTTTTTAGAGCCTGTCTCAGCAGTGCAGTGCACTGCAGTGATAATGCTCACATACAGGTCAGACATGCTGCTACATTCACAAATGCCTCTGAGGTGACTTACGAGTATATGTATTATACTTCAACGATACTCGATAGTCATGTTCAACTCATACAATAGTCTTTTATATTAGTTTTGTGCTAGATTTCTTTTAAATATATTTAATCATTTGACTACAATTCACTTTCTGCTACATTTTACTACAACTACAATTCAATTTGCTCTTTTTTGGTACGAGTATTAGGTACTTCTTTAATGCGGTAGATCTAAAATAAACGAAAAGAAAAAAAAAGCTTAACTTGAATTTAACACGTTGTGCAATTACGAGTATCATATAATATTGTGACTGGAGAATGAATACTTTAAGCTTTTGTCCCTTTTATATATGGCCTCGGATATTGACATCATCAAAATTTCCGATAATGTTTTTAAAGCATGTATTTTGAGCTTTCTTAGAAATGAAATTTAATTATTGCGACTTAACAAATATTTTTTGTTTATTATTTTTTTATAACTTGTTGGTGTATATAATTACTCTTAAAGCTTTATGTATAATTGTGTTAAATCTGTATATACTCGTAGTATACAAGTTTTATAAAACAAATAAAGCTTCTTTATTTAAAAAAATACTAATATTACCAAAATCTTTGATGAAAAAAACTATGTTAATAATTATGAAGCAGGATATTGAAATAAACAAAAAATACAAGTTTGTATGAATTGAGTATTTGATCATTTTACTAAAAATCCACCAAATGATTGCGTGTCGTTCAATTTGATATTTTTTATAAAATCCATATAAAATAAAACTCAACGTGCACGTGTGGAATGGGTGAGAATAGCCTCGACTATGTTTTCTTCGAGTGTCCTCTGCGCACTGTATATGATCTTTACTCAATTGTAAATGTTTCGCGTCTGTTTAATATGTCCCACCTTCTAGCACTCAATAATTCTACATTTATATAGTCACATTTGTATCTGCATTATTATCGTAAACTCTTTAAATATTTAAAATTACAGTCGTTCTTACCACATAATTTCTCATAAGTACTAAATAATTTCCTTCAAATTGTTATTGACACAAATCGTCTTCTTTATAGGATGGAATGCCTTATCAAATAAGAATAATAATAATAGTTGGTAAGGCGTCTGTATTTTAACCCGGAAGTTGCGAGGTTGATTTCCGTTGGTTTTATTTACAAAAAAGAGTTTCAGTCTGGTTTTTACTTAACATATTTCTAGTTTGTTGAAAGGCACGTGCAAATATGTTAAGACTTTTGGGTTGCCACTGCAAATCTGATTTTTGCAATTAAAACTAAATGAAACCTTTTGTGTTGAGTTTTTATGACACGACAGCATTGTATTATATTGTATTACACTTTCGTTGTATACAGTAAAACCTGACGGGTTTATTGCCATGTCGACCAATCAGATATGTCTTACTGAATCCTTTTGTAAAAACCAAACAGAAAACATTAAAAACATGGTACCAATGGAAATCACACTCGCAACCTCCAAATTGGAAGTCAATCGTTTTACCGACTAGGATACGGAGGTTTTGGGCCCTTAGTATCCACTGTAGTAGAAACATTTACATAAATAAATCTTTCCCTTTTCTATAAATTGCAATAATGTTATACGCATCATATGAAGCAGCACTAACGTTGCATATATCGTACCGTAGGACAGGAATGCAGCAATGTGTGTCACCTGCAGTCTACTGCAACTGGGGGCTTGCGTCACTTCTGTCCAATTTGGATTCCCACTGTAAGCAATTACTGCAATTGCTAAATAAAAACTAGATCAGGTCTCACTACCGCGTTAAGGATTTATTACTTTCAAGTACTAATATGTAATATTTAAATTATTAAAAGTAGCAATTTATAATATTTTTGCTGGTTAAGTATTTAAAGTAAAATCTAATGTTCGAGCGATAAGGGTAGAAGACATATAATTCAAAAACTTTTAAGCGACATTTGTTTACGGCTTTATCTGCCACTTTGGTATAATTACTAAGAAATTTATAGCTCATTGACGCTTTTATTTTACTATTTTTTTAACTCCTTGTCTTCTCAATTTTCAATTGAAACGCCAAATATTTAATAAATTGCAAATCTAAGGACTTAAGGCTTATATAAAAGACTTTTTTTTTATCATATGATTTGGTATTTCACCTTATAAATAGCATGATTTGTGTTCATAACAATTTAAAGAAAATAGGGTGTAAAATGTGTACAAAACGACTATAGAACTAAATATTTGAGCAGTTTTAGTCAATAAATTCAGATATATTCAGACTGTAAATGAATAGAGAACTAAGTACGAGTAGGTGGAACATTTTGAATGAGCGGGAGACATTTATATTTGTGTAAATATCATATAAAACGTGGTCAATAGTTTTCTCTCCCATTTCACATGCACGTGTTAAATTCGCCTTGATATTGATTTTATACATATGAATATGGGTTCCTATTAGACAGTGGCCTATTCTCATCCTGCATATTATTTATAGAGGCAATTCTTCTTGCTTGACTATGACTGTCAGCCTCCCTTTGGATGGAAGATACGTGTACGTGTATTGGTTTATTCTGTGTAAGCTATTGCACTTCAGCAATCACACAATCTTGACAGATCAAATCCAAAGTTCCGATTACAAGGAGATTTAAGTTTCATGAGGATCATCCGGTTGAATCTGCTACAGCCCCTCAAGTGTCAAATAAATAAATAAATGTAGTTCAAAAATGGTTTTAATTTTTTAGAAGGCTTCACTTGGTTCCATTTTTCATACGTTCTCTTTATTTATCGGTTGGCTTGAAAAGTCACTTGTCCTCTGTCTATCTTCTATTCATTAATATGTTGAGCTAGTTAGGAAGCCTTCTTGAGGTTATCTTAATGGTTGAGAAATAGCCTATATCAAGTAAGTGTATACTTTATATCATATACTATTATATGATCATGAATTCTTCTTATAGTTGAAAAATATTTTAAAATGCAAAACTAAATACAATAAAAATAAAAAGTACTTTGACTTTTTGAGGTATTAAAAACGTTAACAACTGTTGTAGGTAGATGCTCCATTAGTTAATGTACACGTTTAAATTTTATCGAAGGTTAAGACTATTCATTAATCACAATGAATAAACCTTTATCATTACCTAATACTCCCTTTTAGTGAGGTAATATTATAAAATAATTAAGTATCCTCATCTTAAAATGCCCTCCCACATCATCCGCCCACAAATGTCTTCAAGCTGCCTAAGATGATTGCTATATTTGTTTTATTATTTAAATATAAGATTATTTGCACAAACAGAGGTAAAACATGGACGTAAAATGTTTGATTGAGCCAATAGCCAAAATGTTTTTTTCAAGGATCCATTCTTTTAACATTTTCCTCCGTATACAAAACAAAATCTGGTTAGAAAGCCTTATTTTACCTTTAATTGACCACGGGGATGTTCATTATCTCGATGTAGACGGGAGAGACTCTAAAATATTTGTGTTCAGATATTTTTTAACCTAAAAAATCATCAGTCAAAAAATCATATGATCGTACCATCCAAATATCGTGCCAGACTACAATGGCTCGAAATAATATGAATCCGGAGTCTCTGAGATTAGCACTGCTTTCTATTTCTTGAACCCAACTACAGTGCCATCCTCTTATACGTATCTCATCAAACCCTAATTTATCTCACACATCTTTTTCTCTGACAGGAAGGCAGTAGATTTTGGCAGTATTAGTAAAGATGTGGAGGATCTCATAAGCAGCTTACTTCTGGATGTAACTGCTACAGCTTAAACATGGTCAGGGTATTTACTGCAGAGCAGATGAGAACTGGAAACTTTGTACTATTTTTTCAAGACGTTGAACTAAAATGTGATGGTTACGATCCCCAGTATTGAGGAAACGAACAGAAAAACTATTAAATCTTATTTTTTAGATATTGTGTATTAATCGATAAATCATTTTGTATAGCGCCGTTTAGTGATCGAACTCATTCGAGTTAATAAAAATAATCTTTAATTTATCTCCTCTCCTTGTTTCAGGATCAGCCGCAGAGTCACGAGTGGTATGTTACTACACGAACTGGTCCGTGTACAGACCCGGCACAGCAAAGTTTAACCCGCAGAATATCAACCCCTACCTATGCACGCATCTTATCTACGCTTTTGGAGGATTCACAAAAGAGAACACGCTCAAACCTTTCGATAAATATCAGGATATCGAAAAAGGTAAATTATTTTTGAATTTTCAAATACAATGATCCCTCCATTTACGCGGGTATTTAGTTCGAAGAAAAAGGCACGTAAATGTAGCTATTGAATGCCATGTTAAATATGAGACATTTAAGATACTTTCTCATATTGTTTTCTTAATTAAAAAGCTTAAGTTTATTAACACATAAGTTTATACAAATGGTTATTGAATAATAACTAATAAAACACACATTTTAATAAAAGCAATATAACTTATTTACACATTGAAAACAATACAGAACATACAATTTGCTGTACCTATTCACTCAAAATTACTTTGGATGGATAAATCTTTCATTGTTACTGTTGTTGCTTTTACAGCTGTACCTGTTTCAATTATCGATGTTGATGATATGTGCAATCCATCTTGAGTCTGCTGCTTACGTGACCCTTTTTATTTCTCTCGTTCTAAACAGAATAAACCGTGTTGAATAGAATTTCCGTAAATGGAGACCAAATAAATGGAGATATTACTGTTAGTATGATTTTCATTAAACTTTTTTCTTCCTGTACGTATTGGTGATGCGAATATGTTGAAAAATATGACCTGGACTATCTGCGGGAATGCTGTTTTTATGTGTGTAGTATACATTTGATTGCAATGCTTTTTCCGTTTAATTACACACATTGTAATTGAAATACTGCCTTCCGTCATAAGTAAAAGGTGAAGTCACTTACCAACCCAAGATTACTAAATTTATGATATTTTAGAATTCAGTGACTTGAAAATTGATAAAATGATCACATAAACTGTTCTGCTATTTACATCAAATACTGTCTCCATCGTGTTGATAGAAAGAATAATAAAAGTCTGGAGAAGTTGGTGATCATGGGAACAGTTGCGGGAAGTATCAAGAGGAAGGTGTTCTATGAAATATAAATATCAAAATAAAGGAGTTAATAGGATTCTCTTTAAGTACTGCATTCAATATCACCCAGTACAGTTAGGAATGGAGACAGGGGGTGCGTCTAGTTAGAGACATAGAAGTGATAAAGATTGATCATGTGATGAAGAAGAAGATTGTCTCAATCAATTATTAGTTTCCTCAAAATTGATTCATATAAACATATTTATATTACTCGTATTATTAAAACTAATTATCACCCTTTAAATCCATTAGGAAAACAGGGATGCCATAAAACAGAAGCCTTGGTTCAACTAGCTCTGAAGCAATCTATGGCTAATGTAATGGTTTATTTTAAGGGCATTGGGGGATTGATCCCACGGCCCCGAGGCCTGGGGAATACCATTAGGGTGGCTCATTCTGGAGTCTTTTTTGCAAATATCTGCTTCTTATAGATTACACCAAAAGACTATCTGAAAAAATCGTATTTTTCTTGATCCGTGACCCCACGGAGAAGATGAACATCTTAAAACATTTTTTAAACCATGTTTTTTATGCACTTACATACTTTGTTGAATAACCTAGAGACAGACGTCAAACGACTTTTTCAAAGATAATATGAAGAAAATCCTTGATGATTTTACAAGTTTCTGTTAAAAAAAGCATTATTCCAAAAAAATGTTAATTCGCTTCTACTGCACCATCATCACAGAAAGGTTAAATATGAACACAATTTAGAAACACAAACAACTTAGAGAATAATTAATCATCCGAGTGGATAGTTGTGTGACAGCAACTGGAAGTTGGTCACCAAACATTGTGAAAGAATGAGTAATAAACAAAATATAGAAAGCGATTACCTACATATATGAGCACTGAATATTAAAACCATGATACTCGTACAGTACAGTACAACTACAGAACCACTTTCATGGCGGATCTTCCCTGTCTAGTATTGCTTTTATCAGTAAAATTATTATTGGTAAGATAACCATTGATGAATGAAAGCATGCCTATTACTTGATAAAGAGAGATAGATTTAGATACATACACCACCAGTTTAGAGATAAGGGTGTCTGGTGCTGGTGCCACAGGAGATGACTATGACAATTTTACGTGGCCTAATTGATAAGAAGTTTGTCTTCTTATTCATGGTTGTAGCTTGGTACTCAAATTAAAAAATAAGGTTTGGTTTTCATATAAGGCATCCATAACATATTTTTTGTTGAAGATATTGCCATACGGCAATTACCCTGCCATGTTGTATTGTTTACAATAAAAGTGTAATACTATGCATGTTATGTTAATGTTAATAAACCTTCAGGAGTGAAAGTTTGTGTGAACTTTTAAATGTAATTTGTTTTTTATGAGTGTATGGATGACATTATGAGATAGGCCACCAGGGGTTTTTTTTTTTTTTTTGAGTGAGTTGACTTTGGCCGCCTTGTTTATTACATACAAGGCTTATCAGCACGATTTGATTTATTTATTTTATTTTTTTTCCTTGTGTTTACTCTACATTTTGCGCTTTTGTCCCCGTGTTGCAGTGTATGGGATAGATAGGAATGCGTCTGCGCACGTCTTTTATGGAACCTATCCCGGCATTTGCCTTACGACTGAGGAATCGCAGTAAACTCAGTCGGGATGGCCGGCTCTCTGGCCTTCCGATGTGACCTTCAGTCCTCGGCATTATTCCCTGTGTCAGTGTCCGTTGTGTTCATTCTATCCCTTTCATTCATTCTTACCATGACATTGATCGCCGTCTTAATGTAGCATTGAATGGCTTCTGAGGTCTCTTTGTCGATCAACCAACTTCTAATGTCCTCCATCCTCATGGTCTGGCTGTTCAATTTGCACCGTGCCTCAAAACGTACTCTTTCGGTTGCTGGGCAATCCTGCAGGACATGTTCGACTGTCTGTTGTGTTCTGTCGTCGCATGGGCAGGTTTCTTCGTCTGCCAGTCTAAATCTCTTAAGGTATTGCCTGAATGCACCGTGTCCTGTGAGAGCCTGTGTCACCTCAAAGCTCAGAGAGCTCATTTTGGCGTATGCGCGCGCCTCCTCGATGCTCTTGAAGAAGCGCTTCGTCATTCCTCCCGCCGTGTCCGTCAGATATTCCACATTCCAGGTGTACCGGGTTTTCTCCTTCAGTGCCTTCCTAGCGAAGCTCACTGGAAACTTGTCGTATGACGGTTGCACCCGTAGCGCTCCCGCTGCTCTCGCAAGTTCGTCGGCCCTGTCATTGCCTCGGTTCCCCGAGTGACCCTTTACCCATCGGTAGTAGATAATATTGTCGCGATCTCTCACCCGGTCGCCGAGAGAGAAAATCTCCCTAACGATCGGATTCAAGCTTGCGCGATCCCTCATTGCCGTGAGTCCCGACAACGAGTCCGACTCGATGCGTATTGTCGTTCAGGATATCTTTTTCTTATAGACTCAGTCGACCGCCGACTTGATCGCTATCAGCTCCACTTGGAAAACTGAGCAATAATCCGCCAGTTTCAATTTCTTAACGGCAATTTCTGCTCGTTCTCTATACACCACGAACGCTGCCCCAACCTTTCCATCCAGCAGGCTGCCGTCCGTGAAGATGTTGTATTCCTCGTCGTCGCGTGTTTCCTTCCAGCAAATATCTTCAGGATGCCTCTTCGCGGGATGTGGGAGAGATCCCCATTTCACCGGCAGCATGCATTCTCTGTCGCTTGGCAGTGTCGATAGCGGGGCTCCTCGCTTCACGCGGTACAGTTCGGCTGCTTCCAGGACTCGAAGAGCGAGAGGTGGCACGCCGGAGATGACCATCGCTGAATTCAGCGAGATCGTGCGATATCCTCGGCAGATCCTTATGCACATGGGCCTCTGCGCTTGACCCAGCTTCCTGCGAATTGCCCTCCGTTTGCACGCCTCCCCCCAGATGCTGGAACAGTAGAGAACAATGGGCTCTATAGCTCCTTTATAGAGCACCTGAAGGATCTCGGATGAGAGACCCCAGGTGGGTTTTGCTGCTCTTGAGACTGCTCCAAACAGTCCATCCATCTTCTGGCACACGGAGTCGACGTGTTCTGCCCAATTTAAATTCTTGTCTATTATGACGCCTAGCACTTTGCAGCTTCGCACCATTGCTATTCTGGACTGGCCCAGAAAGAGATCTGCCTCTCGCACCATCTTCTTTCTGGTGACACACATCGCGTGTGTTTTTTCCGCCGAGAACTCAAGCCTGCTCCTGCTGCCCCATTCCTTCACTCTCCGCAACGCTCCATTTGCCTTAACTTCCGCTTCCCTCAGTGTAACTCCGACCGCTATGAGCATTATGTCATCTGCAAACGCCTGGATGTGTACCCCATCCTCGAAGCTCTCCTGTAATAGTACATCCAGGGTGATGTTCCAAAACATAGGTCCGCAGGAGAAGCCTTGCACACATCCAAGGGAGGTTGTTTTCTGCACCCTGGCGTTTCCGAAGACGAGGCTTACCTTCCTGTCGGTCAGGTATGACAGAATCAGTTTGTAGATGTTTCGTGGGCAGTTCTTCTTTTTTCGTGGGCCACCAGGGGTTGGACTCACGTGATACATACTTATAATTAGGTCTTAAATAATTAATCAACAATCAGTAAAAAACACCAACGTATTTTTTAATGTTTATACATTCTCAATAAGACACAGACCAAATCCTAGTTTACTGGAGATACGATAAATGAAAGGCGACAAACCCAGATCCATACAAATTGAGTGTCCTCTTTAAATTGCCTGCTGGGTGTCTTGTGTTTCATGCTATGTACATGGCGTGATAAAAAAAGAACGAAAATTTTCATTTGTATCAGAAAGTATTTATTCAACCATTAATATTAATATTGCCATATAGGATAAAATACACTTTTGCCAACGTTTTTTCCAATCTGCAAAACATTTGTGGAACGCACTTTTTGGGATAACCTTTAGCTCACCCAGTGATTTTACCTTTATCTCCTTCAGGGTCGCAAAGCGTTATCCTTTTAATATCCTCTTCATATTCGGGAACAGGAAAAACTCGCGAGGGGGGGGTATCTAGCGAATACGGAGGCTGTGGCATCACGGCCAAAAAAATCACGAATCAGTAGTCAAGTGTGAGCCAGTGCATTATCGTGGTGCAAAATCCAAGAGTTGTTTGCCCACAATTCTGACCGTTTTTTTTCGGATTACCTCATACAAATGGCGTAAAATCTCAATAAAATACTTTTTATAGACCTACGGCCAGGCGGTAAGAATGCATAGTGGGTTATGCCATTGTAATCAAAGACAGCAGTAAGGAGAACCTTGACATTTGACCGAACTTGGCATGCTTTTTTCGGTCTTGGCTCTTCAGGAAGCTTTCATTGGGACGATACGGCATTTGTTTCGATGTCATAACTATACACCCACGTTTCGTCACCTGTTATGACACGTTGGGTTAATTCTGGGTTGTCAGCGACTTCAGTCAACATTTGCTCAGCGATGTTTTTGTTGAAAATTGAACAATTTTGGAATAAATTTGGGTGCCATTCGTTTCATGCTTAAAACGTTGGTTAAGATTGCTTCGTATGAGATACCAACTTCTCCAGCAGCCTCCCTTATAGTGATTTGGTGATTACTAAGCACAATATTCTATTTTTTCTCACATTTTCACCTGTGGTTGAATGTTAGGACGTCCATCCCTTTTGTCATCTTCAACGTCCTCACGACCCTCTAGAAAACGTTTGTACTACTCATAAACCCTTCGTTTCGACATAGAGCTTTTGCTTAAAATCTTCTCCAATATTTGCATCACTTCACTGCTTTTTTCCCCATTTTTAACGCAAAATTCAAAGCATGGACAAAGGTCTAGTATTTTTTTAAATGAAAAATCGCAAACGCGCCAAAATGCGTTGTAAATACTTACCTGTCAAACACAAACTGTCCACCCAATATGGCTGAAAATTGAAATGTACATCACAAATAGTATCACCAACGTAAAAAAAGATGAGCTTTATCAAAAACAAACAGCCCGCGAGATTGAAATCCGTATTGCAGAGGAGATCCTGCATTTTGAAGATGTAGCTTCGTCAAAACATCATCACAATCATTTATATTTGTTTCACGTAATAACACTTATTATTGTATTATAATATAAAACAAAAAAGGAGAATAAAACGGCATTTGCTGTCGACACGGTCCCCGTTATAGCCTCAAAGTGCCATGAATACATTTTATTTTGATGATTCACACATAATGCCATGGGTGTGGATTTTCAGAATTAATTCAGCAAGTAATTGACATTTAAATTATTTTTTTTGAATAATGATTAAACATATTAGAATTTATTCAAGGACAGCAAATATTTTTTGTGCCTAAATATTCCTTACTTAATAAGGAATTGACAGAAACGATAATTTCTTGTTTTATTTTCCAATATATTATTTTAGTTATGTTACGTTATTTATTTCCCTACCAAATTAACATGAATTTTTTTAACTTTGATATTACTGTTTGAATATTATGCGAGCAAGTAGATTATTTTAA
This sequence comes from Odontocerum albicorne, assembly GCA_949825065.1. NCBI lineage: Eukaryota > Metazoa > Arthropoda > Insecta > Trichoptera > Odontoceridae > Odontocerum > Odontocerum albicorne. Next base: position 19,226,681 of record OX463847.1, on the reverse strand, counting down.
GTTGACGGAAGAATAATTATGGAAACTTATAAAATATAATAAGTAAATTTTCAAAAGATAATCTGTAGAATATTTGTCATTTGTAGAAACTAGCCTTAGGTGAAAATTAGACTGGAACACTTTTTTTTAAATCTCGGTATCAATGAGTGTCGAATTCGTAATTTACAAGTTATTGTAGGTCACGGATGTCGGAGGACGATACTGATATGATTACCTACTTCAGATGGCCATAATATTCCTGTAAAACTTTAACCTCCAAGAAGATTTGTCTCCAAACCGATCGATCACTCGCTGTCTTCTCCCACTCTGTCTCTTAAGATCTTACTGCAAGTTATTTAAAAGTCTCTACTTTAGTCTGATAAGTGACCTTCCGTATTGTTGGATTTGCATAATGATCTTTGTTGAACACGTCAACTGAGATCTGTTTACATAACCTATCCAAGTCAACCTTCCTAAATTCATGTCGCTGGTGAGTGGTCGCGCCTGATTTCGAGAATCTTCATTAGATGTCAATTTCCAATCTCCTGCAGTCTGTATAGGGTCAAGTATCTGTCGTAGTAGTCAGTTTTTGATGCACAGTCATTTTTGTTGGGCTATGAGTGTCATAACCTATGCTTCGGATCCATATGTTACTACGGGAAGATGATCGAGTTGTAAATTCTCAGTATGGCAATTTGAGACGGGGACCTACAACACAGCAGTTTATGAAGTATTGCGCTGCTCTGGTTTCACTTTGGATCCTAGTTTGGATGTCCATTTTTACCTCATTTTCGTTGATATAGAGATTGCCCTAGTATGTAAAATTTTCAACCTCTTCTAGTCTAGAAAACTTACCAAGGGATGACGAACTACAGAAACTTTTGTAAATCTTATACGAGTATATATGATTAAAACACACTCGGTTTTAGGTAGGTATATAAGTAGTAAATTATATCCACCAATTAAAAAAAATTAACCATTTTTATTGTAAAACATTTTATAAACTTGACTGAGTTGTGGATATAGACATGCTAAAATACCAGCATTTTACGTGTTACTATATAATTGAGGAAACGCCCAACTTCTTTGTGTTTGGGTTTGTATGAAACAACTTTTTTATAAGCGTTAATGAATTCAACCTGATATTAGATATAAATACGAATAAGAAATTTTTATATGTTTTTTTATAGGTGGATATGCGAAGTTTACTGGTTTGAAAACCTATAACCCTAACCTGAAGACAATGATCGCTATCGGAGGATGGAACGAGGGCTCCAGCAGGTTCTCTTCACTGGTAGCTAGCCGCGAGAGAAGGAAAGAATTCGTGAAGAATACTGTTAAGGTAAGATTGAGGCATTCGTTTTTATATGTTAAATTGTTTTTTTTTTGTTTATCTTATACTATAACATTTTTCTCAGAGTATGAAGAGACTCTTTGACTTTGGTTAGTTCATTTGCATCATATATTGTCGTGAAATACGCAAACTAAATCTTATCCGTTGAAACTACTTGACAGATGAGCATTTTAAAGAAATTATGTACGAGTATATTTAAAAACCAATTCAAAATACAAATTTATAAATTAACAACTTGTTCAACAAGTAACACATTTTAAAGTATGTTGAGATTGTATAGTTTTTAGATCTTTAGTTTTAACTATTAACCATTAAGTAAGTTACAATAATTTTTATGTTTCATAAATGCAAAATTTGTGAGATTTCCTTTTGTGGAAATAAAAATTCGTTTACGAGTACGCTGATCGTAAAATAACTAGGATTTTTTGCGCCTTGCATGACGATATTTCAACATGAATGTGAAATCAACGTCCATGGTCTAGGTGATAAGATGTTTGACTTTCGTCCGGGGTTTTGAGTTCAATTCCAGATGCTCTCCGAAAAAAGGATCCAATTTTGATAAAACGAGTTCATCTGGTAACAATACTCGTGAATGATAGTAGTTGCCTATTCACTTGTGGTTGTTTTGCAAACACGTGTGGTATGGAACTACGAGTTTCTTCCTTACTTCAGTATTTCTCAAACCGAAGGTTCGATGAATGGGGTCGAAAATAATGCTGTCTCCCAGTTACAGCCTTCAATATGTCCAAGTCGCAGATTCAAATATTGAAGAGTAGAAAAAATATGAAGGTTTTTCATCAACCTAAGATCTGAAGATTTCGAGCAAAGACCCATGTTTGGTTGTAACTCCACTTTAGAGCATGTAGCGTGTTAAGACCTAAAGCCCATCAAGGTCCAAATATAGGCTTTGTGAAGTTTTATCAGTTAACAGTTTCAGGCGATTAATCTAGACGTGGGAGCTTTTTCAAACGAATTAACAATGGAATATCAACATTGAGATTAAAAAAACAGACCGTATCCGTTAGATTCAAAGTGAATCAACTAGCGAGCTTTGGTGATCTTCATAGTCTAGTTGGTAAGACGCTTTACCTACCTGGGAGTTTTGGGTTCGATACCAATGCACCTATAAAAATTAAAAAATCTTTAAAAAAGCGTTCCAGTTTGTTATAATTTATCTGGTAATGACACTTATGAGTATTAGGCTTGTGCGAGTGTTGTTGCCTCTACACGTGTGATAGTATTGCCAACATGTGCAATGAAGAACTCCAAGTTCCATGCCCACTCCAGTGACTAAAAGCGCCGAAAACGTGATCTGCATCGCCAAATCAGATATGTTGGAGGGTACAATATGAATGAATGAATGAAGTAAGAGAAACGTCATGTTTTGACAAGAAATTGGGAAACATCAACCTTATAAGTTCAAGATCCTCCAAGAATGCGAGGGATGGAGGCGTCAAGCCAAGCTCGTGTTCAGTGAACGGTGTGGGAGTATTTTTGCAAACCAAACCAGTCATACAAGTTATGCATTTTTGTATGTTAATCTTACCAAAATATTGTTTTATTATTTAAAGTGGGTGTCACGAACCAAAAGTTTTCTACTGTAGCATCATCCTTTATCGGGTGTTTGAAACGGCATTTTAATTATAAAATTATTCACCCCGGTTAACAACATTAAGATAAATAGAAACACTTGAATTATTTCAATAGTGTATGGCAATCTATCAAGGACTACTGATTCAAATAAGTAACCATTTCTTTTATGTCTCAGGAATCAAATTGGAAGACACCTGTTTGTGTATTGTGCAAACGGTTGCCTTTCAGCAAGCACACATACTTGACAGATAAAACCCAAACATATAATGGCAAGGTGATTTAAGTTCTAAAACTTTCAGCAGGTTTAATCTAATGCTGTTTTTCGTTTGGCAAATTAATATAGTGTCTGTAATTTATTCGATCACGGGGAATTACCTGATTATCAATCAATCAAAATAATTCGATGGGAAACACATCTTTGACCTTTCGAATCTACTAATTTTAAAATAATGAACAACTATTAAAACTCATAAAAATCTTTTCTTGTTATTTCATGCATGAGATCAACAATATCTTTAACCAAAAAGTTATATCTTGATATGAAAATTTTAAGTTGCGATATAAGTTAATCATTTTGATCTATGTTTTTCATATTATAGTGCAATGTACGTTTGTTTCTGCGAGGAAAAGGTTTATTAAAAATAAAAGATAGTGACAAAACGAGGTTGCGATAAATTCTTGTGGTGGTCAGAATCTAAAATTGGTTAAATGAACGTATAGGTACATGCAAAACAAAGATCTAACCCACGTTTACTTGTTCTTAAATGATTTTGCACGTTGGGATCTTTTAGCAAATAATACTCCAAATATGATACCGTGATCTTTTGAAAAACCGGAGTTAAAATAACTTTGAGTTTTACATGAATGTATCAGTAATTAATTGTTAAATTAAAAAAAATATCACATAAAATATTCATAAATTTTACTGTGTTTATGTGGCTCAGTGTTTTGACGATTTGAGAGTTGTAACTATCATTTTCCGAGTTTTGTTGATATTATTAAGCTTACAATGACAGTGAAGTTTATTACCAGCAGCAAAGGATGAGAGTTGCAAAATTCTCGAATTGTCTTAAAGTTTCACTGCAAAAGCCTTTGAATATGTTTAATTAATTTTAATTTAACTGTAATTTGTGACTCGTATTAACGGTTTATATGTGTGTACCGATATGTAAGTCTTTTGAAGCCTATGCAGAATATAATGTATCGGAGCACACCCACAATGAATACAGAATAATACCCACTTGCCCACATGCAACACCAACATGATGATTAAAATAACAATGTGTTAGCTATTTTTAATCATCACTAATTTGACTAAAAACTTGACAATAGGGCGACGCTGTTTTCTTGCGGTGTATTTACCAAAATTAACTTTGTTATTCTTATGATTAGATTAGTCCCCGTGACACGTGTTTCTACCTCCTATCTTGACGTTCCTATTTTATTTGAATTGTAAAGTAATAAACGTAAAACTTAAATGAAATAGGAAAGATATAACAATTGGCCTTTCCCGTTGATATTTTAACAAATGATTCTGGAAGTTCACAAAAAAATAAGTCGTCAATGCTGTTTTATTATTTTTATTTTTGCCCCTTCAAAAAGTAATATTGACAATTAACATAATTAAATTACGCACACTGGTGACGTTCACTTTACAATGTTATTACAAGCCAAATTTCATTATAAATAAATAATGAACGAAGCATAATAATTAATTTTGTTTCGTTCTTTTTTATGTACGAGTATGTCTGCTAAAAAAATGAATTTTACTATGTAACGAAAAAAAGTTTCTCTGAAAAAAAGAAACGAATTAAATTTAAATATCGATCGGGATTAAATATACACTGATTCAAAATGTTGACGATCTTGAGATATGGTGCTGGAGACGGTTGCGCAGAGAAGATTCTGGACAGGAAGACAAAGAAATATTGGAATTGAAAAAAAAAGACGGCTATCGTCGACACTTCGGATGAGGACTCGGTTACGTCTCCAGGAGTGAAGACTCAACGAAGAAATTCACTGTGCAACGATGAATAGATGACACGCGGGGTCGTGGTTAATTTTGTATATGTTGGACAGATCTGGTCAGCCCGACAGGAAAATGTCGTGATGGCATGTTTATATATGTATTATAATTAAGTATAATACATGTGTGTATTTTTTTTCTTGGCTTGTTGTGTGCAGTAGTACATACTCGTATGATATGTATTTCTTTTTGACTGCAAATTTGATTGAATCATGTAAGTGTTTGAATATTTATATAATTCTTGTGATATATTGTATTTATGTATTCGTTCGCAATCTGAATTATAATTTGATTTTATAAAAATCATTTATGTTCGAAATCGAGTATAAATAAATAACCATGAACACTCAGAAAGTGTGTGACAAACAAAAATAAAATTTAGGATTTTTATTATTATAAATAATTCAAATAAACCCATACTTTATTTAACTATAAAATATCCACTTTGCTTACAAAAAAGATGTGGGCACATTATCTTCCCATCTTTGTATCATTAATTGGATCTTTATAAGAAATGAGTTGGAAAATGAAATCATACCTCCTTTTAAATTAAACGCCATGTCTTGTGCAATCGAAGTTCATGGTATAAAAAATAAAAGAATCCAATGGGCGTCATGACCAAACCATTGTTTTTTTTAACAATCCTTGTAAGTCGTGACCAATGGAGATGAGTTGCTCAAGGTTGGAGAATATGAAATTAAATTTTGTAAATTGAGATGTAAATTAAGGGGAAACAACCGAATCATTGTGCAATAATGATGCTGTAACGGTCCAATATTCTTGGATGTTTTGTAGTTGTTAGATTTGTTATTAAGATCTAAAATTATGGTTCACAACAGTGTATTAGTGCTAATATTGATGTACGGGAGGGAAATGTGGATGAGTAAAATTAACGATATATTATATAATAAAATGAATGTGTATACGACGAAAGATTAATATAATACGTACATACCATCAAGCCATTTCCCATAGGGGTAGACAGAAAATAGAAAGCGCCAGATATTCCTATCGTGACACGATATTTCTTTGACTTTTTACATTTCCTCCTTTCAAAATATCATATACTTGATTAAACTTGACCTTCCTCTACCACGCCTTCCACTCACATTTGCGCTGTATATTTGTTTTGTTAGTATTCTTTATTTCTTCGTTCCACGTGCCCAAACCATCGCAGAGTGCCCTTCTTCATCTTCTTCAACACACCAGTCATAAGTTCACACTCATCCCTAATCACTTAATTCCATTTTCTGTCATAGATTGCCAGCCCATGCATACTTCTCAGTAAACTCATTTCTACAGCGTTTATTCGGCTCTTTTCAGTATTGTTCCCCGTCTACATTTCACTCCCTTCGAAGTTGGTACTAAACTACTGTTGTGGACAGATTTTAATACTGTCTTGTTTGAGTATATACGAATATGTTTACGCGCCTTTGTTTCCTATCGCTACACGCTGTTCAATCAATACCTCTCGTAACTATTCCATCATCAGAAAAAATACTACCTAAATAGCAGAATTCCATAATACAGCAATGTATAACTAGGAAATGTAAAGAATAATTCTCGAACCAGATAATGCAGTGGATAAATTACTCTTTCGTCATCAGTACTACAATTCCGACTGGTCTTGGCAACCTTTACCACTTGTCAAACAAACAACTTATCAAATTTTCATTCCTTCATTACTATTAATAAATACTCGTAGTTTTATTTGACAGAATTATTAATTCATGTATGTATCCTGTCTAATTAATATGTGATTCTGCGTCACTAGATTGTTTGAATCTTCTATTTGAAAATATTTCTGATTCACTAACAGGTTCTATGAGTTATCAAGCAAAATGGTTGTTTCAAATCTAGAATAGCAGGTTGTTAAATTATTTAAACAGTTAACATAAATTTAAAAACAGGTCCTGAAAAAACTTGAAACTAATAAGATAATAATTTGAATTGTTAAGTTCTTACGAGTATTTTTGCTATGGTTTTGATTTTCCTCGCATATTTTTGCCAATAAAATCGTGACGGAAATCTAAAAGATATTCGTGCAACCTTTTTCTTAGCGATTATTATTATAATTTTTGACATTTGGCCTAGTTTATTATCTTTCATGTACATCCGTTGATCTTTTTAATGTTCTCAGTCAAAAGTCCGAATAGCTTGAAGGATTTATAATGCTATTATTTTATACACAAATCCTTGTTGAATCTTTGAAATAGGTGTCCAAAAAATGTGTCAACAGTTTTACACCGTGCTGTTTACTTGCATTTGCTGCAGGAATTTGTCATATTTTTTTTTGTAATATTATTCTATAACCTAACAGGGTGTGTTTTTATAAAAAAAAATCATAAATTAAAGCCAACGCTAATCTTCTTTTGCGAATTCAGAAATTTAAATAATGAACACGAAACCGCGAAATAAATAATCGCAAATTTCGAGAGATCAAAGGAATAAATATATTAACGTGTGCTCCACAAAAATGTACAAATTATTTGGCATTATGTTAAGAACAATGTTAAACCCAACATTTGTTGGACATATGTGGTTGAATGTCCTTGAAAACTATTAAAAATACAGAAATATTTATTTGTTTGACTGGCAGAAAAATAATCTTACCAAATTTTCTTTACCGTTGTTGTTTAGTGGGCTGTCTTTTTTAAATGGGCCCATGGATATTGACATTTCCATATTTTGAAAAAACGGGTTAAAAAAAGCATATTGAACTTTTTTTCAAAATATTTTTTGAAATTTTCATTTTGTTGAGGGTTATGTTTTTGATAGACCATTCAAGACGTACAGATTTTATGTGAATGCGAGTTTTATCTAAGAACATTATTGTGCGTTTGATAATTGCCCCCTAGGGTTTCGGATTCGATTCCCAATGGTATCTGAAAAAAAAGGTTCGTCTGGTAACAATGATTACACGTGCTAGATATGTGCTAATAATATTGTTGCCTTTTCACGTACGTGGTAGTATTGCCAATACGTGCGATGACAAACCGCGAGCTATGTGCCTATTTAAGTGGTTCTAAATCCGAAAGCTCGATGAATAGAACCGATGACAAAACTGTCTCTCGACCACGCTTTTCAACACATACGAATCACCAATTCGGATGTGTGTAAAAATGTAATGAGAGTGAGTTCTTTTGACGGAATAGTTATTTCTTAAGTACAATATTTCTTTAAGTATGTTTATAATTTGAGTCTAGAATGTAAATTTGTTTTACCTGTATGTGTAAGATTAAAAAATAAGTAAAAATATGCGTGTTGACATCTTTCTCTTTATTAATTTTAGAATATGACCCCTCAATATGAATTTCTCAACAGTGCGTTTGCCATCTTACATCCGCTGTTACGTGTACTGCGTAACTTGGCACGAAATTCTTACGAAATGATATGTGACGTTTGTTTTTTCAATCAAATCGATTACATATGATTGCTAGGTGTCTTGTGTGGTAAATACGTGGAGCTGTACAACTGTCTATGTAGCAAGACACGTTGGTCATATTCCGACTCAATTTTGATTTATGTAATGCGAATTAAATTGAAAAGTTATTTCGTTTAATTGTCGAGATTACGTGAGTAATTTAAATAAATTTTAAAAGAAATATATACGAGTATATTCATAGATTCTATCATGTCATGCAGTTTTTGAGTTAAGGCAGAGATGACATATCTTCCTACATTTCAATCTACGCACATATCTCTAGCCACGTCCACATCCATAATTTTCACCACACATAAACCTATGCTTCTCATATTTCTCCCCTTTACCTCAGTTAAATATATCTAACTATTTCCACCTATTTCTTCCTCGTCCAATCTTCTTATAGCTCTCCATTAATTTCACACAAATCTTTCGTAACTCCTTTCAATGCCTCCAAACCATCTCAATATTCATTTCTTAATCAATTAACTTTTATCTGACATTTACTCTATAATACATTGTTATCCTCGATATTTTTCGCAAAAAAACATGATATTTATTGCAAATATGATAAAAAAGTCAAAACATAATTTATATAAATTAGCCTCTTTACCTCTCATCCTATCCGATAAAGATCCACAGCCTTCGGGGCTGGAATTTCCGGTGGATTCAACATCACACCAGGAAAAAAAATTTAAAACCCAGAATATGGCTGAACTTTTTTTTATGAATAAGTAATACGATTACTCAATTGTAAATGTCCTACGTTCATTCAATACTATATGTCCCACCAACTCGCACTCGCACTTAATTCTCCATTTATTTATAGTCACATATCTGAATTTTTTGTCAAAAAATCCTTAAATATTTAGTACTACAGTAGTTTCTTATAATTCTTACACTGCCTCCTTTCCTTCAAATTGTTATTGACACAAATCATCCTCTTTAAAGGATGGAATGCCTAATTAACTTATAATAATAAGAATCCGCCCTCTGGGAGATCTGCTTGACTATGGTTGTCTGCGTTTCAGAGTGTTATCGATTTGGTTGAGGTAGATCGGTCAAACACCAATTTGATAACACTACGAAAATATTTTTTGAACCAATCTTAGTGATCAAATTGGCCAATTGTGTTTCGAGCAATTGTTTTAAATAATTTTTATAATTCATATTTTTATATTGTCTCTTAGGTCTCAGCTCCCAAGTGCGATCTTTTGTCTGATTTCAAACGTATAAATAATATGCCTATCTATTATCGCCCTTCTAAAATCTCTAAAAAAACAAGTAAAATATGTTTTTTTTAATTCACAAGACCATTTATAGTCCAAACATGAAAAGGTAGCTCAAGGGGAATATGAGTTTGCCTTGATAAAGTGAACAAGTATTCGAGTATGTCGTTGCGTTATTGCAACGTTACATTCCGTGCAGTTTTATTTTGCGTTGAAATGGGAAAGTATTCAATTTATTTTAACGATTCTTTTTCAGAATAAGTATCGACTTTCTCCAATTATTTTCTGGCTACACTTTACTACGTTTGAAAATTAATAACAAGCGACAAAAAAGTTCAGAAAAACGTTAATTATTACAACATTTATGGCATTTTATTAAAATAAAAGGGAAATAAAAAAAACGGTTTTACCAGAGACGGATTAAATAACTATTAATTTATTTTAATAAAATAAATGAATATTTCATTACTTGACCAAGTGTTCATCAAACACTATTTACAGAGTATATAATTTATACGTTTGTCTGAATATGTCTCTTCCTGTCCCTTTATCTAACTTTCTCTTTCTTAATTCATCATTCACAAATTTCGATTTTTCTTTTTTAAATTCCATAAAATACTAATCTCTGACAACCACCGTTGCCTAGTTGCTAAGACACCTGTTTTTCAGCCTGAGAGTTGCGGGCTCGACTCCCGTTCGTACCCAGATTTTAAAAAAGGGGTTCAAATCTGGATTTCACTTAAGGCTTGTTTAATACATTTCTAGCTGGTTTGAAAAGATTGTCGTGTGGTAATAAGCCCGCGTGTTCAAGGGGTATATAATGAAAGTGCAATATAATACAATGCAATAAATTAGCTGAAAAAATTAAAACAATATTTTAAATATTTAATTTTTCATTCTTCCCAATCATTATAGTAAAAAATCATCATTATATAGAATGGATTGGTTTATGAAATAAATAAAAATTTAAGAAAAATATAGAGTTTTCAACCGTAAGATCTTGGTCGAATTTCATAACGTTTTATTGATTTTTTATATTGGATCACAATGAAATACTTTATATCTTTTTTTTTTAAATTTTATCCTTACAAGTTTTGTTCTACATCTTCAGTAGCTTTAATTATAGACATATTTATATTTTTAAAGTTATTCAAATACTATAAAAAATAATTTATATTTTTTTGTCAACGTTTTTGCAATTACAACATTGTAAATTTACACATTTTTAATCAATTGACATATTGGGTGACTGGATAGAGATTAGGAAGTACTCGTATATACTATATCCGATTTTAATATGATTAGTTTTTGAAACATGAAAATATTACAAGTTGATATTACATCAAGATGTACTTCTTGAACACTTAAAAATATAGAGTTTAATTGATTCATATGCTATTCGGTCAGAATTTGAAGATCTTGGATATAAATTGCACGTAATTCGCTGTTCGTTACTGTACGAGGTATTAGTTCTACCTTGTGGTGCCGAGAGGTAAAAATAACCACGTTGACAAATTCTTTTTAAGGATACCATCAGAAATGTACACCGAAACGACTGTTGAACCGTGATAAACTATTAATTAATATTTGATGTATATAATTCGTATCTGCTTTGTATGCTATAAATAAAACGCTAAAATAAACCCCAGACGAAGGTTAATAAAATCATGAACATTCCACCGAAAGTAGATCAACAGACATAATGTTTATACCTAAATTGTTAGCAACAATATACCGTATCACTGGCGTAACTATCATGAAGAACATATCCATCAAGAGGTATTCAAAAGAATACAATTCATTTCGATTATTTACGTAATCTCTAAAATCTAATCTTAATCTCTAAAAATCCCCCTGCTGGGGCTCGATGTTTCTCTCCACTCGTTCATCTTGGCAAAAGCAGGTGGTTGTTCCAGAGACTTTTTAATGAGACTGGCACTTTACAAAGAAATATCAAACAATTTTGATAGTCTGAATAGTGTAAGGTATTAGATATGATTTTTTTTAATGAATGTAATTTTTGCTTGAAATACGTACATTCACAACGTATGGTGTTTGGATAGTTATAATTTGCATTGAATTGTTAGCATCAATAAATAAAAGTGTTTCAAGGGTATTTTATACTGTAGTCACGTCACTGGCTATATGACTGCATATTTTAGGTGGACTGCCTTATGTCACTGGTCACAGAGGTTAGCCTTCACTGACCGCTACTACTGGGCGGGGCGGAGTCTGGTGACAGCGCTCCAACACAAATATCTTCACGTATCACTTTGACAAATTGTTAGTCGTTGTAAACATATCATGAAGTTTTTTTCAGCCAAACATATAGTGTTATCAAAAATAATAACGTCGCCTTAATGAGCAGTTTTATTTATAATACTTTGTAAAATTAGTACTTGTTGTTAACTAAATCTTATAGGTTGTCCGGAGAGTCATTTCGTATTTTTCGGATAGATGTCATTAGGAGAAAATTATCGGGTTGTTTACTTCATACCAAACTTGTTGAATGCGTATTATTATGAAAGGTAGAGAAGTTTAGCGTATTGTTTTACCCAAATTCTTTGAGTGGTTTTTGGCGTCATTTTCAGCAATATGACGAATTGGCATTATTTTTAAGAAGATATACGCAGTATATAGACAATGTTGTAAGAGATTGCGTGTGTCAAATGTGGTTAAATTAATTCGGAATGGAGATACGACACTCGAATATTGTTTACGCTCTTGGAGACCGATTACCACTGATGCAGACCAAATCAAGGCTTTGAACGATAATAACCGGCATTTAACGACACGAGATATTGTCAAGATATCGAAAATCACCATCCACGAGCCATATACGTTTAAATATAAACATTATTGCGTTTAAATTTGACTTAAAAATATGAAATTACTTTTTGGACAACAAATAACTTCATGTTTCAAAGAAGCATTCCTGCTCAAATAAATAACATAAGAGTAAATAGCTCTATGAAAATACCAGCGTAGCTTTACTTTTTGAAATATTTTTGGCATATTTTCGATATGCTTGAAAACTTTCGATTTTTTGAGGTATTTTAATTTCTTATTGTATTATATTACGCTTTTGCTGTATACAGTAGAATTTGGTGAGTTTATTGCCATGTGGCAATATCTTACAAACAAACATAAATATGTTAATGAAGCGTGAAGGGAACCATACTCGTTAATTTAAAAAAAAAATGGATACAAACGATAGAAGTCGTGGTAGAGGACGATCATAATAGTATTGTTGAACCAAATGAACGGAATTTTAAAAGAAAAAAAGTAAAAGAGTAAGAGAAACACAAGGAGTGGTATTAAAATATTTATGGATGTGGAAGAGGCGAAGTAAGTATGCCTTGATTGGAAAATTTGGCGTTCTATTTTCTCTATCTACCCCAATAGGTAAATGGCGTGATGGTATGTATGTATGGCACTAACGGGAATTAAACCTGCATCTTCGGTGACTGAAGATATGTGTTGAGATAACTATATGAATTCATATAAAATTTTCGTAATTTTTCGATTTTTTCGACACTTACACAAACCAGCTGAGGCTCGCCTCATCAAAAATGGATCTCGTCAAATGCCAAGTTGATCTATCGACGGCATCTCGTTTTCGTGGCGAGGGTTTCAGTGAAAATCTTTGACATTTAGAGAATATCGTAATTAAAAGAGTTATTCAAATAATTTACTTCACATCGAAACCTCTTTCAGTTTTGTTTATCGTCCTATCTTTCAAATGAATATGAAGTCTATTTCATGCATATGTTCAGCCTCTTACAACTTGTCGATCTTCGAACATAAGTTGATCAGACGCTAATCTTGCACCCAAAGGTTTCAAGTTCAATTTTCGATGACACCAAAAAAAGGATCCTAGTCAAGATCAAACAATCGTCTGTTAAAAATATTCACACGCACAAGACATGTGCGAGTGTAATTTGTCTATCCAAGGGCGGTATTATTTCAAACACGTATATATATAATACAAAATATCATTAACTTTAACAAATTATAATTTCCTTGGCCTTCTTCTACTAAGTCTTCGATTGAATATTTGTTTTGGTAGCCTGCCTTCAGTTATCCGTTCCAACATGCCCAAACTATCTCAGATTATCAGCTTTAAGTTCATTTTCATTCCTAATCAATTCCTTATTCTGTCATTTATTGTCACTCCACGTATTATTCTATGTATACTCATTTCTACAGCATTTATTCGGGTTTTCAGTCTTTTTCACGTCCACGTTTTACTCTCATACATCTACGAGTAATATGATATTAAAAAACTGTTAATTCAATAATTAGTAAAAATATCAAGTTATTTATAAAAGCCTAGTTAACTGGGATTACGACAAATGACAGATAACACAACCAGTTTCATATACTTTAAGATCTTTGAGTTTTTGATAAATGATATTTCTTAACATTTATCGAAACTTCAGTTTTATTTTGAATAAGATATTTTAGCTACAGCAAACTCAAAAAGGTAAATGATTGTTACATTATAATTAAATTTTCTACTTGTTGACAGCTATAACCAAAAATCGGATAGTTCGTGGTTTTCATAACAAGGTTTAATATTATGATGTTGCGTTAAATTGCGTGGTATAATATAACATGGATTAGTCATTTTAGTAGCCAGGAGGAAATTCTCTACGTTCAATTTCAGAAACAATATTTCAATGCAATATCATCAAATAAAATCAGCTAAAAATACTTACGTTCGTTAGAATATGTGTAATAGTTGCAGTTTAATATTTACTCTATGACGAGGACTATTTTGAGATACATAATGCTCCTTTAGTTTTTATAATTCATTAAGTTTTTTTTATTATTTACGATATAAGGTACGTACTGCGTTTAGTAGGCACATATTTTAAAGTAATAAAACATGATCAATTATATAAGATCAATTTGAGTATTGTATGTTGTATCGGAGTGGCTTAAGGTGCCGACATTTAAAAAAGTTGCAGTTTTCACCTTCAGGGCTTGTTTGTCTTGGCTCCTCAAACAACTTGGCCATAAGTAGATGCGTAACGTCGTAACGTAACGCGTACGCGTACGTACGCGTACGTACGCGTAACGTCAGCGCATGGTTTCGACCTACTCCAATACACCTTAAGGGCGAAACAATTACAACACTCCGAAAGTCTTATACAACTGATACAATGATACTTATACAACCGCGAAAGCCTCAAAACATAGTAAAACAACATGTTTTCAAGTTAATAATAATATTTAGGTCGGATAATCGGGTATCTACTGTATATATTATGCTAAGTACTTTCAAAAGAGTGATGTAAAAAAAAATTGGAACCAATGAGATGTGGAATACAGGTAAAACAACATAAAAAAACTCTAAAATATGAGATATAAAAATTATTTAATGAATAAATAAAATATATGTTTACAAATTATCTATCACTTTAGTTGCTCCTATGGACACTACTAATATTACGTTAATAAACCACTGATTAACAAGACAAGAATGTCGACGAGTATGTCCTAAATTAATTTATGACAAAATTATGTATGATATTGTTGGCATTTTAATTTGATGTGTCCACACGGTGTGTGCTTATTAAGTCATTGAGTCCAAACTAGTGAGACGCGACACAATTTTAAGTTACGTAAAATTTCAATGTGTCTTTTCATCTATTAGTCAAACGATGTTTGGAAATAAAAAAACCTCAGAAATGACCTGCCTTTAAACACAATCTGAGGACCCCCCCGTGACCTAGTTGGTAATACGCCTGTTTTCCGATCCTGGGGTTGCGAGTTTAGTTTCGGGTTGGTATCAGATTTTTTTGAAATTGGTTTTAGTCTAGTTTTCGCTTAAGACATGTTTAAACAGCTTTCTCATTGGTTCGAAGAGATTAAAACAAGGCAATGATAATACTAAGCTATCCCTCGTGATTGAGTATAATTATCTGCCATTTTGTGGATGGAATATGCCCGTGGGTGTATTGATTTGTAGTGTGCTCGCTGTTCAGCTTCAGCAAGAACACAGTCTTGACAAATCAAACCCAAGGTTCTGATGGTATGGAAATCAAAGTTCTAAGACAATCGGCAGATGTAATCTGCTGCAACCTTCTGTTAGATAGAGTTTTATATGGTAATATTTTTGTGTTGATTATAAGAATTTTTGGTTAGCAGCATATAAATTACGGAAAAACCTAAAAATGGTCTTTGTAAAAAAAATCATCTGATGTGAAATAGTCTAAGAACCACCGGAATTTTCCCGACACATAGCAATAAAAACACCAGGTTATACTGTATATGTACAAAAAAAGTGTAATACAATAAATACAGTACAACTCAATTGATTTTTAGACATCAAGTAGGTTTGCTTGATTATTATTAGACTTAGAAGCTACCATTCCAACGTTAAAGCTTTGAAACAGATATAACATTTTATTTGTCTAGTCTCTTTTTTCGACGAAAGACTTTAGATCTTATATGGAACTTTTACATAAATTAGTCACGCTTTCATTTCGTAATGTTATTAAGGTTAATTTTCTAGATTAGTTGTAGCTGTTGTTTGTAAACTCTTTTGTGACCATCATATCCATGTATTATTTATTTTATTATCTTAGAATAAATGATCGTGAGACCTTTAGTTCAATAACTCAAAAATATAACAAAGACAAACAAATACACCAAAAATGAGTTGGATAGTGCAAATGTCAGAGGAAGTCATGGTAGAGAAAAGCCAGGGAAATTATGGCTGGATCAATAATGAATGATATTTTGAAAGAAGGAAATGTAAAAGATCAGAAAAATATGAGAAAGTATATGGATGTAGAAGATGGAAATCTGATGTTCTTCCTCTCTACCTACTCCGACCGGAAACGGCGTGAGGTATGTATGTAATGTACGAGTATATTATCTATTCCAACCAACCAGAAATATGTCAAATCGGCTCTAAGTGAAAAAAGACTATAACCCTATTTGAAAATAAAACGGGCACCAATGAGAATTTATCTCGCAATCTCTGGATCGAAAGACAAGCGTCTACTAATTTGGTCATGGAAGTCGTCTGTGACATCAATATATTTCACCTTACTACTGTATTCTGTGTAGATTGGGATCGAATCTGAAGATGGTTCAAGTATTTTTTTAAACCGTTGCACTCGTACGCACATTTTTTTCTTTTATTTTTATTGCATCTATCTGTCTCTTGACGCCCGTACAACTCCTTAAGAGCTATGTAGCCTCCTCGATGATACTTATCTACTTCTGAATATCAACTGCCTCTTCTCCCCAACAGTTCCTATTGCCAATCCTTTCCAGGTATCCTAATATTATCCAGAAAGTGCTTTCTTGGTCTGCTGAGTGGTGTATTTTTTATGGTACAACCTCAAAAAAGTTTTAAAAAACTTGGCCATCTTATGTACATATGTTAAGTGTTTTTTTTTGTTATATTTAATGTGTCAGTACAGGTGTCAGGTTTTTAATTTTGTCAGTCAATTCAATCCAAACGGAAGAATCGTGTGAAACAATGAATAATCACTGGATTATATAATATTACTGTCTATAATTAAATATTAGTAAGAAACCAATAAGACAGAATATCGTTTTGGCATTTACGTAACATAGTTTCACGGCAGCAATTAAACGATGCCCCACTGTACAAGGTGGCTTAATAGAGCACCACAGCTGATTAAATGGTTATGGTTCATGCCGTGTTTCTTTTATGGGAGCCAAATATGTTGTAAGATGCTATACGAGTTTGTATACTTGACCATCAATCAATGAGTTCAGATATTCATATATGGTAAAATTGTTAATATGAATGTATGAAATGTTACATAAATATACATTTATAGGTACAAGCCTTGCAAACCGTTGAGCCTTTACTAATTTATAAGTGTGGAAATTAAATTAATTTTCCATTTCCTGTTTTGTTTATTACAAAAAGGTTAATTATATCCACATATCGGTATGCCTTGACGTATAGGAGGAAAACTTAGATTTGACATTAGAAGAATAAAAGTAGGATTAATACTGTGAATGAACAAAGTAAACATTGTGGAATGTCAATTTATGAAAAAAGGAAATTAAAAAAAAACATTACTGATACATGGTTATAATGAAGACTGGAACGCTTAGATGCTTTGGCAATGTAAAGAGAATGAATAACTGAACTAATGTCCAAGTGCATAGTTCGCGTAGAATAGGTATACTGAAGAAAACGTGGTTGGATCAAATAGACTAGATTTTTTTAAAGAAGTAAAATTTACATGTAATGGAAGACTGTGCATGACGATTGTAAAATAAATAAAAGTAGTACGTCTAGATAGAAAAATATGGGAATCTGGTCTATGACCATTCCGCACAGGACAGGGCGTGAAGATATTACGTATAGTACGAGTATATCAAACTATTTGGGATGGTTCGAGTTATCTTATTCCCTATATTGGGAGATCGCACAAGATGTCCCATGAATCTTATGACTGCTGGTTGTACATAATTAATTAAGTATTTAGTTTGTCTTTAACTATATATTTGTATAAACTTACTATGCAATCAATTAAGTATTACTATTGGATTGACCGAAAAGTAATTTTGTATTGTTAGGTCAAATGATCGTGGCCAATTGTTTTGATATCTCAGGAATCTCTCCGGTCGTAAAACACTACTTATTCTCCATCAAGGCCTTGATTTGGTCGTCATCAGTGGTAATCTATATTCTAGAGCGGACACCATTTGAGTGTCGTATCATCATTATGGATTTTTTAAACCACATTTAATACTCAGGATCACGTACTGCATCGTCACAGTACAATTATATTTTATTTGAGTCCCATTTTTTTAGCAGTAGTTGAAAAGTACGAATCAACGAACACAACTTGTTATTCCATCTTCAAAATGACAACCAAAAAACAACTCAATCAATTTTGGTAAACAATGATCGAAAAAAGCACAAAATTGTTACATTTCATAATAATCTATATTACATTCAGCACGTTTGGAATGAAGTTATTAAGACGATTTTTTTCTTACAAAATCTATCGAAAAAAATAAAAAACTACATTCTGAGTAAAACATTATATTGATTTTAATGCCTAAAGATACTTTAGATAATACAAAATTGTGTACATTTGCATTCTTCCAATTGATTTTTTTCAACATTAGATTTTTTAACCTACTGCTACATATTGTAGTTATTACATTATTTTATTTCAAAAACACCTTTTAAGTGAAATTTTGAAGGTAAAATCCTCGAATGTTCTATGTTTGGAATTTCATATGACTGATTTCTCAAAAGAGTTAAGTCAAGAAGTTGTTCTTGCCGGGTTGAATTTACGAGATTTTTTTATTGTGGTGGGCTCTGGGCTGGATTTGCCATTTTATATCATATAAAACTATTTAAATGTTAATATTGATTTTTAATTACCATTTTTCATATCAAAAAGGTCATTTGAACGTTTAAACAACTAAATGTGATAAACGATTTCAGATTAGCCGTACACGGCTAAAAAGATTTATCGTTTTTCATGATTAAACCATACTAAAAGGTTATTATTTACCAAGTTTGAAATTATATACAAGGGTTTATATTATTTTGTCTTTTTCTCACCCTTTTCCATTTTTTTTAATACTGTCATTTTTTTTTCAGTTTATGCGACAAAATAAATTCGACGGTCTTGATTTGGATTGGGAGTACCCGGCATTCAGAGATGGTGGCAAACCCAAAGATCGCGTCAACTACGCCAAACTGGTGCAGGAGCTTCGAGAAGAATACGAGAAGGAGTCCGAAGCTACTGGAAGACCTCGACTACTCCTCACCATGGCTGTACCGGCTGGAATTGAATATATCGACAAAGGATACGATGTCCGGAGATTAAACAGGTAAAATGATTTCTTACCACAGAATATAAGTTGGTCTGGCACATAAAAAAATATGTGTAAGGGTTGTATCCTTTGAAAGGGTTGGTACTTAACGAAGGGTTTATTTCTCAATAGCTAGACGTATGACAGCGTGTTGAGTTGAATATGCGTCGGCGTGACTAGGTGGCTCAGCAGGATTCATATGTTTGTGTCGTCTGTTGTGGAAGATAGTGCGCTTCTAGGATTGAGATATTATCTCACAGGAGATCACATACTCGATGTGTGAGAATAGTTGAATCTGAAAGTATACAATGCCTTGTTATGTAAGGTTATTTAAACAGTGCCGTTTAATGAACGATCTAACTTCACCCTTGGTGAAATAAATATTTTTGACCAACTAAGAGCAACTATTAAGCGAGTTACGACCCATCTATTGCTTACGAAGGTGTTGTTTTAATGTCATACTTAATATTTGTTAGGCTATGGTTTAAATATTTCAAAGTTTAAGAATATTTTTTTTTGTGTCGTGCGTTGTACGATATTGTAGATATAGTAACATTAAATGATTGGTTGATTTGTATATTTTTATAATAAATCTTAGTCTAAATAATTTCCTAATAAAATCATCATGATTTGTCGCTTTTCACTTATACTTGTATTTTGATTACTTTAATACTAGTATAATCTCGATAATTTTCCAATAATTATTTTTTGGACTTCAAACTATGCGCCAATATTTCATGTTATCATGGTATAATTTTGTTTAAGATTCGCAAATGGTTTTTATTTTTTTAAACTACGCAAACCCATATAAAGTGATGTTATATTATCCATAATGTCTCAAACCAAGTAAAATTTGTATTGGATCCTTTTTTCATGTATCGTCCAAATTGAGTTTTCATCAAGTTCATTTTAAGTGAAAGGAGAAGAAAAAGATTTTAACAAAATATTAAATTCTGTAAAGCTATAATATTGGGGACACCACGTTCTTTATTGAGTTATTCAGGGTACAATTTAGAGAAATTGTGGTTCTGAAAGAAGATTTTAATCTTAATCGAAGAGTTTATGGCGATATGGTTAATGCACCATTATACTCGTATTGTATGTTATATACATTTAACTAACCAGATACAAACAACATCATGAAAACTAGAGTATTAGTTAATTAGTCAACGTTTTGGTAGACAGATAATTTTCTGCATGAAGATGTCATCCTTTCTGCTTTCTAATTTATGCGATATTATATATATGCTTTTCCCTCTATAATTTTCCTCCATCTTTAATTAATAAAGGAATGCATTTTTTTAGATATTTGGACTGGATGAATATCCTCTCTTACGACTATCACTCAGCCTTTGAACCAGCAGTGAATCACCACTCACCTCTGTTTCCCTTGGAAGCTCCTTCAGAATATAACTATGAAGGTGATCTTAACATTGTAAGTAAAAAAATACTTTTTTGAAAATAATTCAAGTCAAAAGGAAAAATTTCAAAATCAATTTATAAAAAAAACATCTCGAAATCGTAGAAAATACCTATTTTTTAAATTTAATTTCTATAAAAAAAATCATTAAACTTTAGACATAGTGAGCTTTATATAGTAAATTAATGCGTAAATTCAAGACTAACCAACTCGATAAAAAAAATTCGTTTACGAGTATCGAACTAGAGTAATAATTGTTTTTAGGTTTTCACTGTCTAAAAAGAATTTCTATTTACCTATTCTACATTTCTCTAATATATTAAATTAGGTAGAATGTAGGAATAAATATTTTTGCATTTATACATCCAAATAATCTAATCTTTTCCCATTATCCTAAAATTTATCTAATTTTCTTCTGAAACAAAATATCACCATTGAATACTTATGAACAAAGCTCTTTTTTGAAAATTATAAACATATATTTTTTAATTCAAGGATCACACCATTAAACATTATCTCGAAGCTGGTGCAGACCCAGAGAAGTTAGTTCTTGGCATCCCTACGTATGGGCGATCTTACACCTTGTTTAACCCTGATTCGACCGCCATTGGAGCGCCTGCTGACGGCCCCGGTGAGCAAGGTGAAGCTACGAGAGAGAAAGGATATCTTGCGTATTATGAGGTATTATTTGAATTATTGAAAAAAAAAACACTTAAGCTCTTGAATTTTAATATTCAAAATTGAGTTGACAATTTACAAGACCTGCTTGTTCTCTTCAATCACACAGTCTTGAGAGTAAAAAAAATTTAAGTCTGGAAAATTATTAACCTGAAATATAAAAGAACTGATTATAGTGAAATACTGACTGATAAACATTGTTGTAATAGTTTAAAATATGTGAGGATTGAGTATTTTATTTCACAATACGTAAATAAGCCAAATGTTTTACTAAACTTATCATTTTGAACTCTGTTTTGCACTATACTACACTTTCCTTATATAAAGTAAAACCTGGTAAATTTATTGCAATGTGGAAATCTCTTCGTACTAACCAGAAATATGCTAAAGAAGCCTTAAGTGAAATGACTGGAACCTTTTAAAAATGTGTACTAACGGGAATGGAATCCGCAACCTTATATATATATATATATATATATATATATATATATATATATATATATATATATATATATATATATATATATATATATATATATATATATATATATATATATATATATATATATATATATATATATATATATATATATATATATATATATATATATATATATATATTTTTTTTTTTTTTTTTTTTTTTTTTTCATGAAATCAAATGTTGATTATGGTACATAGATATTATCTGTTACGTTAATGACACATTAGGTGTATTTAAAACAAGTGATAATCATAGATGTATTTAAAACAAGTGATAATCATAGATGTACTCGTATTTAAAATAAGTGATAATCATAGAGGTATTTAAAACAAGTGATAATCATTCAAGGCTACCAAAAATGCTTCCTTTTGATCTCTACTGGTAGATATTTTAAAATTTTGACTCTGAATAAAAAATCAAACTTTCTGGCCAATGAATACGAAATAAAGGTTTCTTTCACGACCATGCGTTGAAATATTTATATGAATTTTGTGCAAAGTCCTAAAAAACTTATTTATACTATCACTTTTCATTATAGATTTGTGAAAGTCTTCTAGATAAATCTCGTTCCAAAAGAGCAACCGATGAAGATGACGAAGATGAAGATTCATACGAAGATGAGATTGATGAATGGACTGTGGTGCAGCCCAACCGTGATGCAATGGGACCCTACGCCTTTAAGGGTAACCAATGGGTGGGATATGATGACATTGACATTGTAAAGAAGAAGGCACAATACGTCGCTGAAAATGGTCTTGGAGGTAAGAAATGCGATATTATTTTTAGTTTTCAAGAAAACTTGTTTCATTCATGAATAAGTTCCTCGTTGTGGGTTCGTTTTGAGCGCCCTTGAGGAGAGTTTGCTCTCTCAGCAGTGTTTTGAGCGCCCTTGAGGAGAGTTTGCTCTCTCAGCAGTCTTTTATAAATTTTCCTTTATTATTTGAATTGACGATTTTTTATCGCAGCGTCAGTATGTTAAGCGCGCAATCAAGCACTTAATTATATTTTTAAATGTATATAATATTTATTTTCTTCTAGGAATCATGTTTTGGTCTATTGACAATGATGATTTCCGAGGAAAGTGTCACGGAAAACCCTACCCGTTAATCGAAGCCGCCAAAGCTGCTATGTATCAAAGCTTAGGGTATGTATTTAAAATTACTAATTACAAAACATACATAACTTCCAATGTATCTTAAATTTCTCCCATTTTGCATTTCAGTATTTATTCTCATTCTACGCATATAGCAAATGCGGGACAGTTTATTTAATATTGAAATGAATCAAAAATCTTTTGTTCTCACCTCAGAGATATGCAAAATTTCAAATTCTTATAACTGAGAGTGATTTTCTTTCATAAAATTACAATAATTTCATCACTAGTTCTACAGGTAGTTCCAAGGAGAAGACATCTCTTAATGAGTCATACCTATTTTACCAAGAAAATTATCGTAAACATATTGAAAGTAATTGTTCTGTGAATTAAGTTACCAATGTTTATGAACCTTAATTGACAAATTATTTTGTTGCAAACTCTAAGTATGAAATGTATATGTTTTTAAAATTTATTCATTAAGTTTTTATTACAAAACTATTCGAGGCAGGGTTACAAGTGTTCTACAATATATATTAGTTTTATAAAACAACTGAAATTTGCAATGCATACGCTTCACACATGAACTTAAGATAAGAACACATGTGCACTTGGTATACACGTATACTTAATTTATTTAAATGAATTATTATTTTTATTTGAACAGAGTTACTGAGAAAGCACCTGCCAAGAAACCACTTACAACCAGAAAACGTACAAGGCCATCCAAACCATCAAAAGTCAGTGAAGATGATGAAAAAGACTTTTCCAAAAATACCATAAGAAACAACAGAAAGAGGAACAGGATCAACGAAGTTGAGAGTACAAGTGAAGCTACCACTCAGTGAGTATATCTTTTTTATTTGATATTTATCTTCAATTAGTTTTCAAAAATTGCTTCAAGTGCCAGTAAGTTTGGAATTATTAAGAATTTTTACATCATGGAGCCTTCTAGAGGTTTCTATTTTATTATTTATTTATTCGCAATGCTAAATTAGAAGTGCAGACTTCAGTGTTCTATTTAACAAAAATGTATACCGTAGAAAAAACACTTAACGTATTAAAAAAAATGGTAAAGTAAAAACAAATTATAATAGATATATAATGTATGTAAAAAAAGAAAAGGTGATACTGATGTCAAAAATATTGTTTTTATTTCCATCTTTACTTATTTTCATTGTCATCTATTTCCATATTTAGTTGATATATTTTTTATTGTACCGCGAACCGTTAGTTGACACTCTCTTAGAATCATTATTTTTATTTATTTAAAAGTTTTGAACAAAAACAAAAAGTATGCTCACAATAAATAAAAGGAAGACCCTCAGAGTTATTGTACTTCGAGACATAATTAGAATTTCATGTATCTGAGAAATATGTGAAGTAGAAGATAATAGTGAAATGGGGTGGAAACCATAGTGAAGTCATGTGGAAAGTATGGATATCACAAGAGTTTCTTACGTGGCAATACATAAAATATCCTCTGTCAGTTGTCCCCTAGAAAGACCTCCAAAAATATGGAAGAATAACTGGAAGTCAACTTCTCAAGAGAGGCAGTCCTGAAGTTAACAGATTACAGATCTAACTTAAGAGAAAAAAGAAGATATAATTTTCTGAATATCTTTAGATGAAATATACGAGGGTGGATCAAATATAACCGAGATTTTTGTTTTAGAGCGCGTAATTTTAAATGGAGCGCGCGTCCGCCTCGAGGAGTGTTGGATGGGGATATCAAGAGTGGGGAGAGCGGTCGGTCGGCCTCGGTAGATTCCGCGATTGGTATGACACACGATGTTTGAGAAAGAGGTGCACCCGTCTATTGCGCAACGCATAATTATCAAGTTTCTCGCTCGTGAGGTAGTAAAACCGGCCAAAATTCAGCGGAGACTGACGACACAGTTCGGGGATCAAACACTGTCAAAGTTCCGTGTGTTTGCCTAGCATAAGGAGTTCATGAAAGGCCGTGAAGGGGTCAAAAACGAGAGTCATAATCCTTGCCCATGGCAGGCATTACCGCACAGGCATGTTTGTACGTCTGTGAGCGGCTCTTGGCGCGATTTGCACAAGAAGGGAACGCATTTTTAAGTCGCATCGTTACCTGTAATGAAACTTGGGTACACCACTACACGCCAGAGTCGAAACAAACCAGCATGAAGAGGAGAAAGAAGTATGAGCCAGCCTCTGTGAAAACCAAGACTCGGCTGTCAGCTGGTAAGGTGCTTGCGACCATTTTTTGGGACCGGCGCGGTATTTTACACAGCGATTTTTTGCACGATCGTCGCCCCATCAATGCGGCGTACTACTGCGATCTTTTGAGTGAAGTTAAACTTGCTTATCGATGCAAAAGACGTGACCAACCAATACGAGAAGTGATTCTTCTCCATGACAACGCGAGGCCTCATACTGTAGCTGTAATATGCGAACAATTGGAGGAAATTAATTGGACACGACTGGAACACCCTTCCTATAGCCCTGATCTATCGCCCTGCGACTTTTATCTCTTTAGGTCACAGAAAAAAGCTCTGGGAGGCCAACAATTCAACGACGATGATGGAGTAGAGGGGTTGTGTGCAATTGGTTGCTGACACAACCCACTTCTTTTTACGATGACGGGATAAAAAAACTACCAATCAGCTCGGAAAAATGCATTAAAAAATTAAAACATAAAAGTCTCGTTTATATTTGATCCATCCTCGTATTTAAAGTAGTTTCGGTTACTAAACACAATTTTTACTTTTAAAATTGATGTTCTATTTTGATTTTGTTTAGTCATTATCTTTTATCCTTAATTAAGTTAAATTTTGGAGACAAGTATGAAATATGAGTATTGCTACTATAGAGAGATGATTGATCAATGTATAAGGTACTCGAAAGATTTAGAATGTATATTTAAATATCCATAAATAAGCACTAATCTTTTTTGTCAGACATTAGAAACGTATTTTATATCATTAAATAGTTTCCATCTTACATTCTAAAATAGTTCTATTGTAAATATATTAAATCTACAAAAGCTTTTAATAATTACAAGCATAAAATAAACTTATTTAATATATTTTTTAAGGTCCTCCCGCCGTCGACAGAATTTAGTGAGACGTGCTAGCAGTACTGAAGCACCTGCTGCGGCCACCCCTGACTGGGGCTTCAATACTCCTGAGCCACCTACAACCCCTGATCCCGGAACTGGTTGGCATTATTTATTTTATTTTGACAATTTATGTTCAGAATAATTATTTAAATCATATTTGATTTGTTTTACAAATTTAAAAAAAATAATTATAATAATTTATAATTACATAGGAAATTCACACTAAGAACCTTAAACTAAAGGGAATTCTTCAGACTTCAAGAGCTCTAGCATTACTTAATTTACTAGTCATTAGTAAAGTTTTCAATAAACTACAAAAATAGAGAAATTTAAGCATACATAGGTTAGTGAAGATTATGCATCACATGATGTATTAAGTATAATTTATACTTAGTTGAGGAAGCAACGAAATAAGAATATATAAAAAAAAGGTTTTGTTACATTATATTAGATTAGCTTATAAAAAAATATATAATTATGAAGTTCAATAAACAGAATAAAACACAGATATATACTGAATTATTTTTTTAGACTTCAAGTGTGAAGAGGAAGGCTTCTTCCCTCATCCAAGGGACTGCAAGAAATACTTCTGGTGTTTGGATAGTGGACCATCTAATTTGGGAATTGTTGCTCATCAGTTCACATGTCCTTCAGGTATGTAGATTTTATTTTTACCTGTATAAACATTACTAAAAATAAGATATTTTTGTTCATATGTTGAGTTGACGAATTCCCTTCAAAGAACAATAATTGCACCTCTTGAGCGATTATATTGTTAGTGTAATGGGATCACTTCTTATTTATCATTCACTTTTTTAAATGTTCATATGATATCCCCATATATCCAAATTAGTGATGCAGATATGTTGAATAGTGTAGCCGGGAGACAATGTTGCTTTTGGCTTAGTTAATCAAGCTTTCAGGTTAAAAATCTGGTAGGCAAGTTAGTCACAGTTTGCCATCACACGTGTTGGAAATATTACTGTTCATAGACAAACAAAAATACTTGCACACATCTAGTACAAGGGAGTATAGTTAACTTTAACAAAACTGGTACCCTTGTATTTTTTTTATACCATTAGGAATTGAAACAGAAACCATCGGATTGAAGCTAACATCCTAGCAGTTAGACCACGGATATTATCATCTACCTATTCAGACAAACTAATCTATTGGGTTTTCTATGTGTCTGCCAGTTTTTCTTAAATTAAGATTTCTTTTGATTTTTCACTATTTTACTAGATACTGATGTCAACTACCTTTACTATTTTACTAGATACTGATGTGAACTACTAATATTTTCATTTATGGCCCTGAATACTCTCATGCCACACGATATTAATTAGTTTTCAACATACAATCCAGTTTATTTGTGATTTTTTCTTATTAAGCTAAATGATTTTAACACTAAGTGACGTTAAAAAATTGATGACCTCGGTGGTCTAGTTGGAAGAATACTTGCTTTTTATGTGGTAGTTTCAGGTTCAATTTCTCATGGTATCCAAAAAAGGGGCAATCATGTGTTTTTTCACACAAGACCTTTAAATATTCTTTTGTTCATTGGAAGAAATTGCCACATATTGTCTTGCTAGGTTTTACTGTTTACAACAGAAATGAAATTTTAAAAAGCACGCATGCCAGTGAATATAGATTATCAATAATATAGATATGGTTATTTCAATTTAAATAAGGATAGGATTTGGAGGATGGAGTTGGGATTTGTTAGACATTATGTGTTGTTGTTTATGTATATTTAAACATTAATTCAACAAATGTGTACTTAAAAGGAATACCATTATTTTATTTAGAAATAAGAAAACATTTTGATAATTTAAAAAAATTATCTTTAATAGACAGTCTAGTTTCCAGATGACAGCCAAATTAGATTTTTTATTTATAACAACAACAAAACTTCTACAAATGCAACGAGTCTTAATTATTAAATAATAATTTCGTATAACAACCTCACTTAAATTGAACACTATATTGACATCTTCTAACATTATATTGACATTTCAATTTACAGGACTCTATTTCAACAAGGCAGCCGACTCTTGTGACTTTGCTCGTAATGTTCCCTGTAACAAAAAGAAAGCCGCAGTGACGAGTGCTCCACCAGTTACCTCGAAATCTACTACATCTGCCACTACCACAACTGCCAGTCCCACCAGAACTACCACAACTGCCTCCAGAATATCTTCACAACTGGCCAATTTTTTCACAACAAGAAGACCACTTACAAAAATTACTGCAGCAACCAGTAGTACTACATTTGTACAGAGACCAACTACTAGTCTCCCATTAGCATCTAATGAAGTAAGAATTCATTTTATATTTATTTCTCGGGCAAAATAACAAGTTTTACAGAAATAAACTTAATCTTTTTATATGTCATTAATATATTTTTATAATGTCTTTCTTGGGTGAGGTTATCATTTCCCATCCTGTTTCGTAGCATCTCTCCAAATTTATCAAACATTTTTTCTTGAGTTTTAATGTAAAATTTATTCTATAATATATTGAAGAACTTGAGTTGAGATTCTTCTTTTTGTGCTCTGTCAAAGAAAGATCATATTTTAGATATATAAAATGATGGGAGACAGACAGCAGGAGACATACCATATAGCATTTATTTAATGGAAGGGCAGAAGGTAGCACATTGTTAATTTCAAAAGGTGTTGCACAAAGCAAACGATCGCTCATGCTGTAAAGAGATGGCAATTTTTTTCTTTAGAATTGTGAGAATGAATAAAATGAAGTTATTTATGTGATATTCAATAATACTAATTAAAAAGTCTCTTAAAAAGAGATGATTTTTAAATGGTTTATTATTACAATTTTTATACAGGTTTTATAACAAATAATTTGCCAAATTGTCTCACAGTTTTTCAACAATGTCTCATGCCAACAAAATAGTATAATTTTTTTTATACAAAAATTAAAACACAAATTATTAGGAAATTGATAAGATTCAAATACAAAACAAAATCGATATGCAATATCTGAAATCTTCTTAAATATATATAATACATCAATGTTCATACAGTGTCAAATATAAAGTTTTTTATTTTTACTCTAAACTAAACACTTATTCTCATACCTTAAAAAGTGTCTCATTTCACTATTCCATTCATTATAGGTACTAGAAACCATGCCTCACAGAGTTTTGTCCCCATACATATTGCTCATTCTAGGAACTCTTATAATTCATCCTGTCAATCTAGTCAAGTAGTTATGTACTGGAATAATATATTTTTGTTCTAAAATATTTTTATCAAATGGACGAAATTTAGAGATTTTAAATATGTTTTTATATGTGTTATTCAAGGTGTTCTGAATTTCAGGAGGAATATGAAGATGAAGAGGAAGCCATAGAGGAAGATGGAGCTAGAGACTCGCAAGAGCCAGAAGAAGATCCTAAAGTTATTAAAGAGCTCATTGATTTGATTAAGAAACTTGGTAAATATTTTAATTATTAAAATAGCAACATATATTAATTAATATTTATTTCTTTTACATTCACCATTTAGTGACTATCGACTCTACGGAAAAAGATTTTTCCTTTATTTAAAAATTTATTTAAGAATTTTAAAGTAATTAAAAAAATTAAAAGTGTATAACAATACAATATTAAACGTAAACCAATAACAAAGATAACATCTGAATGAGGAACGACACAATTAATTCAAAGACAAAAACCACTCTCACATTGCACCATATGTGACAAATTATGACGATAATGAGGGAATATGACAAAAGGTAGCACAGCATGACCAGAGAGGAAAATAAAATTTATGTATGTAAAAATATTTTTTTTGTCTTATCTACAAGTTCAGAGAATTATATTTTATTTTTATCGAAATAAATAATTGTAAATTGAGAAATGATATCTTTTATTTGTAATGTGAAGAGGTAAGTATGTAGGTTATCTCAAATTAATGAAAAATATTTAAATCAAAATACTTCGATGAGAAATTTATGCTTATTTATTTCTTAGGTGGCGTTGAGCAGCTGGAAAAGTATTTAGCCTCATCAGGATCCGGCCAAGGATCACGCATCACTACTCCAGCTACCGTTTCCAGGTTGCTGTATGAGAGGGTACTATCGCAGGCCAGGCCTCAAGGAGAAAGGTTAACTATGCTTGATGATATTGAATCTTTAATGCAAGACTGTTACAAATATGAAATTATTTCAAAACTTTTAACAATTTCGTCTAAAATTAAATCTTATTTTAGACAGTAATAATGGAATAACACAATGTTATTAAATTAATCCATATTTTTTGTTTTTATGCCAGGTTTGTTTTAAAATCTCAAATAAAATTGTAATCATAATTCATTATTGCCATCTATGGATAATTATTAAAACTACACCTATATCTGCACAATGCTGAAATTTAAGATCTCAGTTTACATATCCTAAGTTAACCATTTTAATGAATACAAGATTGTCTTATTTCGAAATGTGGTAGTAAAGCTTTAAAAATAAAATATGACTTGCCTTAATTGTAGTTGGACCAAAAATTAAATTACCAGTTAATATGAAAGGGCCTCTGTTATAATTGTAATACATATTAGAGATTATCTATGCATGTAACAATTTCAACATCTATATTTATATTTAATATATGAGTAATTATAATAATAAAAGGGCAATTTATAAAGCACCATTTAAAGAGCAAACTCTCCTTAAGAGTTATCTAACTCGGGATTCAAATACACACAAAATTTTAAAGATTAAAAATATTACAAAATAAATATATATATTGTAAGTTGAGTGTAAGGATAAAAAGTGATGTCTGCAGCCATTAGATTAAGAACTTTCCCACATCTGCATATGTTTAGAAAAACATATTTGGTAAGAAAACCGCAGAAATCTTACGAAGGGAAGATGAACTACAAATAAACCTTTGTAGATTATCCAATATATGATAGTAACACATTCGGTTTTAGGTGGAATGTGGTATACCAGGTCTGTAAATATGAAACCGGAATTTGCTCATGGATGACTAGTCGTCAATGTAGTGACTGTCAAGCTGCGTCATTGGCTCCTTTTTCTTGTGTTTACATTTGTCTAAGAATTTGAACTCACAACAAAACAAGTTTAATACAACTATGTATGTTTTCATAGCGTTGATAATGTCTGTTTTTTTTCTTGAAAATTACGATTCGCCGACAGCATTGATTTTCTGTTACCATTTGAAGAAAACTGCTGCAGAATCGCATCGAATGCTTGTCGAAGCTTACGGTGAGCATGCTTTTGGTAAATCACAGTGCTTTGAGTGGTTTAAAAAATTCAAAAGTGGCGATTTTGATGTGGAAACGAAGAACGTGGAAGACCACAGAGAAAGTTTGAAGAAGCCGAATTGCAAGCATTGTTGGATGATGATGACGCTCAAACGCAACTAAATGTTACACGAGAATCAATTAAATGTGACACAAGAAGCCGTCTCCATACGTTTGAAAGCCATGGGAAAGATCCAGAAGGTGGGAAAATGAGTTCCACATGAACTGAATGAAAGACAGCAGGAAAACCAGAAAAACCACTTGCGAAATGCTGCTCACCAGGTACAAAAGAAAATCATTTCTCCATCGAATTGTGACTGGCGATGAAAAATGTATATATTTCGAGAATCATAAGCGTAAAAGATCATGGATAACTCCAAGCAAACCAGCGACATCGACTGCAAGGCCAAATCGCTATGGATGGAAGACAATGCTCTGTGTTTGGTGGGATCAGAAGGGTGTTATCTATTATGAGCTGCTATAACCTGGTGAAACTGTTAATACTGAACGCTAATGACAACAAATGAGAGATTTGAACCAAATATTGCGTGAAAAACGACCAGAATATCAAAAGAGGCAACACAAAGTAATTTTGCTTCATGATAATGCACCATCGCACACAGCAAAACCGGTCAAGGAAACGATTGAGGAGTTTAGTTGGCAAATACTTTCGCATGCGGCTTACTCACTAGACTTGGCTCCATCTGATTACTACTTATTTGCATCGATGGAACACGCACTTGCTGAGCAGCGCTTCACTGATTACGAAAATGTACAAAAATGGCTCGATGATTGGTTTGCTTCAAAAGAGCAAGAGGTGTTTTGGCGTGGCATCCACAAATTGCCAGAGAGATGGGAAAATGTGTAGCTAGCGATGGGCAATACTTTGAATAAAATATTTTTTACCATTTTTATACAATTTATGTGTATTTTCTATAAAAAAAATCCAGTTTCATGATTATAGACCTGATATGTTATGTTATGTGTGTATACGTTCATATATAATCATAAATTTTGATAAACATTCCCCAAAAAGGGTTGACTTTATGTGTTTTCATATCTGGAACACTTTGAGGTGGACAAAGATTGATCCAATTGAATTATTACTTAGAAAATGAATTCATTAAATATTATGCAACAATAATATGAGTGTTGCAATAATAAAATAAACCTGTTAAAATGACAAAAAATACAATGTTATTGACTAAAACCAATTAAGAAATAGACAATAAATATTATGAAATATTGCACACAGCTTCAGGAATACCCAAATAGCCAAAAATGTATTAAATCACAATTTACTTAAACATTCAAACAGAGGAGAACAAATCCCATCTGATAGCTACAGTATCGTCTGAGCATAAATAAAGGTTTAAATTGGTCTGAGAACATTTTCTTTTGTCCATAGAAAATCAGAAGACTTTAAACTTAATAATAAGCATCAATCTTATAATGTACACACATTACAGGGGAAAGATTTTATAAGGCTACGCATTAAAAAGTTAACGGAATTCATTTTTTACAGGTGGGATGTGTAGCCTGTGATTTACTAAAATATGGTCTAGATTAATAAATACATGAGAATACACAGTAAAGTTAAAATTAACAAAGTATGTATGAAGTCAATCATGATTTATGAAATAGAGATTGTAGCAGACATAATAAAAACCAAAAATACGCATATACTAAATGAAAACCTTAGAACCATTACAAGTAAAAACCTTTAGGTAGAGTTAAAAACCCTTATATAATATTTGAGAAATCTGTGAAGTAGAAGATATTGAGATTTGGAAAGGGAGGATGGATAGTACAAGAGTCTCTTACATAGTAATTCATGATATACCCACTGACAATCCTCCTCCATGAAAGCCTGCAAAAAAATGGAAGGATAACTGGAATTTAATATCTCAATAGAGGTAACCCTAATGGTAACAGACCACAGATCTAACTTTTGAAAAAAAAAACAAGAATATGTATACAAGACCTTTCTCTTTTTAGCTTAGTTGATTAGTGCATTTTCATGGACAGGATAAGGCTATGGCTTTGTATCCCACTTGAAGAAATATTGATCGACCCGCCTTTTCGAGATGAGGCATTTGGCACAATATTTTATTGAAAATTAAGCTTCCCATAGTCACAATGCCGATGTCACATTTATTTAAACTTTTCATATGTAATAAACATACATTTATTTTTAAGGGCTCCACCACAAATCAACAGCAGAGGACCCCAGGCAGCTGGGCTCGAGAAATACAAGGGGTCCAGCTACGCAGAAAGAACCAACTCTGCAGAAAGAACCAACTCTGCAGAAAGAACCAGCTCACGTCGGGATAGACCTCAGTTAGTATTCACTTTTTATTAACTCTGTTTTACTAAAACTTTTCAAGTATTTTTTTCAAATATGTATTATAATATGGAAGTGGTTGTAAAGTGAGTGTAAAGTATTACTTGAAATATAAACTTTCACAAAATAATCAGTAAATGTGAAAAAAGTTATATATACACCAATCCAAAGAAGTAATAAGAATACTGGTACGAGTAGGGATTATGTTCTCCTTTTATTACTATTTTTACTTCTTCTACCACTTATAGTATCAGCATAAAGGACACTTTCTTACTTATTTCTGTCATCTTTACCTACAGAGATTTAGCCTTCAGAATTTCGTTTGGAAAATTTTGAGTCTTCAGCTCCCATTTTTCTTTTCCTCCAGTTTCTCTAGATTGGGCAATACATTGTCCGTGCAGCACTCCCTGTATCAACCCAAGGTTGAGTTTCACTTATTTCTTCTGCATGTATGATTTTGGTAATCTGATCAAAATAACAATCACAATGAGGTATATGGCCGTGCCATAACGTGTTTGTGTGGAAGGTCTCTGGTTCGAACCCTGCGCTGTGCTACTCCCCTCGAACGATAGAGGCATTTTTTCCATCTAGTATTCAGGGGTATAAGGATACCTATGACTTATGTTATATCTATTATTTAAAAAATACATGTGATTTTTGAGATTTACTTTTGCTAAAGATATTGTTTTAAGAGTTATCTTATTGAAAAAAAATCCCAATAATATTAAATTCAAATAATGACAATATTGAAATAATTCACATCACTTTTCATAGCAAGAACATGAATAAAAGAAATGATTTTTTTCCATCTGGAATACAGCTTGCTGGGATAGCTAATTCCCCCTAAGAGAATTAAATTAGAATGTAATCTAAATGAATTTAATTGTTTTGGTTTCACTAAATGCATAAACCTTTTGAATGATATTAATATTTTTTTTGAAGATGAATGTTTTAAAAGGCATCAGGTCATCTTTAAGGTGTAATTTATCTCAAGGCTGACTCAAATAATATAATGATACCTCTCAAAAAAATGATACCTAATAATAAATTTATATGCAAATCGTATATTGATGCTTACATAATTACATTATAAAGGTGAATTTTATCACTGATCTGTGGATTTTTTAAAAAACTATTATCATTCTTAATGTGACCTGCAAGTGGAAATATTTGATAAACTAAATCTTATTAAATATAATATTTTCTTTCATTTTGCAGGTTCATATAATTGGTTAACTTAAAGTCGCATGGTCGATTGTTTAAAAAATAATAATAGATATGATCAAAATCATAGATATGACCGAAATCATAAACCCGAATACTAGACAGTACAATGCTCAGGTTATAATTATTATAGTGGGTAGGAGAAAACACAGGGTTTATACCAAGAAAGAAGTCATCGGGTTATCACATGATCATGTACCACATACCTATTTTACTTATTATTGTAGCATTAATATGTCGTCCACATAATTTTTTTAATTAAAATTAAATAGACACTTTAGTTAACTTGGTCTAAAATCGTTTCAGATACACAACGATAAATCGTCAAAGACCGTCTACGACAACTACCGAAGAACCAGAAGAAGACAGTGAAGAGGTTGAAGATGAAGAAGAAGAGGAACTGCGACAGCCATCGTCATCCACAGCAAGATCGAGTCTGCCACAATACGTTAATATCAGAAGAGGCCGACCTTCAACCACTGAACAAACTGTTACTACTACGTCCAGGTGTGTTACGTTTTTCCAAAAGAAATATTTTGATGATAACTCTTCTTACAATCAAGAAAGATTGACAATTAATCTTGGGAATGAATGAATCACATGCGTATAATGCTTTATTGTATGAAAGTTGTTTAACTTCTGGTAAGTACATAACCATGACAGAATAAACTCTAGTACGGAAAGGATATTTAAGTTTCAAGATGATCAGTAGGGTCACTTAGCTACGGATTCAAACTGGAAACATTGTATTACACTTTCGTTGTATACCAACCTGATGAGTATATTACCATATGGTTAACTCTTGTTAAAAAGAAAGATGCCTTAAGAGTAAACCAGACTAAAATACTTTTGACAATAAATTGGGTTTCAACGGAAATCGACTCGGTAACTCTAGGGCTGGAAGATAGTCGGCGTCTTACCAACTAGGCAATATAGGTTATCATTAATAGTAATTTTAAATATATGACTATAAATTACCAAGTATTCATGCAAGTTGACTGCCCCTCAGTTTTATAAATCTAATATTTATTTCTCATTATGGACATTTTTATTGCTTTCCTTGCGGTAGATTTGCGAGGAGGCAAGGGTAGGGCGCTTCAGGGATCAAAAGTATATTTTCATAAAAATTTTCACACCCTGTCGATGCCAGACCTTTTTTGTCAGTGGCTATAGCCTAATGGTTAGCATTCATGCTAGGCAAGAGAGTACCCCAGGTTTGATTTTTGGTGGATTCACTTCTAGACAGGTTTTACTCTCAGACCAATTTTCATTTGAATTTATGTTTTTCTTTAGCTTATATGTTGCTTATCATAAATTATTATAGCACTATAAAGCAATACAGAAATAGCACTATATACAAGTCTGCCTAACGGAAGGCTGCAGTAGATTAAATCTGCTGATCTTTTTGGAAGTTTAATCACCTGTTCGTCGGAAATTTGGATTTGATCTCGTTTGATTGAAACTCTTTCTTAGCTGCTTCATGCGTAATTCTTTATCCAATTAGTTTTCAGGGGATTAAGAAAACCTTGGACTTTGGTTATATTTCTTTCCTTTTTTTTTAAATAATAAATACCTAAATTCATATTATGTTTTTTTTTTTTCAGAAATGCTTTGTACGATCGGGAGTCTCATGAAATAGATTCTGATGTTGATGATGTTAAAAATGGAGTGCAAGGTTTCGAATACGCCAACATCCGAAGATTTAGGCCCGAAACTCAAGAAGTCACCACACCAAAGTTAGTACAATACATTAAAAAAAATTAAAAAAACAAGAACATATATAATATAACATTGTTAAATCTAAAAACGTGAAAAAAAAGTTAAATCTAAAAACAGATGTGTAAATAGCACATTATTATTGTAAATTATTCAGTTAGTTCTGTTTTATAATTATATAGTAGATGTTGCATTAATTTAATTTAAACCTTTTAATTTAAATCATCATATTATTTGGGTTTTATTTTAAATTTTTTAAGTCTTTTCTTATTTTTTATTACTTGTAAACACTGAACAAAGTTGCCCAGAATTTTAAATTGTTTTTGTTTGAGTGGAAATCTGCATTTTTTAAACCGAAATTCATATATCATATATTCTACAAATTTATGTTAATTCTATACCCTTACCTATATACGAGGCATATCCAGAAAGTAAGTGTACTGAATTTTTGTAGGTTACAATTTTTTTTATTTAAACAAAAAAATTACGTTGTTACCGTAGTAAATATGTAAGCTATTTTTCGACATAGTCGCCATTCCTCTCAATGCAGGTGGTGAAGCGGGGTATCAACTTTTTGATGCCTTCCTCGAAGTAGTTTCCCGCCAACCCCTCCGTCCACTTCTCCACCTCCTCCTTTACCTCCTCGTCGGTTGAAAACCTTTTTCCACCCATGTGCAGCTTCAGGGAGGTAAAGAGATAGTAATCTGAAGGTGCTAGGTCAGGGGAATGCGCGGGATGGTTCAGGACATCCCATTTAAACGAGGCGAGCAGTTCCGTCTGGCATTGTCGTGCAACAGCCAGACTCCCTTTGTCAGCATGCCTCTTCTCTTGTTCTGAATCGCCCTCCGCAATTTTTTTAGGGTCTTACAGTATCTTGCAGAGTTGATGGTTTCCCCTTGACGCATATATTCAATTAAAATTATGCCTTGACAGTCCCAAAACACGGATGCCATGATTTTCTTGGCTGAAATTGTGGTTTTGAACTTTTTGGCGGAGGGTGAAGAGGTGTGACGCCACTGTTGAGACTGCCTTTTGGTTTCAGGCGTGTAGTGTGCAACCCAAGTTTCATCTCCAGTAACGATGGAGTGGATAAATTCATCTCCATGGAGTTTGCAGTGCCTCAAAAACTCTTGCACGGCCTCCACTCGATTCAACTTGGCGGGAGATGGGGTTGACATTTTTCACGAAACGTGTTGTCGCGTCGACACTTCTCAACGTACTGACCTCGAACTGGTCTCGTTGCGGAGGGGAAGGGTCAGGCTACACGGAAGTGTAGCCAACATGTCGAAAATAAAATCCATCCGGTCGTGAGAGCCTCAGTACACTTACTTTCTGGATACGCCTCGTACATTTGAATAAATAATAGTTGCAAGTGAAGATTTTATACTTTTAACATTCAGCTATACGTTGATGTGTCGGGGCTGTGTTGTTGTCTTTAATACGGTCTTTATTTGGGAAGTTGATAAAAAGCGTGTTAATAGGAGTAGTAAGTAGTAAGCTTTGTAAATATTCATTGTAACATTGTGTCATCAATTTCAAACATTTTTCGAATGTTTTTTTAAAGAATATGAACATATGTTAGATTTTTCATTTGTTAATCCTCAAGCATCCTTTAATAACATTTCTAAAACCATGGTTTGCTCATGTCTATAATTAATCATTTATGTGGGTTATTTTATTTTATACATTATTGTAATAACATTTTTATATTAGTGAGAAAAAAAAAAGTTCTACAGGAAATAAGAAAACTAGAGTTTTTCTTCCTTGCTTCCAAAGTATAAAAAAAATTTGCTCATCGATAAAAAAATATAAATTACCAATTTCAAATACTCGTATACCAACATATATGAACACATTGCCAAATGTGTCGACAAACCAAATTAACTGTAAAAAAAACTCAAGGCGATAGACGAGAATTGCAAGTCTTAACATTTTAAACGTTATCTAGTGATTATTATAATTTATTAGTTTAGTTTGATCTCAAATAAGAGATTTTTTCTTTCAAAGCTGAATATTTTAAGCACACTACGAGAAAACTATATGATTTGATTTTATTTCTTCACTTCACTTCCTTTTTTATACACATGAAAGATAAGTTGAAGCCAATAGACATAATGTTATGAAAGAGTTATGCTACAAAATTAAACAGTATTCTAAAAATTGGATCAATCGACTAGTACTAGTATGTAAGACGCCTGTTTTGCGATCTGGAGGTTGCGGGTTGGATTCTCATTAGTACCCAATTTTGTTTAAAAATAATAGTTTTTCCCTTCAGGTCTCTAATATGTTTCTGGTTGATTGTTAGAGATTGCCAAATATTGCAATAAATTCACTAGCTTACACTATATACAACGAAAGTGTACAATAATACAATAATATATATTTAAAATTTTCTATGCCATAGGTAATGACTACTAATTTTATGGTAAAATATTAAAATTTGACGTTTTTGTTGATCGACCTAATAATATGCTTTTTTGTATTTTAAGGTACAAGACCATCCAAAGAGTGAGGTCTACAACTACACCTGGGTCTCTGTCAGAAGAAGTTAATGAAGGGCTCAGAAAATTCGAAATAAAAACCGAAGTCCCAACAGAGATTCCTACGACATTAGCTCCAACTTCAGAAAGTTCTGTTCAAACATCTCCAAAATATGCCACAGTTGCCCGATTCCCATCTACTCTGGTGCCTGAAGTTGTGGAAACCACAACAATCATGGACAATCAAAATGATATAACAGATGTTAATGATATCAATGTTGATATTGCCTTTCCATCTTTTGCCTCTGAAAATGGAGTAATCAAAACTGGCGACAGCTCATCTGTACTTAATGCACAGATAACAACATTATCAAATATTCCTAAGTCTAAGGACGAGAGATACAATTCACTAAGCGTCATTCCTGTTTCTTACTCCACTGAAGTAACCATTTCTGAAGAACCATTTTCCACAACCCCAAAGTCTTCCTTATTGTTTGCTAAAAGAACCCGTCCCACCACTACCAAATCTCCAGAATTAACAGAACAGACGACATTGGCAAATAAGGTGAGTTTTGACAGGAAATATGCTAATATTAAGCGCACACGTTTACCTGCAACATCTGACACATCCTCTTCACAGTTGAGAGCACGCTTGATTAATGAAATTGCTTCTGATGTAGGTAAAGAAATTGTAGGTGAAGATTTGACTAATGACAACATTCTAGGTGAAACAAATGAAACAATTGTTAAAGATAGGTTTTCATCGAGGGTTAGAAGAATTAGGTCAACAACTCCAGCTAGCCAAGAAAATCTAAACGACACTGTTAATGTAGTGAAAAATAACACTAATTATGGTAATAGAAGATTCACACGGCCCCAATCAAGACTATCTGTAAGGAGAAAGAAAATAGATTTGACCCCTAATGATCAAACCGAAGATGAAACAAATCCACGCGTCACATCAAATAGGGAAAACGATATACGTGGGTCTGCCACACCCAGAGAATCACAGGCAAGAAGACAGTTTTCATATAGGTCTAGGAAACTTCAAGTTTCAAATTCATCTCAGGGAGCATCGGATGAAGATTCACGGTCAACTGATGAATCAGAAAATATTGAGCCCAAAGTACAAAGACCACACCCTCCACGTAGATTCAGACCATCTTTGAGGGATTTTGAATCAGACTTGTCATCTCTAACCGCTTTAGATAATACGAGGTCACGTGTTGAAAATGAAGACAGGTCCACTGGTTTTAGAAATACCCAAGTAAACAGAAGATTCCGACCATCATTTGCGGCTACAAAGCAACCAGTTGAAGACTCTCTTGACAGTGATTCATCTTTGACTCCAGTGTTAACTACTCCACAAAGGAATACCTTTACCCGTGGCGGAAGATTTACAACGTCACGAACAACTGCATTAAATAAAGAATCAGATTTAAATGCTGAAGCATCAGAGTCTCCAGCCATCCCAAGGGCGAGGAAACTGAGCATTTCGAGATTTACACCTAGACCATTCTCACGATTTTCATCGACTGCTGCTGACATAGAAGATTCTGAAACAGATGACTCTCCAGAAGAAAATGAACTAAATGAAAGGTTTTCATATGAATCACGACTTATTGGGAAAGCGAGACTTACTGCTCCTGTTATAACAGTTTCCAATGACCAAACCGAGAGAAGTGTATCATCCACAGTACCTTTATCGACAATAAATGTAACTAAAGTGATAAATTCAAATCTTTTACTTGGTCAAACCAACAATAGAAGTGGAATCTTATTACTTAGACGACCATCAAGTGCTTCCCAAGAAAATACATCCAAAGATGAAAATAACAATAACGCTGATAATTTAGAAGAAAATTTAGAAAGAATTCACCTTTCAGAGACAAATATTGAAGAAAAAGAACATGACGATGAAAGCAATACACTCGCACCTGATCGTCCAAGGAAACGAATCGTTGTTAAAAAATCACGATCAACTACTACTCTGTCTAATGATGTAACAACAGAAAGTACAATTGCAGAAACTACTCCAATTTCTAGTAGCACAGCGGAAAATGAAGACAAATCACGAAATGATAATGGTAGAAAACGTATTAGAGTTTTAAAAAGAAGACCAGCAACATCAACGACTGCTGCCCAAGAAACGACTACGGAAAAAATTCAACCTGAAAATGTTGAAAGAGAATTGCCTAATGAAAATGCTCAAGAAAATGAAAATCAAGTAAGTGCAGACGCTGGACCTAAAAGAAGAAGAATTATAAGAAAAAAACTAAAACCAATTTTAACTGATGAAGGAAAACAGCGCATTCTTCAGACACAGAGTGAGGATATTGTCGAAGAAGATAAAAAACCAGACGTCCAAGAAGATAAAAAACCAGAAACAGTCGAAGTAGATAAAATACCCGAAGTTTTACCAGAGATAAAATCTGTTACTGAAGAATACTTAGTGACAGAAACGCCCGAAATAGATATTACCGAACAGATCACTACTCCATCATCTACCACTAGATCTAGATTTGATAGACCTTCATATCGTCCAGTAAAAAGACCGTTAAATCAAGTAACTACTACAGAACCTTCAACTACAGCTAAAAGTTTTAGTAGAAAGTTTAGCATTGGACCTGCAACTTCACTAACACCGACCGAGAAGGAGGAAATTAATTTAACTGAAAGACCTCGTGTGGAAGGTCCACCTCGAAGACCAACATTTAGTGCAAGGCCATTTGGTAGAAGACCGTTTACCACCACTCGCACGACAACTACTGATGAGGAAGAGGAATATATTAACGAAGATGAAGACGAAAGTGAAAATCAAAATGAAAATATTGAAGAAGGAAAACTTGTTTTTGTTCCACTGGATCAACTTTTCACACGAGGGCCAAAAATTGAAACAGATGATGCAGAAATTGAAGCTGAAAATGTAGAAAGTGATACAGAAGAAAACTCGGAAAATGAAGATAATGTTGAAAATGAAAAAGAAGAAGAAGTTAAAGTAACACCCACAGCAAGACCTACCAATCGTTTTGTACCAGGCCAAAGACCTCCTATTCCAAAGAGAACCGGAATATCGATACCAAGAGAATCAAATAGACCAGTAAACAGACCAATAGGAGCTAAACCTGTGATAGACGATTCAAGCAAACGATTTAATCGTCCTGTAGCCTTCCAGCCAAATAGGTCTAACAGATTTGGATCTACATCAACATCATCTCCGGTTGAAACTTCAAGTAAGTTCCTTCGAAAATATACCCCAAATAGAGCAAACAGCGAATCTACTCCGCAAGAGGAAATTAACATAGATGCAATAAATGCAAAACACAAACAACTTTTCAGCAATCCAAAGCGGTTCTCATCGACAACACCTATATCTACTAAAGATGACGATGAAATAACGACAACTGAAGTTTATCTTGAAACAAATACAAAAATTGATGACACTACTGAGATAGATACCGACTCAGATGTTTGGTTATCTGGTACAGAAAGTTCTACGGATGAAACAACAATGATGAATAAAAATTTAGTTAGCGATATGACTGAGGTTCCGGAGCAAATTATTCAATTGACAAGTGCCAAACCTGAATCTGAAACTATTCCCCTTCAACTTAATGAAACATCTTCTACTGAAGGACATCATGTATTTGCTATTGATAATCAAGAGAAAACGACTAAAGAAACGGAAGAGAGTACAAATTATCCAATATTTGAAAACATTAGTTCACCTGTTGAAATGACCACAAAGTATTTAGAAAATAATGAATTGATTAAAACAAGCACACAATTAGATCGTCTCTTTGCAATAAGTCGTGTTGTTGAGATATCATCGCAACAAGAGAAACATCGGCTAAATAGTAAAAATGAAAGCAGGTTGATTGAAAAGGGAGAACTTAAATTAGAAAAGAAACCTACATTAGATAAAATTGGGGAAGTAAGCAGATTTACTTTAATCAAAATTGTGGAAGGCGATATCCCCAAATATTTGACAAATCTATCCCGTGAATATCCAGTTGATAATCCTCCTTATAATCCAATACGGATTGACGAAGCCCGTAATGCTAGAACATTAAACAACTTTTCTGATAGTGGTAAAGAGAATCTAATTGCATCTGAGAGTGTGAATGCTGCTTATAATCATAGAAATGGCTTTGTTGAATTGGAAACGGCGGAACCTGAAGAATTGTTAGAGAAATCTGCGACAAACAAAG
This sequence comes from Odontocerum albicorne, assembly GCA_949825065.1. Classification (NCBI taxonomy): domain Eukaryota; kingdom Metazoa; phylum Arthropoda; class Insecta; order Trichoptera; family Odontoceridae; genus Odontocerum; species Odontocerum albicorne. The sequence goes on along the minus strand of OX463847.1, from coordinate 19,183,219 downwards.
GAGATAAAATATATATTGTAGAAAGTACCACCATCAATGAAAATGCTGAAACTGAATCGACTGAAATCAATACTACTGTCCCAACCGAAATGCCAACTGAGCTGCCAACTCAGATACCAACTGAAATGCCATCTTCAACACAAAGTATTTTTGTTCCTGGAGCGGTTGATATAGAGGGAAGAAAAAACAGGAAGATTGATGTGATAACACCTCGGTCCAGCGAGTATTCAACATTAGCATTAGAAGCATTATTTAAATCAGGCGATCCTTCGAATAATGTGGGGCAAAATAAAAATGATCTTTTACCTGGACCACAACCTTTTGTAGTATATGCTGCTCCTGTATTACCGAAACTCGATACTAGTTATGCCACTGCTCCTAATAACTCAAATAGTTCAATGAATATACAGTGATGATATCTGATGAAAGCTTGTCAAAAAAAGTTATAAGCTTAGAAAGCATAAAACTAATTGAAGAAAAAAATAAAAGTTCTGAAAAAAACAATGAATTTTTAGGAGTACCTGCAGCAGCAGAAGTAATTATTGAAAAAGAAAAGACCACCACTAGCTCTCCAGTCACAGTTACCGTCATCAATATAATAAACGAAACTGTTACATTGAAAAATGCTTCTCAGGCAGAAACTCAATCTGTTGTTGTGTCAAATGTAACAAATGACTTAAAAAATAATGAAACTAGTTCAACAACTTCAGCTCCGATATCGACTACGAGTAATTCAACGACAACTTCTGAGAATGAGGCCACCACAACGGTTATGACAACCGAATTTACGACGGTGACTGAAAATCTCGATGAAATGACAACAGTCACGACAGAGCTTCCAAAAGAAGCAAAGCCTTCAGTAGTTAAAATACAACCATTATCTTTATCAACTAACAACACCTTATCAAAATTCGCTAAAAATCGACCTAAGTTACCATTCCCCAGGCGCTTTCAAATAAATCAACCAAATACCAATAACATTACCAAGAGTTCAATAAGTTCTCTTCCAAAGTTGAATGCGAAAAATCGCACTTTAAATTCCAGTTCTGATATCAAAAACATTCCATACACGACTCCCAAGTACAATCGTACCAATAGTTATACATCTGGCAGGTCAAGATTTAGTGCAGTTCGCTCACAAAACGTACCTGTTGATACGAGAAAGAAAACAGAAACAGGTAAATTTAAACCAAGTACAACAACAGAACTTCCGAAAAATTCAAGTTCAACAAATGAATCTCCTAGGAAGTTTACGTTAAAACCTTTCAAACCGAGTCTTCGTCTATCGTCGTTTGCAGCAAGGCGAACCACGACAGAGCCTCCGCAGGTCAGTGAAGAATAAACTCATGAATAATGGATCGGGTGAATATGACAAATAACCAATGGTGACTTTGAGATGATAAATCTTCCATCATCGGCCAGTAACGTATGACTGTTGGCCGAACATGTGGTTAAACGGGAACCATGTTAATTTTGATCATCACCCTGAAGTCTCTGCATGATAACAATCTAATATAACACTCCTGGGTGTGGCCCCCACAAGACATAACGCCTATTGAAGATAACAGCAAAGCATTAAGTGACAGAAAGCAAAAACAATTATTCCAAAGCTAATTAAAGACATGAACACAAAACAATAGTAATTATTAATTAGTGTTAGGTAAGAAATTGTGTGTCATATTGTGCAGTAGTATTAATACGTTTTTTATTAAAGCAAACTGAACATTATGATTGTAAATATTAAATGTTTACCATTAAGTCTATGAAAGGATTTGCGAGAAGTGTACGAAAGCGGTAGGTTTTCAAGCTATCGAAAAGTTAACGGAAGTTAGAAAATAAAACAGGGATTTCTTTAATAACTAAAAATCTTTTTACTTACAACACTCCTTCATTTTTTGAAGGGTAATTCATTATAATGTAGGGTATTTCCCCATAATTTAAAAAGCAATTTTTATGTAAATACAAAAATTATTGTAAGATTAGTATGATATTATTATTGCACGACTGCAGTTTTGTAAATGTTAATAATAATTATAGAAGTTTGACACATTTTAAATAGTCAAAATAAATTTAAAAAATTTACCACGTAAATAAGTTTGCTATAAGTAAACTTATTTATAACAAAATTTTAGTATCGATTGACTAAATAAAGTTTAATATTTTCAAAATTAAATTATTATTTAACATATATCAATGATTCTTTTGCAGATTTAAAAAACCTTTTTATATTTTAATATTTTTATATGGTTTTTTACAAGTAAATTTTTTTTATGATTTTTACTTGTTGAAAGTTTTAAAAACAAATCAATTCCCTATAAATACAAACAAAACAAAAATATAATACTTATCTCACGTAAGATCGTGCCAAATGTCTTAACAAAAATTAAAATTGATGAAGAAAATCCTCAAAGGATTTTTAGGAAATATTTTAATTATCTTATATTTTAAATAATCAAGTTCACAATATTTCTCTTTTGTAAATAAATGAGAAAATCGTTTAAATCTATTTGATTTCAATTTTAAATTAAAAATCTATTTTTGACTAAATATATTTTTGCGGGTACTTAACATGTACCAAAAATTAAATAAATTATACATTTTAAATATAGAAATTAGTAAAAGTAATTGAAATTTATAAGAGTACAAAATTTAAAATGTGTCAATACTTTGCAACATAAATAATTTTAAGTCTAATAGAATGTACATTTAAGTCAAAGAAATATTTAAAATTTAAGTGTTTTCGTCATTAGGATTAATTTTATAAGGATTAACATAGTTTAATGAATTTAATGTAATTTTTGTTAAACTTGTACCTTTTTATGATTAATGTACTGCAATAAATTGTTTTAATTTGAATAATTGAAAAGCGTTTTAAACACATGAACGACAAGTATACAAATACTTGTTACCGTTTAAATTACTGCACTTGATGTTTTTTAATGAATTATTTCAATGGCAATTTTTTGAATAATTTTAATAGTATTATTTTCGAGAGTTGGTTATCGCTTAGTAACATTTTTGAGTTGTTGAAGAAAGAAGATTCCTGTAGGAGCTTTCGGTAAGTACTTTTTCGTTTAATTTTTAATTTTGTATACATATAACTTTTAAACTATATAATTACTTTATTAAATTTAATGGAGGTATTTTTGAATTAATGACAATTTTTATAATGAACACATAACGTTAGCTTTATAAACGAAATTCTTGGTAATTCAAATGTGTTTAAATCGTTCTAAAATATTTTTTTTATATTTGCATGTCATTAAAATATTACAATAGTTTAAAAAATTATGATTAAATGCGTTTTTATTAACATTTTTCATAGCTTTAGGGAAACAATTGACCTTGCGATTGTATTTTGCGAATAATTGATGTGCATAAAATATAAAATGTACAAAAAATAATTTTCGTCGTTTGTACGTCGGTCACATTATAAAAACCTTTAAATCTTCGTGAATAATGAACGTGAACTCCTATATATGAAGAAGTATACGCCAGTGTCAAATGATGTAAGATTATGTTGGTCAACACTTTTGTTAGGGAATATTCTTTGAAAAAAATCCGCGCATTTTCAAAAAAATTATTTATCAATTTTTTTTTTAAATTGAATAAAAAATATATTTTCAAAAACGCCCGTTTTCTAATCCGGGAGTTACGGGTTGGATCTCTATTGAAATTCATTTTTTTTTAAAAGGATTCCAGCCTGGTTTTCAGTTAAGGCCTCTTTAACATCTGTCTGGTTGGGTGGAAGAGATTTCCACATAGCTATAAACCCACCAGATTGTACTGTATACAATGAAGTATAATACAATATAATCTACAAGGAAATAGCCTGTTGGCATGATTTTCCGTTTTTAGGGCTGATTATATTGTATATTGCAGTTACTCTTTTACGTAACCAAAAAACAGAATATGTTGAAGACTTTCTCTCGTCCCGCCTTGACACTGCCCGGGGCAGCCTTTCCAATGAAGATTCTCTCAGTATAACTTCCTCGACTTTGATTTACGATATTTTTTGTGCCACTTTGTTGCATTGATGAATAATTTCAAGTATGTCTTTAAGACATGTCAATGACGTGACTGTTTTATATAATACTTTTATTCTTTTGTTGTATTTTTTTAAGATACGTGAACACATGTGGTTTATGGCAGGGAATTAATTTTCATAATATTTGTTTCGCAATTATTTAACAGTCTTCGTACGAACTTGAGTTAAAAAAATACGACATTAAAACATGTCTGTTTTAAATTATTTTTGCAAACAATATATAAAATTGGGAGACTATAATTTTTGGGAGAATGAGATTAGAGGCTAAAATTCTTGAGTTATGGAATACTAAAATTTTCGAATATTTGAAAAAAATATAATTGCTCAATTTCCTGTTGAATTTTATGATAAATTTAAAAATGAGCGCAAATATTTTAGATTCAAGATATACGTGTATCATTATATCGGGTTGTCCGGAAAGTATTTTTTTGTCTTTTTAGATCAATTTCAAACGCTAAATTTTGCAAAATACTCGTGGACGATGTTTTTTTATATTTCCAGAATTTCTTCAATCTCTTATGTAATAGAAAGCTAGTTATTCTCGATCAAAATGTTAATTTGGTTGTCATCAGTGGTAATCGGCTTTCCAGAACGGACACCATCTTCAAGTGTCGTATAACCAATACAGATTTTTTTAAACCACTTTTGAAACATCGTCGCCATACACTGTATGTATTTATCTGTTTTTGTTTATATCGCATTTTGTTTATATCGTATTAAAAATGTACCAAGTAACGTAAAAAAACTTATTTTGACTTCAAAATGAATAAAAAAACACTCAAGTTATTTGCGTAAGCAATTATCGAAGAAATGCGCTAAATTATTATCTTTCATACGTTCAGCACGTTAAGCATGAAATAAGTAACGAAAATGTTGTCTTTACGACATCTATCCGAGATATAAGAAACTACTTTCCGGACAACATATATTGATTTTATTTGATGTTCCGACAACTAGGCTGTAGAATTCCATTGTTATTGATCAATAATACGCACAAACATAGAGAAATCAACCTATTTTGTTCCATATTCAAAATGACGGAAAAAATGCTCAAACAATTTGATTTGACAATTGTCAAAAAAATGCGCAAAATTATTGTATTATACGAGTATATCATAATGATATACACTCAGCTCGTTTAGAATGAAGTTAGCAACGAAAATTTTATTCTAAGACATCTATTCGAGATATAGAAAACTATTTTCCGGACAACATATTATATTAATTTTATTTGAAGTTTTAACAATTAAGCTGTAAAACTCCATTGGTATTAATCAATGATGAATCGATAACATTGTTATCAGTATTAATAACTTTATCTTAATCTTAAAACACAAATGATATATCTATAATATTTATGCTCTCAGTAAAATAGCATTAGCAAATTTAATTTCAATTTTCAAATAGTTTTTTCTCAATTTATTCATTTAAATTCTCCCCTGTATTTTGTCTAGTTGACAAGGACCTAACAAACCGAAACTAACGTCTCAAGGAGAAAAATTAATCTTATAGAATTAATATCAGTATTTTTCATTTATCAATTAAAACATATAGTGTTTGCACTTTCGTTAATAAAATTTTAGGAGCTTTAACAATCGATAGCAATTTTCGTGAACTTTAATCAGAGTAAGTCCTTAAAGCGTCATAATTACTTATATCTAACGAGTCAAGTCACTCTTCACTACTTACATCAATCAAATTTTGAAATATTTTTTTCATGGGAAATTACATTTCAACAATAATTACAGCATTAACAATAATGATAAAACATTACTCTCCCTACTCGTTGAATTATAAGTAGCCGCGTGGTCACACAATGCGTCTGTTTTGCATCTGCATAATTTAACTATACAATTTGATTTTGCAATGTCGTTTAACTGCGGGTTCTGTCAATTTTTCTCTCCATACATTCCGCACGACTGGCGCTGTGCCCTTGGAATGTGGTTTTGAACACATGCCGCTGGTTTCAAAGACACGATTCTTCAGGTGTTCAGGGCTGAAATTTGTCGCCTTTTATTATACATTCGCCTGAGTTATATGTATTTTAGTTAGGTAAATTAAACAGTTTGATAGATATATAATTGTTATATGTCAGTGTGAAAGAAGGTGGACTAAATATATCAGAAATTAATGTATTAAGTAAGATAAACAAAGGAGGTTTAAGATGTGGAAAGAACGAATGACGAAAGAATGACTATGCGAGTATACTCGTGCCAGTCAGAAGTGTAAAGTATGTCGAGGAAAAAGTGACTGGATCAATTGGATCTGATTTTAATTAGGGTAAAGTAGGAATTATGAATGATACAAAATTATGCGTGACGAGATGTACCTATACATAATATGACTGGAGGAGAAAATTTCTGTACAAGTTGTGTGCTTGTATAGAAAAATTAGGAAATCTTTTCTATCGGCCTACCTCGTAAGGGACACTGTGATGGTATGTATGAATGTTAGTCCTATAATTGGCTTACCGTCCCCCGTATTCAACATATGGATGGTAAAGTCCACTCATAAACAGAATTTTTGGATATATTAAATTTTCGTGGCTGTTTAGAATTAATAAAATATTTAGAAAAAGCAGTTTTGCATTAATTTCATCCGTTTTCTTGATAACTATGCTGAAAATTGTCAGTTATCCAGAATCTGTAAAATGTTCAACTACTGTAGAATTCATACGAGTAACATATATATAAAAAACCTTATTTTTTTATTATGTCATAAAATGCCTCCATCCAGTTTGATTCACAGCATGACACTTTACAACTTTTGAAGCCATGATCGTCTCACAGCCGAAGCAGCTGTGCGACGATCTCTGTATATTGTAATAATATATTTTAAGGGCGTTGGGGAAATTAGCTTAGCGAACCAAGGGCCTAGATTTTCCAAGGGCCTAGATCCTCCATATGCGTATTAATGAGTATGACCGACTTATGAACATACAAATTCGTGACAATGTAAACGGCTATGCATCACACACGGCTACACGAGTCGTATTTTAGTGACATTTACTCTTATAATGCATCTAAAGGCTAAAAAATACGATTTTATAATAAAAGCAATTTATAATAAAAATAAAATATATATTTACACAAAAAAATGTCAATATGTATAAAAATTTGTTATAGCTTGCAAGCCAAATTAAAATGCATAGCGGATCGTAATTCTCCCACGGCTAGTCTAGAGTCAACAAGAATTTAGTATTAATGTAAATTACCGCGATTCTGAGACAATTTGATTCCTCAATTACACTTTATAATTACGCTGTCTAAATTGAATAAAAAATATCCTCAAAATTACCACGTTATTTAACTTCAAAGAAGTGATGAGGGTTTTTATCGTCTCAAAACTTTTTTTTATCTAAAAACCATCAAAGTTTAGATATTTTATTGATTAGTCAGCCAGTTAGAATATTCGATTAATTACGTCAACTTTGAGAAAGTTAACCGCCTATAATTTAAGTTCTTTGGAATTGGTCCAAGTCTTTGAAGATATACAACGTTTTCCCTTTGTGTGTGTCGAATAAATAATTTTAATTAGTTCGTATCAATATTATTAACTAAATGGCGTAGAACTGTTGCTAGTTATCAAAGACCCAATGGAGAAAGAGGATGCAGACAAGCTGCAAGTACTGATGCTCCTTCCCCTATATTCTACAGGACATGCCTATCACAAATTAATATACATAGTCATCTTCGGTGGTAGCAAAAAAAAGTACCCAATTTTTTTAATAAAATAAATGAAACACTTGTTTTTTATTTTGTATTCATCACTGTTTTATTTGAGTTCACCACCGATTTTAAAGACACCCGTCTTCCTCGTCAGGTGAATATGAACTGTTTATCTATTTTATTAAAATATACTCGTATGTATCGAAACATGAAACCACACAGTGAAACAAATATCTTTTTTATGATTGAAGAAGCAAGTAACCTAACCCTCACTTTAAATTTAGCCTTTTATTACTTATCATGGATAAAGGGCATTTATTCAACCATTCATCCATACAAGCTTAAAATGTTCCTTTTCTGTTACTGATATAAATTATCCCATTTAAAACAATTTCAATTCCCCGTTACCTAAATTTTGGTAACATTTTTTTTTAAATTGAAGCCTTTATTACAGTTAAAAAAGATCAACAATATGAAAAATATATTATTTACAAAAAAAGCATTTATCAGCGCTGTCAATACAAGATAGTATATATTTCAGATCTACTCGTATATTAAATGAGTTAACAAATAAGCTCACTTACGCACCTTTCTAACTTTTATTTCGTTTTCTTCGTATTCGAAATAAAATTTTGAAATTAAACTTTTTTATTTGTGCTTAAGAGTGACCGAAAAACTGATTGGCAATTTATTTGAAGAAATAATGTTTATCATCTCTAATTCGATATTTGGCGGATGCACTTCCAGAATTATTATACTCCAGAATCTTTTGCCATCTAAATTTATAATATTTATGTAAAAGTTCTGAGTTTTTGCTTAACATAAATCTTGGAGCGTTTTTAGGGTGACAGTTATAACGAAATAGCACTACGCTTTAAGTCGATGGAAATGTAGAATGAGATATTGAACGGCGAGTTGCAACAGCAAACAAAGTCAATGGGGTACTAAAAGGGATATATTCAAACTAAGCAATGTCGAGATCTGCTAAAATGATTCACAACAATGTATTGATGGTAGACTTTGTAAATTCATTTTCATATTTTTTATCCGAATTCAGCACAACTTTGGTTTCAGATTTAAAACGAGTACGTATTTCTATTAACCTATTCAGACCTGGTGTCCATTATACACATAGTTCATATGCCATTTGTAAACAACTTTGTGGTATATTTCTGTTTTCTGATGACAAATAAGTGTAGGATACTGTATTATTGACTTTGAACGTCTTGGGTGTCAACTATTTAAACTAATACGACATAATGTTGCATTTAGTGTAAATAATACACTCATAAGCAAGATTTTTTTTAAAACCTTAAAATTAATTCAGGTTTAAAGAGGTTGAGTTATGTTTTTAAGGTCGTAGTTTTTTTTGGTAGAAATCATGTGAAAATCTTTCTGACTTAGGTCTTAACCAACACGAAATATAGAGCTCTTATTACAATCATTACACAATTCCTATTTTGTAACATTCATATTCACGGTGTATGTGTAAGATTCACCGATTAATATTCAATTTTCATTTTATCTATCAACGTGACTACACGATATCTAAAACATGACACAGAATCTAGGTTGTGCATCTTGGAAAAATGCACAAACAAGCCTTCTCAAATCCAATACTTATTCATCACGTAACATTTGGTAAAGGAATAATAAACTTAAGCGCTTTTAATGTCTTCATGACTACTTCAAAGTTAATTCCAAATTATAATTTGACGTCATTTGATGGTTAGAGTTATTGGTCAATCTTGTTCTCATTATGTACTGAAATGTATTTTTAATGAAGTATGTTTGTTTAAAACGAATTTTGTTTTAAACAATTGATAATATATATGTTTAAAACTAATTTAGTTTAAAGTAATAATAATAAAAATGTCGATTTATACAGCGCCGTTTAAAGAGCGAATTCTCCTCTAGGTCACTCTTATTCAGAATTCGAACTCACTTTTATTGCCAGATTAAAAGTATAACAAAATAAAAATATGTAAGTTGAGTGTAAGGATAGGAAGTTGGCAGCTGCGGCCATTTCATTACAGACTTTTCCTCATCTGCATATTTTTAGAAAAACATATTTGTTAAGAATAAAATATAAAAAATGTATATTGGTAAGAATACCACGAAAAAACTTATCAAGGAAGGAAGGACTACAAAGAACCTTTGTAGATTTTCCGGAGTGTGGTGTATGTTTATAGTGTTCATATATGATCATAAATTTTGATAAGACCTTCCAAAACGGGTTTTCTTGAAGTGCTTCCTAAAGTTACACCCGCCACTTATATATCTAATGCTTAGAGGCAGACCATTCCACCCCTAGTCTCTTAGATCACATAATTTAAAGAACAGAGTAGTATCAGCGTAAATCTGAGACTCTAAAGTCTCCCTGTGAATGAGATCATTGGCATAATAAGTATAAGTAATAAAAACAGCATACCATACTTAACAATATCCCGAGAAGATTCTTTCTGATAAACAACAACGGATTGCTTTTTATTTGAAAAATAAGATTAAACTCAGACGAAGTCATTGCTTGAAACCCCATTTTAAAATAATTAATGAACGTTGTAATTTGTTTTTATTAAACACTGTTTATTCCGCTTTTTGTAACGGTATAACCCTACTGGTTTAAAGACTTTCGACTCATCATCAAGGAGCACAAACAAGTCTTATTTATGCTTCCCTGATGATGAGGTGAAAGCCTTGAAACCAGTAGGGTTATACCGTTACAAAAAGTGGAATAAACAATGTTTGATAAAACAAATTACAATGTCTTTAAACCTCCACAATCTTAATGCCTTAACTATAAATAATATAATTAATGAACGTGTTTATTTAAAACAATTGATGGAATATGTTTGCTTAAAACAAATGTCGTTTAAAACAATTGATGGAATATGTTTACTTAAAAAATGTCATTTAAAACAATTGATAGAATATGTTTGCTTAAAAAATGTCATTTAAAACAATTGATGGAATATGTTTGCTTAAAACAAATGTCGTTTAAAACAATTGGTGGAATATGTTTGCTTAAAACAAATATCTTTTAAAACAATTGATGAAATATGTTTGTTTTTAAAACATTTTTTCGGATAAATACATGTTACAGAAAGCATGATATACGACCATACAATAAAATGAGGTGTTTTCCTTATTTTCGTCCAAAAAAGGGTTGTAGTGTGTTAAAGGTATTGTCAACGAGATTATTGATACATTTCTTCTCGAGCGGAAGTCTTAACAACGAGTATAACGACAATCTGTGAGTTACGCGCCTACTTGATCGTTTTGAGCGTTGTTTCCCTGCCATGCTCTTCCATACACATGCATCACCGATGCAGTTATGTTTATCAGCACTATAGGGACGAATGAAAAACTATTCTTGAGCAATTCTAACAAAAAATACGATATATTAAAAAATAATATTTATAAATATGTGCTACATATTTTTAATGCGATTTTAATCAATAAATAAATAATGCGTATTATATTAAATATTTATTAGTTATCAATCAAAATTTAAAAGTAACTCGTTCTTTAAAATAACCTCTCATTATTTAACACAATTCAGCGATTTCAAACGACCTCTCATTATAACAACCGATCAGTAATGACCCTTAGACATTCTGTAGAGTAGCGCTCCCTTCGAATTGATGAAGGTCCATTAAATATGAATTTCCGCAGCAATCACGTTTTCGCTTCTGCCGAGATGAAGGAGCCAGCAATCCATTGAGTAGATATCGCCTTTTCCATCTACGAATACCTTATATGTACCGCAAGTTATTTACTTGAGCGCCGATCTCAGTGCTGTACATTCGCTTTCATAATGTAATTATGAATCATATACAACAGGGGTGGCCAAAGCGTCGACCGCGGTCGACTGGTCGACCGCGTAGCTATTTCTAGTCACCCGCCTTTCTGATCGTACACATCTCTGTTATTTCGGGAATCAGCTGCTAAGCGCTTTACATTACTACTTTTCTTATGATCACTTAACACATACGATGTTAGTAGACCGCCGCCAATAATTTAAAAAGCAGGTCGCCCGTAGTGATCAAAAGTTTGGCCACCACTGATATACAAGGTATGCAATAAGCTACGAGTACCTATCCTTAAAATAAGTAAAACTTCAGAATAAACAATCAAACACTAATTTATTCTGGATCATCTAAGGGTACTTTGACACGTTGGTATCACGGGTAATGAATATATCGATTCCTTGGCAAAGGAAGCATGTTCAACCAGTCGATCCCAATCTAATTTTTCTCAACCTGTAACTGATCTTTTAAATAAAATTAGACGCGATACTTGGCACCGATGTGCGTTGGATTGAGATATAACTTGTGTAAACCCTTGTAATTCCCTTTTGAACCGTGGTTTAAAACATAATGAGAATGAACAAAATGGAAGTGTCCGTTATGTGTCGCTTGCGGAAGGGCCACTGCGTGGTGGCTAGACACCTTCACAGAATGGGTATGATGGACGAACCCGGCTGCAAGTGTGGCATGGATGATGAGAATTTATGTAATGTATATTTCGGTTGTCCTTTACGTGATAAATTTGATTTACTAAATGCCATATCTTTGCCGCGTCCAATGAATGTTGCGTTTCTTCTTAGAATGATTTTTCAACTTATACGAGTAGATCGATTGTTATTTTTTTAAAGTTTAATCGGTTGATGCTAATTGTCTAAAATTGTTTTGAATTATATTGACTCTTATAGTAACATTTTTGACTTTCACGTGTTAGAACATATCATCATAGTGTGGGTGCATTGCATATCAATAAAAAAGTGTTCTAAATAACTTTTTCGTCGGGATTTGGGTGTTTTTTTTTCCTGCTGTCAATTTGACAATCCCTGCAGCTTAGTTCGTCGAGAAACATCGTTATGAAAAGGGTTGCCTTTATTTAAAAAAAAAACAAACTATTATAATAATACACATGATGGTTTAGCCATATTGAGAGAATGAGTTGTGATAGACTAACGAAACAAATGTATATGTCTGAAATGTATTAATATCGAGGAATTAGTGGAAGAAGATAGTTGAAGAAACTTTAACTGAGTGAAAGCTAAGAAGTTTGAGAAACAGTAGAGCATGTATGACAAGATGTATAGACGTAGACGACTCATGCGCATGGATAGAAAGGTGTGGAGATCTGCCATCTCTACGTATCCCAAAAAAGACGTTGCGTGAAGGTAAATAATATCGCGGTATGTTACATGTGTTTTTTTACCATTTTAATTTTATAAATTGAATGACTTAAGAGAACAAAAGCAAAAGCTTAAAAAAAACCAATTCATCGTAGTAATACTTAAATCATGCAATTTACTCTAACTTGTTATTTGAGGATAGCCTTTTTGATTTATAGAACGTATTATAGGTATAGTAAACCCATTTTTGATTTATGGAACGTATTATAAGTATACCCATTTTCTTAATTATTTATATTAAGGATTTTCAAAACTTTGTGATAGGAAATTGCCTTCCAGTATATTTCCAATGAAAAAAATATGTATGTCTGAAATTGTCATTTGAAAAGTCAAATATTTTTTTCTCACATCGTAAATTTTTGCTATCGCACTGTAGTATTGTATGCGATCTATACACGTACAGGAATTCTAAGATATTGTTAGATTCATTCAATACCATTTTATTAAAAAAATATTATAATATAAATCGAATAGTCGAGGTCACTCACATAAGTGACTCAAGGATGAATGATTATGATATCATAAAGATTTCAATATCTCTTTACATACTTCATTAAATCATTTTTGTTGTAGTTACCTACTATATTTCTTTAGTGACATAGACATAGAAAAAATGAAAGGAACCAAATAAATGTTCTATTGAATAAATGTTGCATACGATGTATGATACAGTACGGATGTAAGTAATTGAAAATGCTAGTAGATAAATACTCGTAGGTAGCGAACTTTTAAAAAAATAAAATTAAAAAGTTCCGACAGAAGTGCCTTAGTTGGTAAGACGCTTGTCTTTCAACTCGGGGGTTTGTGGTTTCGATGTCCGTTGTTTCCTAGAGTATTTTAAAAAGGGTCCAGTCTGGTTTTCACTTTTAAGGTTTATTTAAAAACTTTTCTGATTGGTTGGGAGAGATTGTCATATGACAATAAACGCGCCAGTTTGAACTATATATAACGAAAGTGTAATACAATACATAAAACTTTTTCTCGAGACATTATGTTTGAGCCTGCCATGGTTTATGACGGTTAAAAGTTTGAGCATTTTTAGATCATAAGATTTACGGTCCAAAGTCTTCAAATCGAACAGTCATATAAATCTCATTACACAATACTAAACATTCACTTTAAGATGATTTCATCGTGGGAACCACTGCGCATCGTCCAAACCTATTTCACTTTCGTTTGCGTCTTCCTATAGATAAACAGCCTATATATCAAACCAGTTCTACCTGTATAAGACAGGCTGTGAAAAAAAAAACAAGATTCATGATTACATTCTCAAAAAAAATGCGCACGAAGATACCTCCTCAAGAGGAATCTTGAAATTCTAGTTGGATTATTTGGATTCTGTAGTTATTCAAGAGGTTTCCTTGTTGAAATTAGTTACTTATAAATACTTGTATTTCGACATCATGAGAAATTCATAAATTACTTAATTAGTGATATACTTCGGTAAAAAAATTATTCTTTAATTTGAGTTAATGTAATTAACTAGCCAGATGTTACGTACTACATATATATTCATTCTTCTTTCTTCTACTATGTTACGCACTCGAATGTTTATTATAATAGCAGTAAATGTAGGCATATTTATTTATTCTGGGATTTCTGGGTAAAATACGAGTAGTAAATGTAGAAAAAAGAATGCCATAAATTAATTAACATATTTTAAAAGTTATCTCGGTTTTCACACGAGATTCCACACATTTTTTACATGTTCCAAACAAATTCAACTATTTTTTTTACCTAAGATTCAACAATTTTTTTACATGTTCCAAACAAACTTAGTTATTTCTAAAAGTTATTTCATGGTTTTCACATGAGATTCAACAAAATTTTCACGCGTTCCAAACAAACTTTCTTATTTCTAAAAGATATCTACCATGTGGCCTCTATGGCTCATGTGGTAGAATGGCAGTCTATTCAAGAATTTATAACTTAAAAAAACGCATTTTTTTAGCATACCACATATTTGTATAATATCATCAGTGATTAAGGGAAACTATCAAATATTTGTTATTCAATTTATATTCGGATAATACTATCATATAATATATATAAGAGTTAATTATTTCTTAAATAAATGGTAATGAAGTATTTAATATGACATACCATTATTGAATATTATTTCATTGTACCTTTTAATACATTGCAATTTCATTGTATGCAATATAATTTTTGAATTACAACTTTTTAACTTGATCATAATGCAAAAACAAGAGCAAAATATTTTTTTTTGTTAGTACCATAAGTCCTAATACTACCTTGATCAAAAAGTTTTAGGACTTTATTCATAAAATCGAAAATACAAGTTTATTCATCAAAATCAATATGACCCCCTTCAAAGTACTCCCCATCGACTGCAACGCACTTACGCCAGCGCTTGATCCAATCCTCGAAATGCCGCTGGTACTCAATTTTCGGTATGTCCATCAGAGCCGTCTTCGATTTTTTTCATGACATCCTCTCGGGTGCCGTAACGCTATCCGCGAAGCGGTTTTTTAAGTCGGTTGAACAGGAAAAAGTCGCAGTGAGCCAGATCAGGTGAATTCGAAGGCTGCTGGATAGTAATCGTGTTGTTTTTGGTCAAAAACTCATGGAATTTTTGGTCAAAAACTCATGATGTCTTTCGCGATTTCAACGCGGTTATTTTGCATGAAATTGAGGTATTTTGGGACCAGTTTTGCAGTGACACGTCTGAGGCCCAAATCACTAACCAAAATGTCTTGAGCGGATCCATAAGCGATGTTCAAGTCCTCTGCCAGTTATCTGATGGTCAATTTGCGGTTTTCGGCCAACATTTCTTTGATTTTATTGATGTTTTCATCGGTTTTCGACTGCCACTGCGTTCATCATCCTCGACCGACTCACCACCACTTTTGAAGCGTTCGTGCCACCGAAAAACACTTCTCCAACATTTCCAAGGTCTGCGGACCGTTAAATCCGTTTTTCACACAAAATTTAATGCAAACTCGTTGATGCACAGTTGATGCTATTTTTTCAAACTTGTAAAAAATCGAAAACACGCACAAAGGTAGATGTACTCAGTACAGCGTAACTTTTACAAATGTCAATCTATGACGCTGAAATTTAGAGGGAATTGTCAATGATAGATGTGGTAACGTAACAAAAAAAAAATCCAATCGGGTGACTGACAGCGCCACACGGTGGCCGGTCCTAAAACTTTTTGATCAAGGTAGTAGATTCTTGATTACATGATTTTTTTTAATGAAACCGAAATGATTTAATGCTTGGTTATAATGGTAAGCAAATATTTTAATATAGAATAAGTTAATATGATTTTTTAATCAGACTTTGTTTGATCTTAGTACTTCTTGAAATAGTTTATATAATCTGATCCTATATTATTCATATTTTTTAAATTAAATTTCTATGGGACTTCAATGAACCTTTAAATACATATTTCATAGATTCTTCACTTAAGTCACGATCGTGATCTAGGACACATAGATTGATTATTTCTTGTAACAATGCTTCTTTTGTCATAATATCTAAACGAGTAATTAAATTTGTTTTGGTCAAACCAGCATATTCTCACGATTTTTACTTCTCTGACATGCGCGAGACATCTTCAAAATTTTAAATTCTATTCTCCTGACGTATTCTTAGTCACGTTATCTATGAAAAAAAATCTGAAATATTCTCATCACGTCCTCATACAATGCGAGGCGGGGTCAGCTAGGATGGCATTTATACTATTTGGCAATGAACTTGTGGTACAATTTGACATTTGCTTCTCCTTGACAGATGCCTAAGTCCAATTCTACGAATGTGACCAAACAAGACATTGAATTACAAGTAAACAGGATAATTTTACCATTTCAAATAGCTTCAATGACTTTGAAAAGAGCAAAGATAATAACATTTTTGAGAGACTTTAAAATGGTCATAAATCACTAAAACCATTAAATAATGTCCTTATTGTGGTTGTGTATACATTTTCTGTCTCGTATACATTTTATCATGTTATTCAATTCATATTTCGGGTAACTTTTTATTTCCTATTTTGACGCATTTCATCGTCAATAATTTTTTTAAATTGTATTGAAAATAATATATATACATACCTTATTAAACAAAATAATGTTAGGAATGTTTGGAATCGATTAAAAAAACGATTGCAGCGGATTCAACAGTAGCTAAGGCTTAAGCTCTTTTGGACAGTATTTGAAACAAAAACGCGCATCGCTAGGTGGACACTCAAAACAAAAGATATAAGTCATAAGTGCTTATATTTACAAAAAAACATTGTGTGGAAAGTTTGATTTTTATCTGAGGCCATAAAGCTCATGGTGAATTTCAATCTGATGAACTTTGGATCGGAACGTGAGTAAATTAAATACGCGGCCAAGTTTCTAGGAAATTCGTCACATTTATGTTATCATACATTTTCAAGTATATATTCTTCCCCAAATTTTTAATTTCCACCATATTTGTAAAAAGCATTTTTTTAATTTCATATTGCACCCAAAATAATTTGCACCCGTTTTTTAACATAAATCTTTAACGGTTTATGTGTGTTGACTTGGGTCGAATTGAATCAGAACATTCTTATTTTTATTTAAAAATATTGTTATTTCACATAACAATGGCAACGTTGTCTTCTTATAATAATATATACCCAGTTGTAGTCATTATTTCCCAGATCTACCCGGTACGCTCAAGAGTTTGTCCAAAGTGAATAAAACATGTATAATCCAAAATCAGATGTCGCCCAAATAGTACATTATTGTCGATAATAATTTGGGTAGTTTTGATTTGTAATAATAGATGTCTTACAATTTTTTCCCTTTTGTAAATAAAATAAGACCTGCGTTGTAACGATTCAGTAATAAAAAAGAAAAAAAACTTTTTATACACGTTCTCATGTACTGTTGAATAAATAATAGCCTCGAACTAAGATTTTATAGTTTTGACATTCAGCTGTCAGGTGATATGTCGGGGTGGTATTATTGTGTTTAATGCAATCTTTCGTTGGCTAGTTTTTTGGGCACTTTGTTGTCTTTTTTGATTATTCATACAGACATTTTTCATTTGTCCTCGATCAATTTTTTATAATATAACAATTCAGAAATATTATAAAAACTGACATCGCATTCAGCACGGGTTAATCGTCACGTTAATCGACTCATTTCAAACTTCTGTTTCATTTTCAACTTATCTGAAATTCACAGAAGAGCAGACATACTTCTCATAATTAAATAAATTATTAAATTATGAAATACACAAGAATCACTACAAGGGCCCTATCGTCTGCTTATCGCGGAGCTTTTTTAAAGAAATTTTTTTAATACATTTCCCATAAACCTTCCCAAAAGTCATATTTAGCGTCTCCCTAAATTTTGTAAACAGCATTGTTGAAAAAAAGTGTTATCGTATAAAAGTTATACTAAATTCCGTTTACATTGAAAATGTACGAGTATGTTTCCATTTTGTGTTTTTGTGTTTCAGCATTGAATTCAAGTATTCACTTTTAACGCTTGAATGTTTTAGATTTAATCTTGCAATATTTAACGGATATTGATGTCGATTTGATTTTCTTACATTTCTACATCTATATAATTGCAAAAAAGTTTGCAAAACTAACGTTTAATTGCTTCGAAGCAATTGTATGAAAACATACTCTAATTCAATGTGATGGACTGTTTCGATATTCGACTGTTTCGATATCTAATTCAATGTGATGGACTGTTTCGATATTGAAGAATGAAATAAAGATATGTACTTAAATTCTTGAAGCTTTGACTAATCGATTCAGAGCTAGTTTTTTCGATTAATATGGTACTCGTATTCGTTTTAACTAGTTTAGCCTTCAAGCAAAAAGACTCGTCAAAACAAGTAGGGCTCAAATGTGTTTAATGAATGAACAAGGTCAATATTTAAATAAAATATTTATCGTTGACTAAAATTACTAGAATTTCTTTTACAGAAATGTTTTTTTTGTATTATTTAAACATAAATATTAAGAAAAAATAATTCTAAAAAAATATTTAAATAACGAATATTTTCGAGAAACAATCTTTATATGAATTATAGTATAACATTGAAAAAAATCTTTAGTTATATCTATCATATGGCTTAGATGGTAAAAAGTTTGTTTTCCAGCCTGTAGGTTATAGGTTCGATTCTCGATGGTAACAACCTTTTTTAATGGTTCTAGTCTGTTTTTCTCTGAAGGCCTCTTTAATATATTTCTAGTCAGCTGCTAGAGATTGCATCATGTTAATAAGCCCATCGATTGTTATGTATACAACCCAAATGAAATGCAGTTGTTATTATCAAGAAATTTACTTGACACTCAAGTTTATTTTTTTTTTTCAATCTGGAAGTCTCTTGTTCGATTTCCGATGTTGACCAAACAACAGTACCCCTATATTCTTTTTATTTACACCTCTCAAAGTATTTTTGGATGATTCGGAGAAATAATACGACAAAAAGTCCACCTAAGTCATACTGTAATAAAAGCATAAAAACATTATAAATACGAGTATATATCTACGAGTATATTATCGATAAATTGTTTCCAGTATCCATTAGTGCAGGTAATATATAGGAGTATTAATTTTTTTTCTGAAAACGTAATACCCGAATGTATCAGGTGATATTTTAAAATAATGGGATTTTATGAGTATTCATATTTTTTTCTGAAAACGCAATGCCCGAATGTATTAGCTGTAAAATAATGGGATTTTATAGGAATATTCATGTTTTTTTCTGAAAACGCAATACCCGAATGTATTAGCTATTATTTCAAAATAATGGGATTTTCAAATGATATTATGTATTTCCTTTCTTGATTGCTATTCGAGTAAAATATGTATTTTAAGTTTTCACTTGATTTAAAAAAACCTTGAAAGAATTTCTCAGTAAACGTTTACAAATTCCTAATCATTTGTATTTTACGTTCAGGATAACGTCAACAATATACATATAAATGACCAATTAATATTGACTTTTTTGCTATTTATGAAAAGAAACATACTAACAACTAAATAAATTCAATATAATTATGCGATTTCCTATATACAAAGTAAATTTTATCACGCGTTATAAATATAAACCTGTTATGGCTCTAGCACTATTTTTTTTTTCTTATTCTACAATATGTGGACCAATGATTATGTAGTTTTTTATTTGTTGTTCAATATAGTCATATCGCTTAGGCAATGTTTATTTAATTTATAATAAACGGCACGTGATTTACAAACTTTTAATAATATTATTTATTTATTAAAACAATAAACAACACTTACATACGTGTCCTTAACATAAAACAGTGAAACTCGAAAATCAAAAGTGTACATTCGGTTTTATGGAAAGTAACAATTTTCAAATTAAATAAATAAACCTTAATCTCGTGAAATAAAAATATAAAAGATTTTATGTATAAAAATACATTCTTACCATCACACCGTTTCCTTGTCGGAGTAGGCAGAGAAGACAGAGCACCAGACTTTTCTATCTCGACACACATCCTTAGCCTTTTCGACTTCCATATACACCTTCTCATACGGTTATTTCGTTTCCTTCTTTCAAAATTCACTTGATCCAATCATACTTCCTTTTGTAGTATATATTTGTATAAATAAATAAATATAGGTTTGTTGATAGCAACATAGTATGTTTATCCTGAAATTACATACGAGTATGTACTTTAGGATAATGTCGAAGAAAATACATTTAAAAGAGAAGCAAAAGGTCTGGGCTCATCTTATAACACCCCCCCTCCCCCAAGTTGATATTGATATTTTTTCATTCATAATATCTAAATCATGCTCTTCTTCATCTTACCTCAACACATCGGCCTTAGTTTACATTAATTCCGTATTCTCTCATAATTTTTCACCCATGCACGTGCAGTGCACGCATGTTTACAGCATTTATTTGGCTTCTCTCAATATTTTTTTACCTCCATGTTTCACTCCCATAGATCAAAAGTCATGTAAAAACTCTTAAAATTTATGATACATATATATTTCAAAACATGATGCTTCAACATACCATTGCACAACAATAGTAATTAACAATGCAAGGCTTGAATATAACAAAAATAATAATCCCTCCCAAGGGGCTATTATAGGACAAATTACAAATAGAAAAAAAAGAACATACTTAGGTTTAAAAAATAGAATAACGGCCCCCTAGTCTAGACTTTAAATTACGTAAAATAACTTTACCCTACTTGTGTCCACTAAGTTATTTATTTAACACTACATTGTAAAAACAATCTGGTGGGCTTATTGCCAGACAGCAATCTCTTCCAACCAACCACATAAAAGTGAATAAAGGAAGTCACAACAAATATTCAAATAATTATTCATCACACCCTTCCTATCCTTACACTCATCTTATGTGTCTATATATTTATTTCGTTATATTTTAAATCTCTTATTAAAAGTAAGTTCGAATCCTGAATAGAGCGCCCTTGAGAAGAGTTTGCTCTCTAAACGGCGCTATATAAATTGTCATTTTATTATCATTACACATATACAAAATTCATCAACAATATACATAATAAAAATAAAAGTGAGATATCACCCACCAAAGTAAAAAGGAAGTAAAAATCAGGAATGAAACACTAACATATATTACTGATTTGAAATAAAGAGGTTATATTTCATAGCAACAAATTATTCAAATAAATTAGGGATAAATATTGTTTACTGACACATATTTTTTGGGACTATAAAATATATGGTTATAAGAAAAACATAATAAAGTGATATTGCTAATGTGCTATGTGTTTAGCATCCATTGCCTGTATCTTGTTGTACATCCTTACATTAATATTTTTGTTTAAAAAATTTACGTCAAAACAAATACTCATTCGATCTAGACGACCTTCGTGGCATACTTGATAAGACGCCTGTTTTTTTAACCCGAGGATTACGGGTTCGATTTCCATTGGTATCCATTTTTTTTCCAATCCAAGTGTTCCAGGCGATTATCATCAAAGTTTCACAATGTTTTTTTATGTAATGTTTTTTCAGCATGACTTTCAAGTTCTTAAATATTCGATGATTCACAATAAACAACTTTTTTTCTGCATCTCGGAGGTTGCGCCTTGCCCACCTGTGTTACCGCTGACTGGTTTCAAACCGCATAGTTTCCTCGTGACTAATAAATTAAAACATAGCAAATCTTGCCAATTCTCGACCATCCTGGTTTAAATTGAATCACCATTGTGGTGTAATATTTATAAGACATTCTCTCTAATCAAACATTGTAATTACGTGACGCAAGTTTTTAAAAATGGATGTCGTTTTCCTAAATACTTTTGTAATTGCAGCACTTTAAGTAGTATAATATCACCATCATTAAAAAAATGCCATTGAGACTTGTGGAGTCATTAAATATTTTGACGTGATATAAAATACATACATACACACCATCTTGTCATGTTCCTTTTGGTGTAGGCATAGATGACAGGTCTCCACGTCTTTCTATCCATGCACAATCCACATTCTTAGTTTTCGTCATACATACTTTCCTGTTTTTCATACTTCTTCCCTTTCCATTAATTAAAATTCCTTCAAATACACCCTTCCACTATTTCCTTGGCCTACTTGTTCCTCTCGCTCTTTATTACTTTCGAATATATATTTATTTTGTAAGTCTTTCGCAATTCATTCTCTCAATGAGTCCAAACCATCAGAGGATTACTTTCTTAATTTTACTTCTAACATCCATCTCTGACAAACAGTTATCCTTTATCCGACTATTACTTACTCTATCAAACATTGTAATACCAGATATTCTACGCAAAGAGCGCATTTCTGCCGCATTTATTCTGCTCTCATTACTCCCTTTCAGTGATCAAATTTCACTTCAGTACATCAAGATTGGTAGGTACTAGTATAAAATTGATTTTAATTGTTTTCGCTATTGATGTATTGGCAAAAAACAGTATTTAGTGTGCCATTTACCTTGTTACCTGCAGCACTACGTCTTTAAATATATTTATCTATTTTAACATAAAATCGTTTGAAAATATATGATTGGTTGATTATTCCCTTTAAGAAATTGTTCAAAATATTTTACTACAATTTGTATTTAGAGATTTTCTTGAATGGGTTTGAATATAATTTTTAGTACAATATTTCTAGTTAACACAAAAATAATCAACTTTTATTTTTTTGGTTATTTTTGTGGACTAGTTGGAAAGACGTTTGACTTCCACTTGGAGATTTCGTGTTCGATTCCCGATAAAAAGGTTCCGGTTTGGTGCATGAGTTTATCTGGTACCAATACACGCGTTAGACGTGTATAACTGTTTTTGTTTCTTTACATACTGGGAAGTATTGCCAATACGTGTGATGACGAAATATGAGTTCTGCGCATATTCAAATGGTTCTAAACTCGAAGCTTTGATTAATGGAACTGAAGAAAATATTGTCTCTTCGCTACGCTATTCAATATGTTTGAATTGTATTGTATTACACTGTCGCTGTATACAGTACAACCTGGGAAGCTTATTGCCGTATGGAAATCTCTTTCAACAAACCAGAAAGATGCTAGAGATTTTGAGTGAAAAATTTGACAAAATTACTTTAAAAAAAAATATTGGTTCCAACGGGAATCGAGCCCAAACACGTAATGGGTTGGATGATAGGCGTTTCGCCAATTAGACCAAGGAGATCTTAAAAAATCGGAAATCATCAATTAAGATTTGTTGAAGCTTATCATATGTATGAATCAATGTTGTTTTGAATTCAGCCTTGAAGGAAACACGTAAATAATTATTAAGTATTATAATATATTTTCCGGAAAGTAGTTTCGCATATCTCGGATAAATGTCACTAGGATAACTTAATTTTAATCATGTTGAATATATATTATTATGAATAGGAATGATTAAGTAGTTTCGCATATCTCGGATAAATGTCACTAGGATAACTTCATTTTAATCATGTTGAATATATATTATTATGAATAGGAATGATTAAGTAGTTTCGCATATCTCGGATAAATGTCACTAGGATAACTTCATTTTAATCATGTTGAATATATATTATTATGAATAGGAATGATTAAGTAGTTTCGCATATCTCGGATAAATGTCACTAGGATAACTTAATTTTAATCATGTTGAATATATATTATTATGAATAGGAATGATTAAGTAGTTTCGCATATCTCGGATAAATGTCACTAGGATAACTTAATTTTAATCATGTTGAATATATATTATTATGAATAGGAATGATTAAGTAGTTTCGCATATCTCGGATAAATGTCACTAGGATAACTTAATTTTAATCATGTTGAATATATATTATTATGAATAGGAATGATTAAGTAGTTTCGCATATCTCGGATAAATGTCACTAGGATAACTTAATTTTAATCATGTTGAATATATATTATTATGAATAGGAATGATTAAGTAGTTTCGCATATCTCGGATAAATGTCACTAGGATAACTTAATTTTAATCATGTTGAATATATATTATTATGAATAGGAATGATTAAGTAGTTTCGCATATCTCGGATAAATGTCACTAGGATAACTTAATTTTAATCATGTTGAATATATATTATTATGAATAGGAATGATTAAGTAGTTTCGCATATCTCGGATAAATGTCACTAGGATAACTTCATTTTAATCATGTTGAATATATATTATTATGAATAGGAATGATTAAGTAGTTTCGCATATCTCGGATAAATGTCACTAGGATAACTTCATTTTAATCATGTTGAATATATATTATTATGAATAGGAATGATTAAGTAGTTTCGCATATCTCGGATAAATGTCACTAGGATAACTTCATTTTAATCATGTTGAATATATATTATTATGAATAGGAATGATTAAGTAGTTTCGCATATCTCGGATAAATGTCACTAGGATAACTTCATTTTAATCATGTTGAATATATATTATTATGAATAGGAATGATTAAGTAGTTTCGCATATCTCGGATAAATGTCACTATGATAACTTCATTTTAATCATGTTGAATATATATTATTATGAATAGGAATGATTAAGTAGTTTCGCATATCTCGGATAAATGTCACTAGGATAACTTCATTTTAATCATGTTGAATATATATTATTATGAATAGGAATGATTAAGTAGTTTCGCATATCTCGGATAAATGTCACTAGGATAACTTCATTTTAATCATGTTGAATATATATTATTATGAATAGGAATGATTAAGTAGTTTCGCATATCTCGGATAAATGTCACTAGGATAACTTAATTTTAATCATGTTGAATATATATTATTATGAATAGGAATGATTAAGTAGTTTCGCATATCTCGGATAAATGTCACTAGGATAACTTCATTTTAATCATGTTGAATATATATTATTATGAATAGGAATGATTAAGTAGTTTCGCATATCTCGGATAAATGTCACTAGGATAACTTCATTTAAATCATGTTGAATATATATTATTATGAATAGGAATGATTAAGTAGTTTCGCATATCTCGGATAAATGTCACTAGGATAACTTAATTTTAATCATGTTGAATATATATTATTATGAATAGGAATGATTAAGTAGTTT
Source organism: Odontocerum albicorne (assembly GCA_949825065.1). Taxonomy (NCBI): domain Eukaryota; kingdom Metazoa; phylum Arthropoda; class Insecta; order Trichoptera; family Odontoceridae; genus Odontocerum; species Odontocerum albicorne. Next base: position 19,157,748 of record OX463847.1, on the reverse strand, counting down.
CGCATATCTCGGATAAATGTCACTAGGATAACTTAATTTTAATCATGTTGAATATATATTATTATGAATAGGAATGATTAAGTAGTTTCGCATATCTCGGATAAATGTCACTAGGATAACTTCATTTTAATCATGTTGAATATATATTATTATGAATAGGAATGATTAAGTAGTTTCGCATATCTCGGATAAATGTCACTAGGATAACTTAATTTTAATCATGTTGAATATATATTATTATGAATAGGAATGATTAAGTAGTTTCGCATATCTCGGATAAATGTCACTAGGATAACTTAATTTTAATCATGTTGAATATATATTATTATGAATAGGAATGATTAAGTAGTTTCGCATATCTCGGATAAATGTCACTAGGATAACTTCATTTTAATCATGTTGAATATATATTATTATGAATAGGAATGATTAAGTAGTTTCGCATATCTCGGATAAATGTCACTAGGATAACTTCATTTTAATCATGTTGAATATATATTATTATGAATAGGAATGATTAAGTAGTTTCGCATATCTCGGATAAATGTCACTAGGATAACTTCATTTTAATCATGTTGAATATATATTATTATGAATAGGAATGATTAAGTAGTTTCGCATATCTCGGATAAATGTCACTAGGATAACTTCATTTTAATCATGTTGAATATATATTATTATGAATAGGAATGATTAAGTAGTTTCGCATATCTCGGATAAATGTCACTAGGATAACTTAATTTTAATCATGTTGAATATATATTATTATGAATAGGAATGATTAAGTAGTTTCGCATATCTCGGATAAATGTCACTAGGATAACTTCATTTTAATCATGTTGAATATATATTATTATGAATAGGAATGATTAAGTAGTTTCGCATATCTCGGATAAATGTCACTAGGATAACTTAATTTTAATCATGTTGAATATATATTATTATGAATAGGAATGATTAAGTAGTTTCGCATATCTCGGATAAATGTCACTAGGATAACTTAATTTTAATCATGTTGAATATATATTATTATGAATAGGAATGATTAAGCACATTTTTTTGATCATCGTTTACTAAAATTGCTTAAATAGTTTTTTGGTGTCATTTTGAAGATTAAGTTGTTTTTCCTGTGATTACTGCTTTTTTTCAGCATAAAGGAAAACAATCTATCCAAACCAAAAATTATATATGTACAGTGTACAACGATGCATCAAATGTGGTTTGAAAAATCCGTAATGGTGTCGAAGATGGTATCCGCTTTGGAAGGTCGAGCTTCACTGATGACCAAATCAAGGCTTTGATCGAGAATAACCAGCGTATTAGACATGGCTAAGTTTTCGGTGCAATTTTACGTTTGAATTCGACCTAAACATACGAAATATTCTCCAGTCAACCTGATAATATTTACATTTAAAATATATAATAATATTATAAAACGTGACTGGCTTAGAAATTTCAGTATTTTTCCTACTTTTTGAACTTGATACTTTACCTAGTTACTTTTGACCCTCGTGAATTTAGTTGTAATTTTCTTAAGTATATGGTAGATAATAATAGTTATCTTAAATACATTCAATTCTTTATCTAAAATGTAATCACTTTTAAATTGGAGTTGTTTGGCTATATATGTTATGTTATATAGTTAACGCGATGGCCTTTGACCCAACGACGGTTTGTATCATCGTTAAAATTTTCACCCTTGGACAACAACACGTCGATTTCTTTACATTTAAACTTTATAGGATTATATTTTTTAACATTTAAGTAATTAATTATTGTATTATTTATATCCATAAACTATTTAAGTATTTATGTTACATACACAATCATAATCTGTCAAGGTGAAATCAAAACTGATTAAAAAAAATACAAACAAGAAAAATATTTAACTCCAGAAAGAATAATTAAATTTCGTGAAACTATAGTATGAAAGTCACTAAAATATTGTGTTGAAAATTATAAATTTCACTAATATTTTATTGATTAATGTTTTCAGGTCACAGTGAATAAAGATATGTTTTTTTTTACAATAAATTTGTAAATTTATCTATGCCAATCGGAAGATAAATTATAAACATAATTTCGTTAATAAAATATTTATGTACATACCGTCATACCATTACTCTGTTGGGGTAGGTAGAGAAGACATAATGCCTTACTTGCCTATCACGATATGCTTTCTTTACCTCCATCATATCCATACTTTTTCTCATACAGTTCCATCTGTTTGTACTTACTTTTGTCAAAATTTGATTAACTCGACCCAACCATGCTTTTTTTAGTCACCCTCGACCACAATTCCTACTATGCTTGCATTACATTTTTTTGCAAGTATTTCGTCACCCATCCGTTCAACATGTTAAAACAACCTCAACGTGCTCTTTTTTACCCTATTTGTCACTTTTATGTTCACATTCATTCTTAATAATTGCATATCTTATTGTGCCATATATCGACATACCACATGCTATTCTTACTTGGGTCCTTTCATTCATGTTCCACATTCATGTTTACAAGTAAATTTTTATCCTTTATGAAATTACAAACAGAACATACTGTGATGGAAAACAAATCTAATTTGAAAAGATTTTATTGATTTAACCCTCCATCCTTTAAGTTATACTTTTATGTTACTAAATGAACAACATAGTTCATTTTATGTTTATAAGTACAATTTTATCCTTTTCTTTTTATTGTTGAAATGCTCCTAAAAGATTTATAATTATTCTGAAATGCTTAATTTCATGAACCTATAATAAAAGAGAAGATATAATTAATAAATAAATTTCGGGTCAAATAATGTTTATATAATAGTTGACCTGTTCAAGTAGTTCAAGTATAATGCTCTTCTTAGCTTTTCAGTTTCTAGTCTATTTTCGAACAATCACCTTTTTATATAAAAACTGTAAAAATGCAATCAGACATAAATTTTCAATCGTTTGCGAAATATTTTATTACTCAATCCACAGTATGTTCGGTGCTTTAGGTTGTCGGGTGAGCCAACACGGAGGTTGTTATTAGGCTGTAAATACTACAAGTTTCAATAAACAATGAAGCTTTATTCGTTTCTCAAGATGTAGGAGTACCAGTGAGCCACACCAATAATTATTATACTGGTTTTCCTTTCATCATATGCGCATTAATTATGAATTTCATTATTCTGTAATGGATACATTTTACAGGCAAATAATATCAAGGATTTTTGGGTTGATACGTCTTGTACGAGTATACTCGTACGACATTAACAAGTGGTCATCCTTCTTCGTCAAATTAATTAACTTTAATATTTATGGTAGAATTTCCCCCTTAATTTCTTTAAGTTTTAGGAGTCATATAACACTGTATTTCAATATAATTAACGACCATTTAATGTAAGTGTTGAAATTACTGATTTCCTGTTACTGACTTAAAACCATATGTGCTATGTCAAGGACTTCAAGATGACATCGTCATCGTTTTTAAACTTGTATTTTCAAATTATCAAAGTTAAGGTAGGAAAGTAATACGTATTTTATAATATCGGTATATTCGTATAAATTGACGGAGTACATAAATTATACAGACATACATATCCCTGGCGAGGTAGGCATAGATAATAGATCTCCAATATTTTTCATTCAAGGTCACGACTTCCGCCTCCCCTACATTTAAACATCTCATCATGTATAATATCCAATTATTCATACTTCTACTCACTAGAGCTGGCCCATTAGACCCAGTCAAGTTTTCCTCGGTCTGCCTTTTCTCCGTACACCTTGCACTTTGGATTTGAGTTCTCGTTTAGTCATTATTTAATCATTCATCCTCTCCACTTATTCAAATATTTAAAAACGTTTGACTTCTATTACGGCTTTTCAGGTTTGATTCCTGATGGAACCCAAAACAGAGTCTCAGTCTGGCTTTATTACATATTGCTTTGAAGATATTTGAGGTTAATTGAAAAAAAAAACTCATATTGCAATTCACCCGTTTAGTTTTATTGTATATGTATACCATGGAAAATGAGGCTATACAATTTAATCCTTTGAGAATTAACCCTGAGACGTGAGGGTGTTTAATGAGGATGCTAGGTCTCTGTAACGATAAATACCGTTTTCTGAAAGCTAATGTTTAATTCAGTGGAAATAATATGAAAGTTAAGCATGAAACACCCGAATTTTAGACAAAAACGATAGTTATAAAATATTTGTGAAACTTGCGAAATTTTCAACGAGCGGGAAAAAACAGAAAAGTTTATTTATTTTGTAATAAACACATAAAAATAATTTATTTAATGTGGTTGCATAATATTGAAAAATAAATGTTTTAACAACGAGGAAAACTTCCTTGAATGATGAAATTAAAAACCATGCAACCTTCATTCGGTATTCATGTTATTGATCTTTGACCACATGATTCTTGCACAACACTTACATATTATGCCGTATAGAAATAAATAAAACAATTAATGTACATTTCTCCTTGGTAAAAATACTAAAAAATCTTTATTGTAACTTAGGTTTCGTCTTATGTATAAAATACATATTTGGTTTTACGATAGATTTTTATTGAATAAGGATTTAACAGGGTTGTAAATAAGTAGTCCTCCCACACAACAGGCCAAAGTCTTTATATTTAGTCATCCTTTGTGTTTAATTTCCATTGACAATTATGATCCTTGCTAATCGCTTTTTATTCCCCACTGGTCCGTTGCAGTTATTCATGTGGAAAGATATGTTAGACGCTTCATTAGAATCAATCATTTGCATTGTGTTGGTGTTCTGTCAGTCACAATTTCAATATCAGCATCTGAAAATATGAAGATAAATAATGAGCAATGGGGTTTTTAAATTCGTATGGCACTCTTCAACATATCTGAACTGGTGATTCGGACTTATTGAAGAGTATTCGGGAAACTATGATACATTATTTCACCCCCATTAATGGAGCCTTCAGGTTAACTATCGGAGTAAGCATTGGACTCGCGTTTCATTGAGGCACGTCTTGGAAATACTAACCCGCACGTGAAAATCCAACAACAGTAGCACAAGTCTAGCACGTGAAATTATTGTTTTCAGACGACCTCTTTTACCAAATAAGGGTCCTTTTTTTCGGATACCATCGGGAATCAAATCCCGATCTTCGGGTGGTAGCCAAGTTTCTTACCATTAGCTACAGAGGTCACCTGAATTGAATGAAAAAAATATAATTTATCCGTGATAACGAGAAGTAAGAAACTAACGTATATTTTTGTGTGACTTGCATAAAGTTTTTTGTCAGTTTTTAAGATTTTGTGAGAAATTATTGTATCAGAGGTTTCGATTACCGATCATACCCAAAAAACTAAAATGCAACGGTCCTGGTTTGATAAAAAGTATGTGCCAACTAATAGTAATCGTAAACGCTAAACGTGTGCTTATTTACGCACGTGTCTACTCCAGTGGTTCTTAATCCAAATGCTCGATTAATGAGGTCGAAGACAATGCTCTTCAATATGTCTGAAACACAAATTCAGAAATGTTGAAAGTTACTATGTAAATTAATGAATAAATGTAATAAAAATGAATAGGCACATAAGTAAAAAAGTTTATATTGCAACCATATTGAAAATATTATATTGTGCAGTAAGGGTTTATAAGGGTATTATTTTTTTCAAAATTTGCTGAAGTAGCACTTTATATAACACATACGAGTATATACCTACTATATGATATAGTATAATATAAAACTTTCGTTGTATACAGAACATGCTTATTGCTACATGACAATCTCTTCCGACCAACTAGAATGATGTTAGAGAGATCCTTATGAAAAATAAGACTGAAATATTAAAAAAATATGGATTTCAACGAGAAATGAACTCGTAACCACCGAGTTGGAAATCAGGCATTTTAGCGATGGCGTTGGTGCTTTTTTGATATTTTATAAGTTTGATATTTGATAACACTTCTGGAACATATTCTGTATTCTCCAAGAACCTAATCAACTGATCAAATATGGGTGAATAGACATTAAAAACAAGTACTTTATTCATTCGTTTATAATATTATCGATCATAATAAATTTCTTCCTTATTTGTATCGTGTGAAAAGATAATTATATTAAGTTTCGAGATTTAGATTTATATAACCTATATTTAAAAAAATATAACACGATCGTGGTTTTTAAAACTATGATGAAAAATTGTACAAAAAATGCGTCGTGATACAAACTTTAGATATTTTCTTGAGAAACATTATCATTTGGACTCACGGAGTAAAAGTTTTGCGAGAAAAGATTCGATCTATTTTAGCCACCAACACCTAATTAGTTTAATTGAAAGGCAAAACCTCATACATATATAATAACGTTCATGTAATACGCGTATACCATATATTGGGGTTAAAGAAAAGTAATTTTGATCGACATGCCGAAATTACCTGAAAGTGTTTTTAATACATTCGTATTTTGTCTACATTCAAACTTGAAAAACGAATAGGTTGTCCGTAAAGTAATTTCGAATTTTTAAACCACACTTGACACATATGATCGCTTACCTACTGCGTCGTTACAATGCACTGAACCCTTTTTTTTTGCTTGGGTTAATTTTTTTATTTTCGGTAGTTAAAACAACAAAAAAATTACTTTTTGTTCCATATTCAAAACCACGTCAAAAATCTGTCAAAACAATTTGGGTGAACATCACTTTATTACCTTTCATAATGATGTACACTTAGCACATTTCGATTGAAGTTAGCAGCGATAGTTTTATCCTAACGACATATTTCTGAGAAATTCGAAAATGCATATTATGGTAATTAAGATATATATTTCAATTTATGGCTTTTAGTATTTTAAAAGATCGGAGAAAAATTATTAGAATTTATGATGTTACAAAATTAAAAAAAATGCTGTTGACATTTTATCTTTTTAAAATTAGTTTAAAAATCATAAGCTTTATTTAAAAAAAAAGAGTACTTATATTCAAATACACTATTTTTTAATATTGTACAGGAAAAGGTTACAGTATTTTTAATATTGTACAGCAAAAGGTTACAGTATTTTGAAGAATAAAAAAGCACATTTTTTTTGCAACATATTTATTCCAAATAAATAATGGTGAAACAGAAGGGACGTGTTTTTGTAAAGCAATAAATTTAATTTTTTTATTGGATGTTACAACTGTTAACGTATTTCTTAACACGATTTTGTAATGTTAAAATCATGTGAATAATACAATGAATCAACAAAATCGCAAGGCACGATACTATTAGTTTAGTAAAAACCAAATTTTTTATAACGTCATGAACAATAACAGCTTGTTAACAGGTTTAGACATGTTTTTTTTAACAGGTCTTTGTAAAATTTAGAAGGAATTTAAACGAGTAATTTAAGTTTATTACATACATCATTTTTGAATGTGTGCATATCTGGTGATATACGTAGGTACATACGTGGTTTAACATCTATGTTTATTGTTTAACCTATTGTATATGGTTACTGATCAAAGTCTGTGAGCATTGATCAAGATATGTTATCAATATTTGAGCTTATTGATTAATATCTGTCATCAATGATCAACATATGTGGTAATTGCCCAGCATTTATGTCCATTGAATCACATGTGTGGTGATTGATCAATATTCGTGGTCATTAATAAACATATGTAATGAACATCTGTGATCATTGATTAGTATATGTGGTCATTGATTAACATCTCTGATCATTGGATCACATTTATGGCCATTGGTCAATGTTTGTGGTCATTGATCACCATATGTAGTAATTAAATTACATGTTTAGTGATTGATCAATATCCATTATCAATTATAGCATCTGTTAATCATTGATTAACGTCTGTGGGCATTTATCAACATCTGTGATTAATGAACAATATATATTACCAATATAAACATATGTGGTCATCGATGAACATCTGAAATTATTTATCAAAATCTGTGGTCATTGAATCATATTTTTGGTCATTGGTCAACGTTGGAGGTCATTGATCAATATCAGTGGCCATCGAATCTCATTTTTAGCCATTGATCAATATCAATTATTTAATTATAACATTTGTGATAATTGATCAACGTCTGTGGTCATTGATCAACCTCTGTGATCAATGAACAATATCTATGACCAATGATCAAGATCTGTGGTCATTGATTAACATCTGTGATCATTGATTAAAATCTGTGATTTTTGTTAAACGTCTATGATAATTGCTCAACTTCTATAATCATTGATCAACCTCTGTGGTTATTGACCAACATCTTTGCTAATTATCAACCTATGATTATATTAATGGGTCAAAAAAAACTTATTTTTATTTTTAACGTTTCTTATATGTTACATCAATATTAACATGAAGCTAAATGCTATTATTTTATGGCTTAGATTCGTTTTACTGTGACACATAAACATTCCACTGTGAAATGTAGGTAGAATTGAACATAGACCATAAATACATTTATGGGTAAAATAAAACATTTACATATTTATTCAGTATTGTAAGATACAAAAAAAGAACATTATATGCAGTTTTTGAAATAGAAAAAATTATGACACGTTTAAGTTTTTATATATTTTTTTGTTTATAAAATTATCTTACATTTATGTTAACAAACACTTGCTGATATTTTCATGTAACATTTATTCAAAATATAAGATGTCTGAATTATATTATGAAACTGTAATGACTTCATTTAAATAATGAAAATACAAGTATATAACATATGTTATATTACCAAAATTAAACTGTGTATATATATAACATATTAGTAGTAAATATAATGTAGTATTAACTGTTACATAAATGTAGTATTAACTGTTACATAAAAAAAACAATGTATTCAATATTTCTTCCACTTGCTAACGTTTTTTGTAAAAAAATACCCGTATTTATTTCACCATGAAAACAAATTATAAATATGCAATATAAGAATCGATGTTGAACAATCGATAAGATCAATATTTCAAATAATTATTGCCAATCCTTAGGCGTTCAGAGCTGACTCATAAAGCCATGGAATCAAGATATGCACGTCCATAACAATTTGTTGAAGGCCTCTCGTCTCTTAGAGTTCTTGTGGGCGGCCATTGAGGAATTATTTATTGCGGATGCCTCTATGCCACATAAGGCAACTCTACTGTTAATCGTTGCACCAGGCAGATGTTCAGCGTCCCACCACTGGTCCAAGTTTGATCTTTGTACCTAACAGAGGCGGACGTATGACAGATGTTTTCTTATATAATATAAATTTATAAACAGATGAGATGAGACAGAAAAACTTGCATATAATGTTCATATAGATACATAAAAATTACTTGTACTTGTAGCTATTTTAATGACGACCTCCGTGGCCTAGTTGATAAGACACTTGTCTTTGAACTTAGTGATTGCGGGTTTGATTCCCGTTTAAACCCAGATTTTCTTTAAAAAGTATTCGAGTCTGATTTTCACTTAAAGCATCTTTAATATCTTTCTGATTGGTTGGACCAAATTGCTACATGGAAATAGGTCCGCCAGGTTGTACTGTATACACCGAAAGTGTAATACAATACAGTGCGTGGTCTAAGAACAATGATATACAATCGAAAAATGGCTTAGAATTGGAACGAGAACTCAAACGCAATACTAGAAAAAGCGAAACCATTTTCCTAGTAGCTTATAATGCTGGTATATTGCGTTGTTTTATGAATGTTAGTATGACTACGGGTTGTTTTGTATCAAATTTGTTTTCATGGTTATAAATTAGATAATTGTGCATTGTCGTTTAAAAAGTAGTACTAACTATAACAAAGGAAAATATTTTTTAATAATTATATAAATCAATAACCCTTTTTGTTTTAATCGTTAATAAAAACCTAATGAATGATTTTTATTATTAGAATATTTAACAATAGATTAAACTTATATGGAGTTCTACAACATTAAAGCTGACCTTTATTAAATGTTTTTTTATATTATTTATTGATAATATATTTGTTTGAACAATAAATAAGATCTATTACCTCCTAAATATTTTCAAAAAACAATCGATAATGTGATTAAAGTAAGTGTACAATAATAAACAAGCATGAAATGAACGTTAATATGCAAAAAGCACCTTACAACTTTTACTTATTCTGAGATAATTGAGAAAGCTTCTCACCACTTTGTTTCAACTTGTATGAAACAAAAAAGTAAGACGTAATTAAACACCGATTAAACAGAGTTGATATCTCTGCTAAAACAGTTTTGATATATCATTTTTCGATATTCAAATCAATGAAAATTTGTGTTTTGTGGGTTGGGTTCTTTTTGAATTTTTACATCCAAATATTATGTGAATACGATATATATTTATTTTTTACATTGTCACGTATACGTGTATGTATACCTCACGTCATATTAGGTTCCAGATCACTTTCGTAAATCGAAAATCATTGTAGCTCGAATACATGCATTTTTTTCCACTTATTTATACCAGGGGTCAGCAAACTTCGGCCCGCGGGTTAAATACGATCAGCCACCTCTTCTTACTTATTATTATTACGTTACCTTTTATTCAATAAAATTGTGGATACTTTTTCTCTGTCTTGTTATTAACATAAGTAGGCCTACCTGCATAAATATCTTCGAATTGGCCTCTTGGCCCATACGAGCCTTTAGTATTATATTTACAAAATGGTGATATACGGCTATAACTAATGCAAATAACAAACTTTTAAACTGAAAAATATAAAATAATATTTTTTTTCAAAAGACAAATAGTGACATATTAATAATACTATTATTATTATAATCCGATTCTAGTCCACTAATTACTGAATAGTGGGATAGGGGAATATTATCGTTCAGAATTCCTTTGATTCTATCTTTTGGACGACACTTAGCTACTTACGAGTATTTCATAATCCAGTTATTTGTAGGCTAGAAGATATAATTAAGCAAGTATCTCAAGTCAGAGTATGGAAGTAATTGAGATATGTCGTAAATGCGAAGTATCGCAAGTTGAAGTATCCCTATAAGAGTACTTATACGTAGAGAAAGCAAAAGTAAGGAAATGCTATGCTTTGAAAATCGGTCAATTAAAATTGTTAACATTTTCATGATTTATTTTATAAATGTCACCAATGAGAACACACATATATGACCAGTTCGACTCTTGAGACATCTCGTTTACAGGCCTAAAACTTTCACTATTAACTAAAACCGGAATTGTTGTTTACAAATCAAAAACCTTTTTGGGATATTTGCATGCAATGATGCCTCGTGTTAGGTCACGATAATATTCTTTAGAAATTTTCCCACACCATATTCAACTTGAATTATAAAGAAAGGTTATTTTTTTAAAGAGTTCAATTTATAATTACTTCTCACGAAGATATAATTTATATTTTCCCTAGAACACTTTTATTTTTAAAATTATGTAACAAATATGTATTTATTTAAATTAATTTAGAAATAAGCAGCGAAGTAATTACATAAGGTATTAGATTAAATGTGGGAGAAAAAAAGACAAATTATCAAATTGTATAATATATTTATTCGAGAAATGAATTAGTGTATATTAGGTTTTTGAGTGGGTTATTCAAATAAATATAGTTGGTATATCAATGCAAAAACTATAATATTGTGTTATTTTATAAGTTTGAAAAAAAAACGAGAAGAAATTAATTAGATAATATATATCGGGCTTATAAAAATGTATAGCATACTTTTAATTTGAATACAAAAATACCTAAAACAAATAAATGCTTAATATCTTTGCCAAAAGAAATGTGTTTAAAACGCTTAAATTACTATATTAGTATAAGAATGAATTAAGTTAAGTGAGGAGAAATATTTACAATTATATTTTTAAATATAATATTGAATATTTTTTTTAAATGAACTATAAATATTAATGTGTTTACCGTTGGTTTTCTTCAGGTGGAGACGACAACATATCCAAGTGTGACCGAATATCCTTTGGATAACACCGTAATCCCTGGCTATTCAGAAAAGTCAGAGAACACAAGAAAGGATATCCCTTCTGACACAAAGCCGACATTTTTCCCGCGCAGGACAACAAGCCGTTTCAACTTCAAATCAGAACAATCCCGAAGGACCACAACTTCGAGCACTACGGAGGCAACCACCACCCAACTAAATAGATTTTCCTCAAATCTCCGAAGGAGACCGACATTTGAGAGGCGAAGATTGACGACATCCTCTTCAACAGCCGAACCAAACACGACTGAAGCGGAGAATAACACCACAACTACCAGGCCTAAAAGACTATACGTGAGGAAGTATTTCAGCCAAAGGAGTGGGGCCAATAATGGTGAGTAAACTGGTTTTTGTATTTTTACTCTGTTCATAGTCTATGGTCACGTTCACAGCACTTGTCTCTGCATATTTTCCCGCCTTTATGCGGATGACGTTGATTGAGTTTATAATCCGGCTAAGTTGAATTATTTAATTATAAAATTTACACAGTATTTATTTGTGATATGCAAATTAACACGATGTGTTAATATTTTTTATTAATTTTAAGGTTGTTGAGTAATTAAATAATGTTCTATATTATACGAAAAACTGGTTGAAATAATTTATCTTCTTTGTTTTGTTAAATCGTAACACAGTTGGAATTCTTGTATTGATTATATAATATGGAACACGTGCCAAAAAACAAGATTGATAGTGATCGATTGGAATATGTATATCCATTTGTTTTGTTTGATCCATCACTTTCTTGTTCAGTTGTTCAAATGAAGAAACAATGAAGCGAAAATAATAATGGATCAAAGATTACATGTTATTTGAAAAATAATTATATAGGTTGTTTACTAAGTTTTCGTTTTATTTTGATATTTTGTTTGTCTTTTATGTTTTTTTTTCTTGCATAACATATATAGTTAATTTTGAACATTTTATTCATTAGTCAAAGACTAAGATTTTATCTTACTTTTTACTATTATAGAATTCAAGTTAAATGATATGTAAACCGTTCTGAAGGGTGGAGTTCAAGTTGTTTTTATAGTAAATAAAACCTTTAATTGTATTACACTGCAAAACATTATTTATTTATTTCATGAAAATATGACTTATTGATTTGAAGCAATTTCTTCCAATCGACCAGTTTTTGTTTCATAATGATTATTAATATCCATGATCGTGACTTGTATGTATACGAGAACACAATTTAAGAAAAACTAATAAAAATAAATATTTAAGAAAATAAGAATTAGTACGGAAATCGCACGGGAGTTAAGGACGAGAAATATTTTGATATAAATAATGTTTCTTTAGTTTATTCTTAAATAGCGATAAGGATGAAGCACGTCTGATTGAGCAAGGAAAAGTGTTCAGAAGCCATGCCGAAGAAACCGCAAAATATTATGTGTGGAATGATGTGTGATGCAGTCCTTCCGAAAGGATTCTGCCGTCACCACATCGGAGGAAGACTCCGTGCTCAGAAAGAAAAACAGAGTACTGCTCGGATTGTTCAACCCTTCAATGATGGTTGACAAAACGTGGAGATTTATTTGCTGTCTTTTTTTAAGTCATTGGAGTTTGACACGATATTCGGATAGATGCTCACGTTTTGAAGCCTCTCAAGTATATCCAACAACTTCTCACTAGCGTAGAGATCGAATACTCCCAAAGTCAATTAGGAGCAAAATGAGGCTTTGGGTAAATCTAGCAAGATTCTGCTTTGCCTTTCCATCCTAGAGAAAAACAGTAAAACATCTATTTTCCTAGTTTGACATCCTAAGGAGATACCATAATTTGATTTGCATTGACTTATTTTAATATATAAATTGTAATTCCACCTTGTAAGGTAACGTATATATACATATAAAGAGGATCTTTGCTCTCAATACAGATGTTAAAATGTCAAAACATGCTCAAGCTCTTGATCTATTGTTTAAAGATCGTGAGAAGTGGGTCCAGATGCATTATTTAATCGGACATTTTTTGCAACATAAATTTTCATTGTTTGATAAAAAGATAATAGTTATTTATATCATCAAATTACTTCATTGCAGAATTTACAATAATTATTGTTTAAATAATTTTTAATTTTAATATTGATGTAGCTATTTTTTTCAACCATTGTTTATGCAAAATTGCGTAAGAAAAAATGTTATTTAAATATATATAAGGCGCTATTGTTTGATGAAGTGTGCGATTATTTGTCCTAATTTAAAACAATATTTAGTTTTTTGAAAAAATATTTATTAATGATGGTCGATTATTTACGAAAAATATTAAACTTTTTATATTAATTAAAAAATACAAGTAATGTTACTTTTAAACAACGAGGCGTCTAATTTAAATTATAAAATAATTTTAATGTTACACCATTTATTAAAGTATACAATAGTACAGTGCAAAAATAAACACATCAATGTATCAATAATTTTAGTTATAAAAAAAAGAGTAAACCGTGGTTAAAAATAGTAAGTTATGAATTATTTAACATGAAAATAAACTCATGAATCATGAAAACAAAACTTATAAATGTGAGTGACATTCAAATTGTTATTTTAATAACTTAGACTTGAAAAAAATGCGTAATTATGGGTACGTTTTGATTTATAAATGAAAATAAAATGTGCCTGGTAACGTTTGCGTTTGTTTTATCGGTAAAATCAGTTAAACTTTCGGAATAAATAGACTACGTATTTGTGTTACATCCGTTACAAAAGTAACTCTCACAACTTGCAGTCTTGATATTCAAGTGTTGCGAAAAGCAAATCTGATGTCGTGGGAACACGTTCTCTGAGTAGGTTGGCACAAGGTACTTTATTCCTTCACACAGTGTTCAAGATTCCCACAGGTTTTTATGTAACCAGTTGCCAAACAGTGTGGCCAAACAAAAGCGTCATTTCTTTATTATATTTTTTTTTTCAAAAATGCTCATTAACTTTCTAATTAAATTAAAAATAATTGGCGGTGTAAAGAATTTGATTTTTTTGGGAAATTCTGAATTTGTTTTTATTTATTCAAATTGAAGAAATATATATATATATATATATATATATATATATATATATATATATATATATATATATATATATATATATATATATATATATATATATATATATATATATATATATATATATATATATATATATATATATATATATATATATATATATATATATATATATATATATATATATATATATATATATATTAATATACGAGTATATATATATTGAGTATTTATACGAGTATATATATATATATATATATATATATATATATATATATATATATATATATATATATATATATATATATATATATATATATATATATATATATATATATATATATATATTGAGTATTTTGCCACGTTCGCTTCAATACATAATTATTTATTGATATTATATACATACGTAGTTCTTACTATTATTTATGTGATATACTTTGAATGGTTGTAGCAAAATATTAAACATAAAAATATATATTTTTTAATAATACTTTTCAGACTGAATATCAAAAATATCTGCACACATCTTAAGTAAAAATGCAATGTTTAACTTATAATTACCACTTAATTATTAATTAAAACAAGTATCTATAGGGTTAACTATGATTTTGACGAACCTTTATTTCTATTCTATAATGACCAAAGTAATTTGTACAATTGGGAGACTAAAATATAATACCTATATATTTTCTTTTTACAAACCTTATACACATGACGAGCTTTCAATATTGCTAAAATTTGAAATATTGTAAATGAAGGATACATTTTTTATTAATTTTATATCCTTGTTGTATTATTGCATTGAATTAGATTTTTTTCATTTCTTCTAATAACTTTATTTAAAATTGTCTATTGGTTTGTAAAGGACCGGAACTTGATAATTACCATACAATATAAAGAGGAATATTTTGAAAAGTTGAACGTGTCTAAATATCTCTTAGGCTATTAACCGCTCCAGTAGATGGCGGAAATTGTGTTATCTTTTCGTATGAATCAAACGTTTGCGAATTTTCGCGTTTCTTTTTACACGGTCGTATTCGTCATTATTTTGCTTTCATATTTTTCATGAAATTTTGAATTAGAATTTGAATCCTTGACCTTGAATCCTTGAATTTTTTTTATGTATGAAATATAAAACCATTGATTCCTAAGAGTTTAAAATTTCAAAAATAAATTTTCTATGACTTTAAGCTTGATCAAAATGATATTCAAAGTATTGCCACATTGAGTTGTCTTAAATGATGACCATCGGGTTTTTTTTATCGCCCTGAGAACGAAGGTTGCAACGCTTTCAAAACGTCGGTGATTATTTAAGTCAACTTAATATGGAAATAACTCCGAAAAAAATTTACTAATAGTAGGAAAAAGCCGTGAAATCTTCGAACATTTTTTTTATGGTAGAAAAATACTATAACATAAAAAAAAACATTTTTTTATTTATTATTGTCATGTGTAATAATAAATAAAAAAAATGTTTTTTTTTTATGTTATACAATAGTATTTTTCTCATTTTGTCGCATTTATATATGCAAAAATGAACCCAATCGACAAAAAATATTTCTGATAACTTGAAATTTAGTGATAGCATACTCGTATATCATACCTGTTTGTCCATTAATATCAAACTAATTAAATTGATATTTCATAGTAGTGATATTACTTAAATTATTTCGGAATAGGTGACTTTTGTCTTTTTTTGCATACATGGGTCCAATTGTGTAAGAATAACGAAATTCATTTAAAAAAAATACTATTAAGGTATTTCATTTTACTGTGAAGCTTTTTAAAGTCTCTAAAGTTCGCAGCAGGTAATTTATTTACCACTTGATATTATTTAGAAAAAGTATGATACTAAGAATTAAATATGTCGTTGGAATTAACTGAGTTTTTCAATGTAGGTACTATTTTGCGTTAATTCTAATTTATCATTTTTACAAATATCATATTGATGAGCCTATTTTATGTGATTTATTAGATCATGTTTCGAGCTCAAGAATTATTTTGAAATTATCATTTTAAATATATTTTTATTTTAGATTTAATATTACGCACCATTAAGAATTCCCGTAACTTACTATTCCACGTATAACCTATTGAATTTAACCATGCTCATATATTACACATACGTATCACTTCAAGTATTGTTGAAACCAAAAATAATGTAAATTGTTAAAGCTTTCAAACAAAGAAAATAACACGTATGTATAATGCGTGACGTTAATTTTTAATTGTGAGAATGAAACCCGTACCCCCCAGGTTGGAAGACAGGCATCTTACCATTTATACCAAGGAGGTCGTCATATAAAAGATTTTTTTAACTATAAATTAATTAAAAAATATTTTGTCCATGGTCATAGGTCGTAAAGAAATGCTGTCATTTTAAAACTCGGGTTTATTTTATTCAAATTGTTTCAAACAATACGTACTTTGCGAGGTTTCGCGTTTATTTTACCGATCGTTCAAATCGAATCACGAATGACGACCGTTGCTGGTTGTACTTCTCCATGTTATGTATTTTCTTGCATGGCTTCACACTAGAGACGATGATTTGCTCTATATTTTCTTATCTCCTGCCACGCACGAGAGGGTATTGTCTTTAGGTAAGTAGGCGTAACGAATAATGCTGGGTTATTAATACAAGCGTCAATACGTTCGTCTTACCGAGATAAATGTTTGTAAGCTGTCGTGTCGGAAACTTTCTACAATTAGTGTTATCTTAAATTGTTTATTTCACCTAGGCATTACGTGTTTACGTCTTATTTTATACATATAAATGTATATTAGAAATGACATATTATTACACGTAATGAATCACTTCCGTATTCTGAAATATGTAACTCAGAGGCATATTTAATTTATATTGAAAGAATGACAACTACCCTTAGGTACCCTGAATTGATTATCAGGACATATTTAAAAGAACGGCCAGGACACAGTTCTGTCTTAGGTCCCAGTAATCCAAACT
The DNA here is from genome assembly GCA_949825065.1 of Odontocerum albicorne. Lineage (NCBI taxonomy): Eukaryota > Metazoa > Arthropoda > Insecta > Trichoptera > Odontoceridae > Odontocerum > Odontocerum albicorne. The sequence continues at coordinate 19,139,847 of OX463847.1, read as the reverse complement.
TATGCTTTAAAAGCACTGGCATAGACACGAAACTCGTTATTTGTAATTGTACGCGTAAGAAAAATATTCGCACACGTCTGGTGCATTTAACTATTTCTATAAAATGAACCTTTTATCGGATTGGAACTTTTTTTTATTGGGTATCAGTAATCAAATCCGAAAAACCTGGATGGAATTCAAGTGTCTTACCAACTAGGTCACTGAGGCTGCCTGTTTGAAAACTACTTGTATCTGATGAATATTGCGTATTTATTTATGTAACAATTTCATGCAGCCATTCATATTTCGAATTTATATTTTGCAACATTTCTTACAATCAACCAGCTTTTGTATTGCATTGATGGTATTCGGCATATTTGAACATATCAAACCTCGAAGAAAATAAAGATTTAGGATGGGGAAGATTTTGAGAAAAACTTTTTATTTTTGAGATTTTTCTTTGAAAGATAACGTTCCAAAAACTAATTCAATGCTTGTGAAAAATATTTGGCGACTTAAATGTGATTTGTTAGAATACGTCATATTAAGAAAATATGCATTTTCATTCGAAATAATTGGTTTTTATTTAAACTTCTAATTATTGATTTTATTAATTTTAAATCCATGAAAATACAACTTTTTTGTTTTTTTTTTTATCGAAAAAACCATATCTAAAAGAAGTTAAGATTACTGCTATAGTTATAGATTTTGATCGCTTATTTCTTGATCATAGTAAGAAATAATGCATTTTTATCAGAAATATTTGGTTTTTATCGGAACTTCTAATTATTGATTTAATTAATGTTAAATCCATATAAATAAAACTTTTTCGTTTTTTCATTGAAATACACATTTCTAAAAGGAGCTGAAATTACTGCTTAAGTTATAGATTTTGATCGCTTATTACACGCTTCACGCCGCAAATCAGAAGCAACCTAGATTTTCGCAACATATTTATCTTCAGCAGCACATTCGTTTTGGCTCATTATGACGAATTGTAATGATCGCATGAGTCAGATTTTTACAGAATCGGCCATTGTGTTTGGCAGCTGCGTTCCAGGGCTATCGTGTTATTAGCTGTAGAAATGTTATAATAACCGGTGATATTTGAATTTCATAACTGGGACGAATCCATGCTGCACTTGCTGTATTGGCAAGTCCAAGGTCGGAAAATGTTTTCATTCTTTATAACCTAACAAAGCATATACTCATTTTTCCTTCCAACAGCGTATATGTATATGCTTTGTTTGGTTACAAAGATTCATTCTTTATAACCAAACAAAGCATATGCTCATTTTCCCTTCCAACAGCGTATATGTATATGCTTTGTTTGGTTACAAAGATTCATTCTTTATAACCAAATAACGCATATAACATTGATGTATGTGAGTGAAACGTAGACTTAGAAAATAAATAAAAGAAACCGAGTAAAATGAAGTGAAATGTATGCTTTGAGAAGAATACGTGATTTTTCAATGTATAACAAAGTAAGAAATGCAATTACCTATTAAGGGTGAATGTGAACTAAAAACTGTATTAAATAGGGTTAATTGAAGTTCAACAAATAAACCATATTCTAATTTTAACCCTTCTCACAGCGTATTTGTGCCAAAATTGATGTATGGGATGATGATTTAGAGGTGCATGACTGCGCGGTAGCTCATTGGACTTCCGTGCGGAAGGTCGCCAGTTCGAACCCCGAATTCGTTACTCCCCTCGAATGACAAGCATTTTTTCCGCCTTGTATTCGGGGTTATGAGGATACACATGAGTTCAGTCATATCTATTCTTTCAAAAAAGAAAAGAAAATGCAGGTGTACTCCAATCGTCTCATTTCGGCGAGGGGATTCACGACCACGAGATCCAGCAACGACGATGTATGGGAGTGAAACGTGGATGTTGAAAATAAATTAAAGAAACCGAGTAAATGCAGTAAAAATACATGCTCTGAGAAGAATATCTGATGTATTAGTGTATGACATATGTTAATAAGAAATGTAATTATTAAGGATGAATGTGAACTAAAAACTGTATTAAGTAGCGTGAAAAAGAACACTTTGAGGTGGTGTGAACATTTAGCACGAATGAGTAAATACTTATTAAACAAATTTATAATGCAAGGAGTCATGGTGGAGGACGACCGAGAAAAGAATGAGTGAACCATGTGAATACAATTTGAAATAAAGAACGGTGTAAGGAGTAAGGGAAACATAAAAGTATGAGTAGTTGTATCAATGTGGAGGAGGCGTAGGATGTATGTCGTGATAGAAAAGTTTGGCGTTCTGTTCTCTCTTCCTACCCCAAAAATAGAAGTGTTGTGATGATGTGCATAATTGGTCCCTCTCTTATTCACTCAATACTTTTTAAATATCGTGATAGCTAACTAGGTGACGTCCATGGGCGAGTTGGTAAGACGCTTGTCTTCCACCCGGATGTTTCGCGTTCAGTTTCTAATTGTGTCCAAAATATAAAACAAAACATATGAGTTCTAGTCGGATTAGAGTTTGTGCGGTAACAATATTTACACGCGTTATACAAATGCGAGTGTCGTTAACTTTCCATATGTGATAGTATTGCCAATACGTATGATGATAAATCGATTAATAAATCTGATAAGAATGGCGTCTCCCAGCCGTGCTCTTCGTCATACCTGCATCGCCAATGTGGATGTGTATGATGATTCCATACCAATAAGCAACGAATAAATATTTCAAGGCGCAAGAATGATCACCTCGCCTTTAAAAAGACTCATTCATTTCCGTGTCCGAACCATTAGTTGTGTACTGATATGTGTATATTTATTCACAAATTTTTGTTTAATATGCTGGACAATTATTCACGCTATTTTGAATTAAGTGTTTTCGGTATTATATTCACGAACGGAGCTGTTAAGAGCATCACTATTTTTCGCACACGGAATGACCTTGTTGAATGAATTTTCTGATACCGATATCTTTGTAGATAAATTTAGGATTAAACTCCTTAATACACTTTGTAGGTATGACTGTGTCACTTTACAGGAAAACATTAATAACATTGTACCTTTTTTTATTTATTTATTTACTAGAGTGATATATAGTAAAAATATTTACCAAAGGCTATATCTACATATCATACAAATTTATATCTTATAAACTAATATGATTTATGTATTATAATTATGAACTAACTTAATTTTAATTTCCTAAATGTCATTTTATTTTTAATAATCTTAATATATAATTACTTAAAAATAGTTAATACTTACATATTACTAATAACTAGATAACAATTCTTACAACTAATTATTTAGCAAGTACATGTCCACTCGTTCAGGCTACTTGCATTCCATCACACTGACTCAGACTTGATCCTCCCAGCTAATACTGTAGGTGGACTAGTCAGGCAACAGATAATGCTTCGGGAGCCTGTGCTTATAACGGAAGGGTAGGTCGGATTTACTCTCGTAAGCCCCCAGGGCAGTGATTAAGGGATTGCTGGACTAGTCAGATGATGAACATTGTGTCTGTTGTCATTATGCTATATTTAAGACTTGATATATTTTTAGTGTTATTTGATATACTAGGTAAGTCCAGAAAGTAAGTGTACTGAATTTTTGTAGGTTACGTAGGTTTTGTAGGTTACCGTAGTACATATGTAAGCTATTTTTCGACAAAGTCGCCATTCCTCTCAATGCAGGTGGTGAAGCGGGGTATCAACTTTTTGATACCTTCCTCGAAGTAGTTTCCCGCCAACTCCTCCGTCCACTTCTCCACCTCCTCCTTTACCTCCTCGTCGGTTGAAAAGCTTTTTCCACCCATGTGCAGCTTCAGGGAGGTAAAGAGATAGTAATCTGAAGGTGCTAGGTCAGGAGAATGCGCGGGATGGTTCAGGACATCCCATTTAAACGAGGCGAGCAGTTCCTTCGTGGCGTTGGCCGTGTGTGGTCTGGCATTGTCGTGCAGCAGGTAGACTCCCTTTGTCAGCATGCCTCTCCTCTTGTTCTGAATCGCCCTCCGCAATTTTTTTAGGGTCTCACAGTATCTTGCAGAGTTGATGGTCTCCCCTTGAGGCATATATTCAATTAAAATTATGCCTTGACAGTCCCAAAACAATTTCGTCAGTCACAATTGAAGGTCTTCCGCTCCTCTGATCATCATGCACAGACGTACGACCGTTTTTAAACTCGCGACACCACTTGTACACACTCGTACGATTCATAGCTTTATCACCATATGCAGTTTTCACCTCATTATAAACCTCAACCGGAGGTTTTCCCTTCCAAACGAGATAACGGATGACGCCGCGTATTTCGCACTTGGGGGGGAGATTGGATTTACATTTTTCACGAAACGTGTTGTCGCGTCGACACTTCTCAACGTACTGACCTCGAATCGGTCTCGTTGCGGAGGGGAAGGGTCAGGCTACACGGAAGTGTAGCCAACATGTCGAAAATAAAATCCATCCAATCGTGAGAGCCTCAGTACACTTTCTTTCTGGATACGCCTCGTATCTGCCTTAAATCTGTATTAAATGTAAAATTAAAATCTTTCGCATCAATGAAATCTTGACTCGAGCACGTTGTTCCGATGTCCTGTATAGTTTCACAACCACATTCAATGATATTTTTGTTCAACAAACCCCATCTCTAGATTTACCCTGCTTTACATCTGGTACCCTGTCTTAGAAAAAAAACTGTACTTCGATACTCAAAAGCTTCGGATACCCAAAACTTACACAGTAATACGACCCATTATGCTTCAAGCTGGGTGTGGAATTCATAGTATTTATCATAATCTCGCAATAACTTGATTATTCCACTGTACAATACCCAAAACCCACACAGTAGGTAGAGCAAACAACCCATTATGATTCAAGCCGGGTGTGGAATTCATAGTAATTATCATGATTATTCCACTGTACAATCAGAAGTTAAAAAGTCAGCAGTTAAATGTAATTTTCTTGCATCTTTAAGTCAGGCAAACATGGATTGGTGACACCATTAAATATACTGCCGCAATCTGGACTTGATCAATCCTACAAATCGAAAATAATTATTAAATTAAATATTTGACCAACAAATTTATGTAATAAGCTCCAGTTAAAAGATTGATTAGGATGATGGTGATAATAGATACTAATCATGTTTGATTGACCGACTGAAATCGATTTCGTAAAAAAAATACCCGCGCGTAGAACACGCTGTTCGCAGGTGTTCTGTCGTAAATTGACCTTAACTCCATTACGACAACCTTTTTCGATCTTGTAATAATTGTATATTCACATTATTTATAACAAGCATATCGCAATGTCGACCTCTAAAGGCAAACTCGATGGTATGTCTGGAAGGCAATAAAATTTTACGATTAAGTGTTAATTATCAATTGCTAATAAATGGATACACAGTAGCTGCTCTTAATTAATGGTTCAAATTTTTGCTACTGTTAAAAGAGTTGTAAAAATAAAAAATGATCATTAAATAATGTATTTTTCTTCATATTGATAATGTGTTTTTGGTACAAGGTCTTTCGGAGTTTATACTGCGTTTTCGTGGCTCTAAGTGCCGACGTTTCGAACGTATTATAACTCCCATTTTCAGGTTTCAATTTCACTTTCAGTGGATATGTTTTCTGAAGGTTATCTTGAGGACAGCACTTAACAACTTTTTATTCACCACAGCTTTTCCCTCATCCACATGTTTTGTGTTTATCCCTTTCCATTATTTCTACAGACTACTTTTTGTTCACACTCCATTCCTTAAAACTATAAATATTTATTCCGTTAGTCTTCCTCAATTCATTTGTTCAAATTTGGTTAAACTATCTTCAGTCTTAACTCTACTTATTACATCAGCTCTTTTACAAGGATAACTGTTTGTTTTGACTCGATATTTTTTGTGAAAAATAACTTCCATTAGAGAGTCAGAAGACATAAAGCCTACAAAATGTTCAAACTTTTGCACTTTTTTTTTGTGGACTAAACATTTTAGTAGATGGGGGTGTTGTTATGTGTCATGTTAAGTTTATTTAAGAGTTAAAGTACACTTACTGGAAACCTTGACTAAACTTTCCACATTGAATATGAATCACCTTATTTCGATTAAACGCTTTATATCTATTGTGTAGTTAATTTTATCTCATGTAATAAAAAACTTAAAAATTAAACATGGACGTGGAATAAAATTTATAGGAGCTGAATAAATGCTATAGAAATGCGCACATTGAGGAGAATGCGTGGGGTGATAATGTATGACAGAATACGGAATGAAGTGATAAGGAATGAATGTGAACTTAAAGCTGATGTGTTGAATAATATGAAGAGGAATACGCTGAAATGTTTGAGGCATGTAGAACGAATTAATGAAGAGAGACTAACAAAACAAATGTACAGTGGTAATGTGAGTGGAAGACGTGTGAGAGGAAGACCAAGTAAAGTATGGTTGGATCAAGTGAATGATATTCTGAAAGAAACAAACGTAGAAAATCAGAAAAGTTATGTTAGAAGGTGTATGGATGAAGAAGAGGCTAATGATATATCTCTGACAAGGACTGCCTCTCTATACTACCTGCCTACCCCATCAGGGAAAGGTGGGATAGTATATATGAATGTATGTAAAAACAATATTTGACATTTCTATATTTTAAGTATTAATGTGACAGGTGTATCATCATATAATGGCTTTGTTAACCAGTTTGATAAAGTAACTATTTAAGGAATCAATTGTCACATTAAATAAATAAACTTTATTTTTGATAAGGTGATCTATCTATTATATTTCGTCAATGTTGATCAAAGAACTCGTAGCAATAAGGGCGCTGCCTGCAGAAATATTCAGATTAAAATATCTACTAAACCTTGGTTCCACAAAAGGCACCTGTTAAAACGAATTGTGACTGTCATATACAGAATAAGTATATACCATTGACTGAAAGGAAGCCACCTTTATAAAATTCATATAAAAGAGAACCCTACATGCACGTGTGGAATGGGTGAGGAGACCCTTGGCCATGTTTTATTTATGTGTCCTGTGTACACCTCATACAATCTTGTCTCAATTATAGTATAATGTTTCCCGTTCATTCAAAATTCTCACATACTTGTACTTAATTCTTCATTAATTTATAGTCACCTATCTGAATTTATTGACTAAAACTCCTTGAATATTTAGTACCGCAGTAATATGTTTCATATTCTTTTTAAATTGTTATTGGTACAAACCATCTTCTTTATATGAAATAACGAATCAACTAGTAATAATATTTCGTCAACGGAACCGATTCCTGGCCATTTTCAAATCTCAAATTATTTTTCTTTCCATCTACGAATTAAACTCGAATTGTAAAAGTGAAAATATTTATTCAAAGTAGCATCAATCTCTATAGAGATCATTACGTTATAAGATTTAACAACAAAACCATACAGTGCTGTCAATGTATGGACAAATCTACACACGTGATTGATCACTTTGAGCTAATCTTATTGTCGAGTGAGAGAAGTGAAATGAAAGTGAACGCAACGAGACGAACTGGTGTAACATAATGCCAGAACAGGTTCTACTTAAGCAGAAAGTTCATAGGAAATGGAAACTCTGGAGTGACATTCCGATGCGGTTGACGACTGCTGATAATAATCGATAATTGCGCAATAAAAAAAAATTACTTTTATATCACTTAATATTTCAATGTAATATCATTATTAGATAACTTGATGATTAACCCATGTCATGCACGGTTATAAGAAACGTATTCTGCGATGATAATCTAAACTTGAAACTTCGACAACGGTTGGTCAAATGCTACGTTTCGTCAGTGTTATTATATGGAGTGGAATCATGGACCCTCAAAGTTGGTAGTATGACCCGACTGGAAGCATTCGAAATGTGGATACACTGGAGAATGCTACGGATACTCTGGACGGATATGGTCAGCAACACAAGGGTTCTTCAAAGAGTCAAAGTTGATAGAGAGTTGCTGACTAATATTAAAATCCGAAAGGTGTCCTATTTGGATCATGTACTTAGAGGAGAAAAGTACAAATTACTGCACCTGATCATCCAAGGCAAAATAGAGGGTCGAAGAGGTGTTTGCAGGAGGCAAATCTCCTGGCTCCGCAATATACTCGTACGTGATTGGATTGATATAAGGAGCTTTGGGGATCTTTTTCGGGCTGCCGGGGACAAAGATGCTTACCCTCAGGTGAAAGTCAACGTTGGGGGGACCTGACATGACACTAGGAAGAAGATGCATGGTTATATTGTTTTTTAATAACATTTCTGAATTGTTTCAAAACGGTTTTGGGAGACAAACAAACGAAAAATCTGTGTTTGTATTCTAAAAAAAACCAAGTTTAAAAAATTGCCCCCGAAAAATAGAAAAACGGATATAATGTTAAACGGCCATTTTAGTGTTGTATTATATTTTCATTGTTTTTCACACACACTTCACAACACTTACCATTTTTATTTTTGATGAGTTGTGACATTTCTTAAAGCGAATGTTCGCAAATAAAATACATCACAGTGTATAGTAAGTATATAAAATACGAGGCATATCCAGAAAGTAAGTGTACTGAATTTTTGTAGGTTACAATTTTTTTTATTTAAACAAAAAAATTACGTGGTTACCGTAGTACATATGTAAGCTATTTTTCGACATAGTCGCCATTCCTCTCAATGTAGGTGGTGAAGCGGGGTATCAACTTCTTGATGCCTTCCTCGAAGTAGTTTCCCGCCAACCCCTCCGTCCACTTCTCCACCTCCTCCTTTATCTCCTCGTCGGTTGAAAACCTTTTTCCACCCATGTGCAGCTTCAGGGAGGTAAAGAGATAGTAATCTGAAGGTGCTAAGTCAGGGGAATGCGCGGGATGGTTTAGGACATCCCATTTAAACGAGGCGAGCAGTTCCTTCGTGGTGTTGGCCGTGTGTGGTCTGGCATTGTCGTGCAGCAGGCAGACTCCCTTTGTCAGCATGCCTCTCCTCTTGTTCTGAATCGCCCTCCGCAATTTTTTTAGGGTCTCACAGTATCTTGCAGAGTTGATGGTATCCCCTTGAGGCATATATTCAATTAAAATTATGCCTTGACAGTCCCAAAACACGGATGCCATGATTTTCTTGGCTGAAATTGTGGTTTTGAACTTTTTGGCGGAGGGTGAAGAGGTGTGACGCCACTGTTGAGACTGCCTTTTGGTTTCAGGCGTGTAGTGTGCAACCCAAGTTTCATCTCCAGTAACGATGGAGAGGAGAAATTCATCTCCATGAAGTTTGCAGCGCCTCAAAAACTCTTGCCCGGCATTATTTATTTCGCACTTGGCGGGAGATTGGTTTGACATTTTTCACGAAACGTGTTGTCGCGTCGACACTTCTCAACGTACTGACCTCGAACCGGTCTCGTTGCGGAGGGGAAGGGTCAGGCTACACGGAAGTGTAGCCAACACGTCGAAAATAAAATCCATCCAGTCGTGAGAGCCTCAGTACACTTACTTTCTGGATACGCATAGTACATCACATACTTACTAGCTAAGAGATGCTAATATGTTATTTACACACATGCACACAAATACTGCCACGTTTTCCTAAATCTACCTCTTTCACGCACACCGTGCGCTTCTGACTTGTATACTCGCTTAGTCATTCATTCTCTGCACATGTCCAAACCATCTTAACGCTCCTTTCTGATTTTTTTTAATTAACTTAAAATATCTATGTTATTCATACATTCACGACCTCCATGGCCTAGTTGGTAAGGCGCTTGTCTCTCAACCCGGTGGTTACGGGTTCGATTCCCGTTGGAACCCAGATTTTTCTTTAATAAAATAAAGGATTTAAGTCTAGTTTTCACTTCAAGCATCTTTAATATATTTCTGGTTGGTTGGAAGACATTGCTACATGGCAATAATCCCGCCAGATTGTACTATATACAACGAACGTGTAGTAGTACAATACAATTTATTTCTGTTGTCTTCATTTCGCCTTTTTTCACACATTAGTTTAGCACTTTTTTTTTCTTAATGCACGCATCTCCACATCATTAATTTTAATTTTATCCTTCTTTCATCAAGTCCAAAGTTCCCTTCCATGCATCAAAGTGGACACCAAAACACTATAAATCAATCAGTGAGCAAGAATACTAAACATCTTACTTCTTTACAATCTTACTAGTTATTGGCAATGAAGAGAGTGTGTCCAAAGACTACAAAAGACTGAAAACTTCGCAAAGCTATAAAATTCTAAAATTTGATCTACGTTTCTTATACCTTTATACGTCAAGATGTTATACCTCACTGGTGTAATCAAAATGCTGTAAGAACTGGGTGAGTTGATTCGATCTTTAGACATTGAATTTATACATGTCAATACTATACGAGTATTTGTTTGATTCTAGTGTAATCAAAATGCTGTAAAAACTGGGTGATTTGATTTAAGTTTTTGACGTTGAATATATACATATCATTACGTTTTATCTGTCTCTGGTTTAATCAAAATGCTGTAAAAACTGGGTGATTTACTTTTTCGTGTCAATATGTATAACACAACACAAATTTTACTTAGTGCACACATCTCCACAGCATTAATTTTACTTTAATTTTTGTTCTACCAAGTCCTAGCTTAAATTTCATACTTCACATAAATTTTTCGTGTACTTTGTATATTGTTTATCGATAATTGTTAAATTTAGAAACACACCTATTATTTTCTGCTTTTTTTTTATCATGTGTTCTGTTAACAAAATATTTATTTTTCAATGTACACGAAGATATATAACTTTTGAAAAAGGCGTTGGAAAGAATGTGCAAGAATAAAAAACAAAAAAATTAAAATGAATGTTCATTCGAGAGAAAGTTCGTCTGCTCGTATATTATATTCGAGTGTTAAGCATATAAAAACAACATTATTGTATGTGTTAATGTTATCTCATAAAAATGCTTGAGGCGATTTATTATCATGAGATCAGGCAAATGCCAACACGGGCAATGTCCTCTCCTACTTGTAAACTTTATATGGTGTCAATACTATATAGTAAAAACGTCCTTCGTGTTTTATATACCAAAATATTACTTTCATGAATTATGAATGAAATCATTACTTGTTTCTTTTACATTGCTGAAATACATTTAGATGCAGGTTTACTTAAAGAAACATTGACGCATTTGTTTTTAAATAAATTTTGATGCATCTTTACTTAAAGAAATTTTTAAGCATTTTTGCTCGATGAAATTTGGTGCATCATTGCTTAAAGAAATTTAGAACCTTCTTTTTGGGGAGAAATTTTGGAGCATCTTTACTTAAAGAAAATTGAAGCATCTTTACTTAAAGAAATATGAAAACATATTTACCTTAAAAAATTGAAATATCTTTATTAAACATTTTTGGAGCATCTTTATTTGAAAAAATTTTGAGACATCTTTCTAAAAATCAATTTTAAATCATCTTTATTTACTAAAAGGAGATTGAAGCATCTTTACTTCAAGAAATTTTCAAGCATCTTCACTTGCAAATAAATTTGAAGGAGGCATCTTCACAATAATAAATTTTAAAGCATTTTTACTAACAAGAATTTGTTGACTGACATTCATTTCACAGAAATTAATTTCAAAGCATCTTTATTTAAAGAAATTTGGAAGCATCTTTACTAACCATACATTTTGCCTTGTGCCTTGACTAAGATATATTCAAAAACAACTTTATTTAAAGATATTTTGAAGCTTTTTTCAAGCAATTGTTATGATTTTATGCAAACACGGCTTATATCTAAAAACACTGTTTTGTATTTGACGACCTCCGTATTCTAGTTATTGCGACGCTTAACTTCCACCAAGGGGTTAAGGGTGGATTCCCGATAAAAAATGTCCCAATCTGGTAAAACAGTTCATCCGGCAAAAAATACTTAAACGAGCTAAAATTGTTGCTTACTAGTTAAACTTAACATTCCTACGAGTGTTACTGCATTTTCACGTGCGAGAGTAGTATTACCAACATGTGCGATGACAAACCGCGAGTTCTGTGCCTACTTCAGTGATTGTAAATCCGAAAGCCCGATTAATATTGCGTTGAACATAATATTGTCGCTTACCAGTCTGGTTTTCACTTTGGGACGCTTAACACTTTTCTGGTTAATTGGAAGAGATTGCGAAATGGTGTTTCATGACATTTAAATATCAGAATTTCAAGAGTTTTTAAAATTATGAATCAGATTATAAATCGATCATAATAATTACTGTTAGATTATCATATGTGAACACTACACATATCCGAGTACTCTACACCTAAAGCCGAATGTGTTACTATCACTCTTCAAAGGTCTCCTAAGTAGTCCGTCACCCCGTGGTATGTTTTCTCTCTCAATAATAGTGAGTTCGAATCCCTAGTTAGAACGCCCTTAAATTGACCTTTTATTATTAGTATTACCCATCAACACGTGCAAATATTTTTCCCATTAAGGATTATTACCAAATTATTTACACCAATTCGGTTGTGTCTCTCGACCTAGATTTAAAGTGGTGCTCCGAATAGGTAATTTACGCTCGCATTTTTAGTAGGCATGTGTGGTGAATTTTATATTAGCCAAACTAGAATTAAGGATTACATAATGGTTTAGTGACTTCATAATATCGATATTAGAACGCGAGTGATTTATTTTCAATCAGATAAATAAATTATGAGATCACTTGATACAACCGATTCTAGTTATTTGATGATATTAAATATATTTATGAACCGTGATATTGATGTATTCTTACGGCAATCTATTCCAGCCAACTAGAGAAGAGTTATATATAATAAAATAGAAAATTTGAATATAAACACAACACACACACACATACATACATACCATCACGCCATTTCTATGCTAGGATAGGCAGAGAGGACATTGCGCCAGTATTTCCGACATCAACACACCCACATTATTTCGCCCCATCGACACTCATACAGCTCCTTTGATTATTCTTACTTCTTAAATTTCTTTCTTTCAGTATTCACTTCACTTAACAATACTTTCCTTGGTCTTCCTCTGCCGCGACTCTCACTTGTGCTCAAAGACGCTGTATCTCGGGATTCGAACCCATTGTTATTGATAGATTAAAAATATTACAAAATAAATATATTTATAAGATTAAAAATAGGAAGGTGGTCATTGCGGCCACTACATAAGGTACTTCCACGCATCTGCATAAGTGGCAAGAAAACCATGGAGAGGAAACGAACTACAAAGAAACCTTTGTAGATCTTCCGATATGTGATAGTAATACATTCTGATTTAGGTGTAATATAGTGTATGTTGGAGCGTCCACCTATAATATAAGGATACCTATGCCTTCGGTCATATCTACTCTTTAAAAAAAAAGAAAAAAAACAAGCCGATGTACGAGTACTTCGATTGTCTCACTTCTGTGTGATATCGGTTCCAGTACAGCGGTGTAGCCGGTGAGTTTGCCGGTGTGCAAGGGCTCACTCCCTTAAAAATAAACTCCACGGCACATCTTCGATTTCCAACTAAATTGATGTTGGAATGGCGAGGGAATCCTCGACTTACGATGTCCAGCAACGATCGACGATAGTGTCCATCGATTACAATGAATTTTAATAAGACTTATCAAAAAGAGTTGTTTTTTATTGCTTCTTAAAGCTACATACACACACCGATATCTCTTAACACTTTCACGTCATAGGACTAGCGACGATGAAAGCTCTATCATAATATCTCACCCTATTGGATCGATTTGGAACAATAAATATATTTGATGAAGACGAAATTGACCTCAAAGTTTAACTTCTCTCCGAAGAAACATCCCTTAGACACAGATTTTAAAGATATAACGGATACACCCCATTAAGGGACTTGAATACAAAGAGACACTTGAAATCAATGCATATACTTCTATTCCTACCCCAATAGGGACATGGCGTGATGTTGTTGATGATGAGGAGGGGAGGAAGAGTATACTTCTATGTATGAGCGAGAGATGTAAAAGAAATACGATTAATATGTTATTAAACTGCAAAATATAATTAAATATTAGTTTTTACTTGATACAACATCCAACACGACATAACTTCGAATCCTTTCCCAAAAGTTTACTGCAGTTATTTTAAGGATGATGTTTTTCTACAGTTTAAAGCTGGAGTATAAGAAATCATTAAGCCATGATATAAAATACTATTGTATAATTTACTTAGGTCTCATTGTTCATGAGAATCTTACACTAAGTCAATATTTTAAATAATTAGAAACAAAAATAATCATCAAAATATTGCATAGAAAAATCGAGTTAAAATAAAACAAAAATTTCAAGCAATACAAATATATTTTATGCTCGATTTATTTTTGACTAAATAGAAGTCATCTATGTCGTGACCAAAAGAAGCGAATATATATGGATTTTTTGTGATATTGGAAATTGTGTTTTGTCATCGCTGTTTACCGTTGATAAAGGTGAGAAGAGATGGTTACAAGCGTGAAATCTGAATTTAACTCATCATGATTTAAATTCAACGACAGTCAATAAATACGAGTGAAAACTGGTCAATTGTGAAAGAAAAAAACAGGATTTTTTAAATTTTATACTGTTGTCTGGGCAGTATGTTTACGTGTTATGGGCTATTTGAAAGTTACACTGAAAGAAATGTAGCGTCAGGGAACAAGGTAAACAGAGCAATTAATGTAATATATAATACAACAACAGGATATATCAAAAGTAGCAATAATTACGATATATAATCGTGTATTGGTGGCCACCTTGACGCATTGCAATAAAACTGGGACTTATGTACCAGAATAAGGATAAAACTTAGATTAATGCTTTGGCGATGTGTGCACTAAGACAAATTATGAAGCGTGAATGTATGAAAAACGGTGGAATAAAGACACCCGAATTGAACGCATGCATAAAATGGATGTTTTAAATAAAATTAAGAAATGAGTTTTAAGATGGTTCGGGCATATGGAGGGTGTGAATGATAAAATAATGACTAAGTACAAGATCAGCGTGAAAGACGCAGACCGAGGAAAACGTGGCTGGATCAAGTGGACCATATGTTGAAAGAAGGTAAAGTGAGATGTAAGAACAATGGAAAATTGTGCATGATGTAATGTATGAATGTGGAGGAGGCGAAAGTTGTGTGCTTGGATAGAAAAGTTTTGAAATTTGTACAATACATACGATATATTTTCGGAGTTGAATTTCTAAATTTATGTTTCGCCTGCACGCTTTTTTGCCCTCAACAAGTTGACAAATAGTTCAACCAAGGTTTTATGGGAATTGATAGATTACTTAAATGGTTTATAAGGGGTGTGCTTATGTTTTCGACATGTGGTGTTAGCGCCAAATGCTTCGTATCACATGGATTGTAAGACACACTAATATATTCATCCTTCAGGATCTACAGGTCAAAGATAGGCTTCCAACGCAAGAAGAGATGAAGACAGTTTGAAGAAGCTTTTAGTGACTGGAAGAGTTGAGGGGCAGCGAGCGATAGGATGATGACAAGGTGGATAGATCAAATAAAAAGGATGACTAATACCGCATCAATTGTTATACTCATTATGACTTAGGACCGAGAGATATGACGACACGACGATCAGCCATGATCAACACGACTAAGAAAAAGAGAAATAAATGGTTTTTGGGAGTTGAGGTACTCAGGGATAGTCTAGATTTTGAATAATTAACTGCCTTGTTGATAAAGATCAGTAAATAGCTTATATTATCTTAATCTGTTTTGTGGAACGTCAGATCGTTTCACCTAAAATATATCCTCCTAGAATTTTGAAAGGAGTACAACACAAAAACCTTTAAAATGATATATTTCTAGAATTTTAGAGTTAATATTTTGGAAACTTATGTTCAATAAAATATAATTAAAATTCGAAACACGAAAACGAATTTCAAATAATATGCGACTCATCTTCAGGGGTACTCCGAATTGTCAGGGTTAAATATATATTTTTTCAAGTGGATGAAACAGTGCTTAAATGTTTTATTATATTTACAATGATTCTTAAACAAGTGCTCATTCAGAGTTTCTTCAGTTAATTAACTCAACTTATATTTTGATCGATAAAAATAATACGTTATAACCTTTTGGATTGTTAATATTACAAATTTAAACTTAAATTATTTAAATGATTGCTGCTGACTGGAAACCGTTACGTTCAAATTATTGCTTTAAAATACTTAACTATTAATTTTATTTGTATTCTTTTGTGTAACGTTTAGCGGAATTATTTCTATACAGCAATTTATTCCAATAAACCAGATTTTTATTTTATTATATTCTTTCCTCAGATAATTTGATATAGCGCTGTTGCCGGACCATTACGATCACTTCGGGAGCGCTTCCTAACTAGCTCAATCTATTATTTAATATTTTTTATGTTTTTATATAAGGGAGGTTGAAATACTCCAATTTCGTTAACAAGAGCGTCATTTGGATTCTTAAATTCAGATGCAAAATGGTCTAAGAGTAAACTCTGTCGGGAAGTGATCCACCAGGAATCGAATTTTGGGTAACCGCTTGCTTTGCATGAATGCTAACCGTTATAATACGACCGCTGACATAACTTGTCTTACGTACTTATTTGTTTTGATCTATGATGGATATACAAACAAAATATTTCTTTTAAAATAAAAAAAAATCAATCTCTAAGCAATAATGGTAGGACTAGAGGAATGGATTTTTTCAAAGAAAAGGGAGGAAATAAAGGTTGAAAGAGTTCTGAATAATGCAATTTTGTTCAGTTCTTACTTCAACATGATTAAGAATGGCGCACATCCGATAACTTTTGAAAGTTCGTGTAGACCGCAAATGAAAATGTGTGAAATGAGGTGTGATGTGTTGGTATACAAAGAAGTGTCTTATCGCTAGATACTGTCAGTGTTCTGAAACAAATTGCAATTTTTTTCGAACATATGAATTAGATTTGATTGTTAAAAACACTAAATAATGTTGTCAGTGATTTCAATGGGTTAAAACAAGACATCGAATGAACGTAACGGCTTCTTCGTTGTCTTATTTTAAGTGTTTGAAGTCTATTTCGAATCTCAGAAACTCCTCTAATATTGAAATATTATTGAATACTCTAAAGACGCATAAATGTTGGTGACATAAAATGTGTAAAAACCGCACGGTTGCCTGCCTCATCGCATTCGTAATCATTGCATAACTTTCACGTTTGGGGCATTACCTGTATTGGTAATACTCGTTGCTTGGCAGTTCATTGCTCAACCTGCCAATTGTCCTAAGCCACTACGGCGTATGTTTTAAGATTCACGCAACGTGAATTATTGCGACGTGAGATGTGATGTGTCCGGAATGACGGAAAGTAGGACGTGGGTTTTGATTTACCTTTTTAAGTATAATTCAAAACTATCAGATTTTTTTGTTTGTCCATATTGGTGCATACAGTTTTGAAAGTAGGTGGTTTTGTGTATCTTGCAAACTCGACCAATATCACAAGTTAAAAAAAATAATAAGTGCAAATTTTTTAAAATTTATTAATAAACGATACAATTACCTTATAACAAAAAAAATAGTACTGAGTGAATAACAAAAGATATCATGTGGTCGTGTAGTATCCATGACAGCCTCCGACGACTTACCCCTATCCATCTCTGCACTCCGCGGCTCGAAGGGCAGTTGTCAAGGGTAGTCCAGTTGCGTATTTCACTTAGTCAGTCCAACGCATTCGATTCTTCCTCTTGTGCGTCGTCTTTCCACGTCTTCAATAACCACAAACCTCTTCAAACTATCTCCTTGGCCACGAGTAATGTGCCCAAAAAAATGGAGAACTCGTCGAAGGCATGTTGTCGACAATCTGTCGGTGATTCTCAATTATTCGTGAATATAGGCGTTAGTTCGCCTTGATGTCCGCGGAATTCGTAACATCCTTCTCCAGCACCACATTTCAAACGCATCTTTGCTACGTCAAATAGACAGAATATATTATATACAGAAAATCATAAAAGGCTCTCATAAATCTTGATCCACATCCATGCATACGTTATCATGCTAATCCAACATTGTCTCCGACTTTCTACATTTCCTTCTTTCAAAATATAATTCACTAGATCCAAACATACTTTTCTTGGTCCTCTTCTCACACGCCGTTATTCACATTTGCAGTTCATATGTTTTGTTAGTTTCTCTCCATTCATTCGTTTCACATGCCAAAACCATTTCAAGGTGCTATTCTTCATATTACTCAACACATAAGTCTTAAGTTCACATTCATCCCTAATTAGTTCATATCCTCAATGCACGCATCTCTATAACATTTATTCGGTTCCTCTCAAACAGAATACAATACGAACATAAATAATAACTATAAAACCGTAACTATGATAACAATTAATGTCACACACGGTCGTCAATACAGGATTTTTTATATTCCTTCGTTTATTGTAATCATGACGCAACATTACAGACGATGGTTTTCAAAATATTTGCTGGCATCTACGAAATTCTGAATACAACTCAGGAGTTCATTAGTGAGAACTTACGTGGTTTAAGCGAAACCCATTTATTCGGATTCCCTTTTTATCTCTTTAAAGATTTCTAAACATATATTTTAGCAAGTCAATGTACAATTTGGGGGAGATGTGTAACCCTGATTAACGCACTTGTTAATATAAAATTTGACTACACAATACTACAGTTCGTGTATTACTATATATGTTAGGTATAAGTCGTCAAGTAGATGGCTGCATTGATGATCTAAACACTGGCACCAAGTTGCTTTATAACGAAAATTCAGGCATTACTTGTTACTGAAAAAAACGTTTTTATAAATTTTTACAGAGCTACTCGTCAGCAGAGCAAGTGCACACTATTGTAGTATTTGTACAGTATTGTACTTCTTGTTATCAGTAAAGTTTGATTTCATATGTGCTTGACTCATCCCTACTTAATTTACGAAATGGGCTTAAAATCTGAATTGTTCGGGAGCGATTACCAATAATTATTTTGGTTACGCAAAAAATAACTACGAGTAACATATATAAAGATTTTTTCATTATATCTAAAAAAAGTGCCTTAATTATTCTAGATTACAATCTATATGGACGATACTAATATAACTCGTTTCAAAGTTGATTGAAGCAGTAAAGAAAGTTGCTGTTACCATAAATTCATCAGTATTATTAATAAAACATAAAAGGTGTGACAGGATTACACATATGGAAATGTGACTCATGGAATTTTAATTGAAAAAAGCCTACGCTGTTTAATAATGGACGACTTTGTAAATAATTAAAGTAATCTTTATGATAAATTTTATTTAAAAAATCGGTCTAAATTAAACGGTTAATGCTACTTGTACAGAAAAAATACTTGTCTTAAATATGTCATATCGTTTCAATAGTTATACTTTTTAGCTTCAATATCCATAATATAGTGATTTTGTCACAATTCGGACCAATTGCTAAGGGAAAGGTTTCAACAATATTTCCAAATAAAAAAACTTTTTTTTTTCCATTTTCAAAAATGATGATTATATGAAACCTAGGATATTGGTGTATCAGTTTGTTTCTAATCAAAGAATCGTACCCTTTTACATAGAAAAAATACGTAGAACATTCCGTTGTTCTTCTTCTTGAATAATGACCGTGAACTCCTATATATGTTATGATATGAAGGAGTATACGCCAGTGCCAATATATGAGAACATTCCGTTGAAAAACAAATTGGTCCACTAATGTATTTTTTTGTTTAAAGTGACGGTGCTCGATGATACTTTTCTTTGTTTTCTTTTTGTTTTTGTGATTCAAATTCTAATTATGATTTAATTTAACGATACTCGAATTGATATGAAAATGCGTGCAGCAATACAGTAAAGATATTGAAAAAAGGAAATCGCATTAGTGAAATATTTGTAACTTTTACAATGATTGCATAAAATTGTTACACTTAAATGATACTTACGCAATTACGAATAACACAACTTCGTGTGAAAATATGGGCACATATTTACTAATCTTTAAGATGCATAAACAAAAAGACTTTCCTTTTTGTCAACTAGAGTAATTTGTCGTCCCTGGGAAAATTTATTTCAAATGATTATTTCGTGTTTCTGTAACGGTAAAGTTTGTTCTCAATTTAGGGTAATGTTCGCACGATATTATAAAAAAGGTCTGAAATTTCTTAAATCAGAAAAAAATACAAATATATCAGAATTTGCAGTTCATATACATCATGTTCTAATAGACAATTTGCTAATGAATTTATTTATGTCATACGAGACGATCTCCGTGGCCTAGTTGGTTAAACGCATGTCTCCCAACATGTTTGATTTCCGTCGGTACCTAATTTAAAAAAAAAGGTTATTGAGTATTTTACACTTAAGGCATCTTTAACATATTTCTGGTTGATAAGAAAAGATTGACACATGATAATAAAATCGTTAGGTTGTACAGTATACAACAAAAGTGTAATACTATGCAATAATACTCGTACAATAATGTTCAAAACCTGTAAGGGGTTGTGGTTTAACGGTTAGCATTCATACTTGCGAGTAGCAAGCTGGCGCCCATGGTTCGATTAATACCTCTTTAACACTATTCTGATTGGTTGCCAAGCCGACAATTCAGCCTCTAGGCAGGCTTTAAAAAATGCGTGAGGGCAATCGTCCCTGGCAAGGGGTGAATGCGGACGTCACCTGTACTCGTGATCTGACCCTTACTGAGAAGGATAATCGCGGCGCGACGCAGGACCTCCTGATCCTATGGAGTGAGCCCCGTTAAGACCGAGAGTGCTTCCGCCGACCATGTTCTATAAGCCTTGGCGATAGCCAACAGCGTCCACCGTTGACCGTCAATCAACATCCTCCTGGCATCTGAGAGACAATTTTTGTTTGCCCAGCACCTAGCAGCATAGCATACAATTCCCAAAAATACTGCACTATAATAGTCTGCTCGTACGGAACGGTAGGTCCAATATGGGTTTCGCCAAGCAACAAACAGTAATAAAAATCTTTCTGCACTCAGCAATATAAGTGCTATATAACGAAAGTGTAAAACTATATAATAGTATTTTATAAAATGAAAGTGCAACGCTATGCAATAATACATTAATGTCCCAAACCTGTTGGTGCTTGTGGTCTAACGGTTAGCATTTATACTTAGAAAACGGGCGCCCCAGATTCGATTCCAGGCGGTTTCACTTCCAAACTAGTTTTACTCTTAGACCATTTTCATTTGGATTTATGTTTTTCTATCGTCTATACGCTGCGTATCATATTTTTTTACAGTGCTACTAAGCAACGAAAAATAGCGATATTTAAAACACTCTATTAACGAAAGGCTACTGCAGATTAAGTCTGCCGATCTTCATGGAACTTTGATCTTCTGACCATCGGAACTTTGGGTTTGATCTGTCAAGATTTTATACAATACACGCACAAATGTCCTCCATCCACATAATAACTGGCAAGCATGCTCGATCACGAGGGATAGCCCGTATCGTATACGAGTACAATTGCTTATGTAACTTTGAGCCTAGAATCCGAGACTGGCCTACTAACATACGTCGAGGTTTACAGATAACATGTATTTTTATGTAAACATTAATTTTAACTCTTTAAAGTTTATTGGTACACATTCGAAGTATTTATCTTAAAGTGGATAAGATGTCTTGGTTGTCCAATGGAAGAATTCAAATATGTAGAGAAATAATTTCATGATTGAGCAGAGAAGGGGTATTATGATAATCATATTATGATAATAAGGGATAAAAACACTTGGTTTTACCTACACGTCTATCTATGGCTTAAGTCAAGCACAAGAACAGTATTGTATAAGCAATACAAGAACTACTAGAAGAGTGTAGAATGGGATGAGTTCTACAATATCTGGGGCAAAACTACTAAGAATCTGGGTTACAGAAAGCCACTCAAAATTCCATTTCTGGATTCTCATTTGGAGTTCTTCCCCCAAAACTTGAGGTCTGTATGTGATGAACAGGGTGAATGCTTTCATCAAGACATTCTTACAATGGAGGGTTGCTATCAAAGTAGCTGGAATCCTGCAATTATAGGCGACTACTGTTGGCATTGGCACAGCGATTTAAAAGAAACTATAAACGGAAAGCTTTTATTTCATGATCATCAGCCCTACAAGCCAGGAGGTGTCTTGGATGTCTGCGTCCTCTGCCACTTATCTATCTTCGCAGTATTCTTTCTCTAATTGGTTATACCCAGTGTTCGTCAGTTTTCTGTCACACCAACCATCTCAACTCTGGTCTCCCTACTATCCTATATTCCACCGGATCACTGAGCAAATCCTTCGTATCAGGGCTAGTGTCCTGCGTGCGGTGTAAGAATCCAAGTTAGCGCAGTCTAGCCATTTTTATAACTTTTACTATATATGCAGAACTCTTCGTTGTACCTCTATCTCCACGCGCCATTGTTATCAATTTTCAGAAATAAAAATAGTTCGCTTCACCAAATTTAAACCGATTGAATTCAACTTGAGTAAATAAACTGTGTATATTCGTTTTTAACGACTTTTAAAGTAACAAAAGTATTTAAAAACTTTAATATACCGTGAACATTTTTTTTAATATTAAGTTGAATGAAATTATAAGCGTAACTCATTCTACAATACCTAGCTTATAACTTATATTGTATAATAAAAGTGATGTTAAAAATGTGTGCCCTAAAATTAGGCATACAGGAAGTCCCCGACTTTCGTACATTTCAATTTCGTACTTGTACATTTACTGTGACTAAATGAGTTTTGTACGTTTAACTAGCTACATAACTAACTAGCTTTATTTATTATAGTCTACAAGGTTAAATTATCGAAATGTTTACTATAAATAAAACACCTAATAGTAATACTAACATGTCTTCTTAACTTTATTAATAATAGGTCTCAGTAACTAGTTTTATGTTTACATTTTGCATTCATAAATATTATACCTATGTTTCTATTGTAATTTAAAATAAACACATTTATAGAAACACATTTCCATGCTTTTTAATACAAGCGTACTTTTGTACATTCATCTTTCGTACACATTTTCAGGGACTAATTATGTATGTAAATTGAGGATTGCCTGCAGTCACATATTTTTATGCCAGGTGCAGACTTTTTTTTATTTTGTCAAGTCGTGTAAGTAACACATTTTTAGTGATTTTTGAAAACTTTATATATCCGCAGGCATTATTGTCACAATCGGAAATTGTTTATATTGAATTATAGGTTTTTCTATAACGTTCACTCAAATTTCCGCTCAAAGTGCCCCGAGACATACTCGAACATGAACACAATTTTGCAACTTGTCTTAAGAAAATGATATATTATTAAATTATAATCGCACGGTAGTCACTTTAATCATATGAGACGTGGACAATGTACATAATGGTATGTTTATATAATACATAGGTAGTGATACTGCATTTATCTCGTGGTTTTGCAGGTAGATCAATGACCGCAAGAAGTCTACTTTAAATATTTAATAGTCCTATTGAGTATTAATATTAAGTAGGCTTATAAAAATATGCGAATAAATAATTACTATTTTTGTTACCTCTAAGTCAGAGGTTTTCAAAGTGTGCGGCTCGGCACTCTGGTGCCCTGAGATTAATTCCCAAGGGTGGCGCACGATATTCGATTTTTAGTTAGTGATCCTAGACAATTTTAATTCAAGGGCTGATGTACGGTTACACTTGATAGGAAGTAACATGTAACTGAAACATCGCGAATTACTCTGTTCATGAAGTATTGTAGAATTTTGAAGAGCACCTATCTCAGCTTAGCAACTGGTTTAAAAAATACTTTCAAGAAGATAATATTGAAAAATCTCCATGGACCTATTTAGAGCCTCATGTTTCACTAAACGTTGGTAGGGAAATAAGTCTCTGATTGAGCTATCTTGCGACAGCGCATTAAAAAATAAAATTAATGACGTGGAACGAATTCGAGTTTTATACATCAGTATATACCATAATGAATATCCTTTCCTGAGCACTAAGGAGATCAGTGAATTCTTGTTCCATTTGCGACAAATTACCTCTGCTAAGCTGGGTTTTTAGACGTTGGTTGTAATAAAAAACAAATATCGCTCAAAACTTAACGTGAAACAGTAAATGACGGTAGCTGTGTCTAGTTTGATTCCGAGATTTTTGAAACTGTGTGGTGAATAAATAACACAGTAACCATCGGTATGTTTTTTTTGGGCGCCGTAAAAAATCCACACTAAAGAGTCGTGAAATAAAAAAGTTTGAAAATCACTACTCTAATCGGTGTTCTACCCAGTTGTTGAACTTATATTCTTTTTTATTCGAATTGAGTTAGTAATAACTTTTTTATTCGAATTGAGTTAGTAATAACTTTTTTATTCGAATTGAGTTAGTAATGCCTTATTTTTTTTTTCAATGTAAATATATCTGATGGATTTGTTGCATTGAATTAGTTTGTCGCAATCAACCAAATTTTGTTTAATAATCGATTATTATCGATATCTATGACCGTATCTAAAGCGTAGTGAATGTAAGTAATATTTGAGTAACAAGAATGAATAGAAAAGACAAATCTCTACGAAAATATAAAAAAAATAGTGGAATTGCATAAGAATTAAGCAAACAGAATTTTCTGAGATGGATAGTGCTTTTTTTATTTTTTTCTTGCAAATAGATATTTTTTTAAATATTTTATATATTTTTGAATAGATAATATATGTTTTCCCTATCTTGAGGTGTAAAATAGTTATAAAAATGATAAGTGCCTTAGATACGATTGGCACATTTTTCAATGAGGTACCGTTTAATTGTACGAGTATGTACGACAAAAACGATTTTTTTTAAACCGTCATCATTATCGTTAGTTCAGTTCGATTTCACCCCATCCAGCGCGATCTCTACCCTGGAAGATCAAAATCTTCTTTATTTATTATATGCGATGTCACTTAGTGACGAAGAAGGAACTGCCCAAAGAGAGTCCTCTCCGGGACTTCGAATGTAGCAAAACTATCCTTTGACACATTTAAATGGAATAACCAATCAGTCCGAAGATGTACTGATATAAAGCCGAATGAAGAAACCTTCGGAAACCCTCTTTTGAGAAGATTTTGGTAGTGCAACGCTTTTCTAGGACTTCCCCAACTTGCCGTACCTTATATACAATTTGTAATTTATAAAGTAGATATTACAGACAAATGTAATGGTTTTTATACCCTGAACGTTTTTTTTTATTTTCTTTTTGAAAAATGTACAATCTACATCAAATACTTAGATTTAAAAGTTATATTATTTGAACGTCTATTTTTTAACTATATGTCTTGTACATCAAAACAAAGTTTCTAAGTATCGTTTCTTGATGCAAAGGATCGATTACTAGATCATTTTAGCACTTAAAAAACTGCCATTTACAATTTATGCGTGTACTATTTGGAGGCAACTAATTCCCTGTACATCAACTGATCGGCAGCTTGCCGTGTCCACTGTATGTGTATGGTTGGTTATTGGGTGACCGAAGCTTTTTGATGAATTAGGAACAAGTCATTTAAAATAGACAATGTGATCAGTCTTGCGAACTGGAGATCTTCATTAATAAATATTGGTTCGCAGTTTGTCATCTTACGTGTTGGCATAGCTAACCACACGTCATTCACATTTGTCTAGCATGTATGAATATTTTTACTAAACAAACTCTATAAATAAACTGAGATATGTTTGTTTCACATATTATTTTGGGAATCATCGACGATCGAACTCGGAACCTCTAAGGTAATGCATTCACTTGGAAAGGTAACAACATTAGACGAACTCTGTGGCATAGTTGATAAGGTCCCTGTTTTCCAATCTGGGTTACCGGATTCCTAGTTTTTTTTTTAAATATTTCAATCTGGTTTTCACTTAAAGTTTATTTAACATATTTCTTGTCAGTTACAAGAGATTGGCACATGATAATAAGACGACCTTCGGAATTATCAAGCACACACGATTATTGTTACCAGATAAACTCTTTAGTCAGACGGGGCCCTTTTAAGAATTAAAATCGAAACTCCATGGTCGAAGACAAACTTCTTTCTAACCAGGCCACGAAAGTCGGGAAAACTCTTATACTGTTTACAACTGCATTTTAGACATTGTATTAAACGTTTGTTGTTTACAGTACAACCTGGATGGTTTATTGCCTTGGTAGCAATCGCTTCCAGCCAACCAGGAAGGTATTTTAACAAACCTTATGTAAGGAAAGAAGGTGTTTAAACAAGCCTTGAGTGAAAACCAGACTGTATTTTTTTAAATCTGGGTTCTAACGGGAATCAAACGTGCAACACCTAGGTTGAAAAACAGGGGTCTTACCAAGTAGGCCACATTGTCACAATTCATTAAAGAATAAATATATTTGCCTTCAGGCCAACTTTCCATTGAGAAATTTCAAAACATACATAACTAACAGACTTAATTAGAAGCTGCCTACTTTTGAGAGCGAGATCACAGCCTCCCGTGCAGCATGACAACATGTGTGTGCATAATGTTGCTAAGGCGTTGACTGCACACATTTTATGGAGACACCGTTATGTAAAATGTCACAAGACGAAGCATCGTTCGCTGGAGAAAGCCATTAATATTAATTTCCTTGTCGGACTTTATTAAGTAATGAGGAATGGCACGTGTCGGTTGATAAATACTAGAGACTTAGTTCATAAAATATACATTCCATTTACGCGGGTAATTGGTTCCAGGAAAAAAGCGCATAAACGATAATCACGTAAAATAAAAATTAATATTAGAGCTTTATACAAATAAAACATAATGATGACTTATGTGGCCTAATAAGATGCCTGTTTCCCAATAGGAAGTTGCGGGTTCAAATCCCGTTGGAACTCAGATTAAAAAAAAATAGGATTCCAGTCTGGTTTTCATTTAAGGCCTCCTAAATAACTATTTGATTGGGTAGAAGAAATTGCCACATGGTAATAAGTCCACCAGGTTGTACTGTATACAGCGAAAGTATATATAATACAGCACAATGAAAAAAACCAATTGTAAGAAAAAGAAGACAGTAATCATTTAACGATTTAAATATAATACATATAACAATGCCATATGCGGCTTGGTGATAGAAGTGGATATATTATGTATAAAGATAATGGGGAAATCAGAAAAGACGCTACGTCACTGAAGGGAAATATAATTCAGAGATTCACTGATTTGCAGTACCCAAGAGAAATCCAGAATGTTTAATAGTTGAGCAAGTCCAAAAGAGATTTTATAGCAAAGAGTACGATTTTATAGCAAAGATTTACCCATGGCTCTATCCCACATTTCAATAGGTATGCTTGGATATTATTTCTTAAGCATTAGAATACATCAACTCTCCTATTTATGCATACACAAATTGTTAAAAGGAAAAATAGTAGACCCTTTGTTGATTGACAAACTTTTATTTAATGTATCGGACAATTTACGCCATCGTGAATTGAGATTGTTTCCGGTACCGTGTTCACGAACTGAACTTTCAAACATTTATAATTTTATTTTTCAAGCTTTTAGTGTGGAAAAAGCTTTTAGTGATGAATAACTACTTTATCGAAATCGATTTTGTTCGAAATGAAATGTTCAATAGAGATAATACCCATATCTCTCTTGCCCAAGACAATACCTAAAAATAGTAAAGGTTATTATTAATTTACTAAAACTCATTTCACGAACCACGAACATTGACATCGTACTTAGTAATTTTTTTTTAAAATTATTTTTGCCAATCGATTGTGGCCCCATTTAGATATCGCGCCTGGAGCCAGTGCCTCGGTTACTCAACCCTTGTGTCGGCTCTGGTTGCACGCAACTATAAAGTCGTGCCTCACTAAATCATACCCCGAAGTGCTCTAACGACATATAACATATTCAATTCCTCTTCATGTGGGGGTAGGAAATCTTCCTCTTGTTCGCCGCATTGCATCATTCCAGATTCATTTTATTGTATTATATTGTATTACACTATGTTGTATACATTACAATCTGGCGGGTTTCTTGCTTTGTGGCAGTTTTTTCCACAAGGCAATACACCCGCCAGGTCGTAATGTATATGTCAAAGGGGCGTAAGTCAAAACAGACTTAAACCCTTTTAAAAAAATATATTAACGGGCATTGAATCTACGACTTTAATATTCAATCAAATTATGTATGCTACTAATATTGTACATTTTAAAGGTATTTTAACGCTATCTCGTTTGTCGTAAGGATAAGTTCGAGGTAACTAAGTATAATTTACGGTGATTCCTACATATTTTTATTGATTTTGAATATTACGTTGAGTAAATTATTGAACATTTGTGCAATTTACGAGTCAACTTTCGTAAATTTAAGCGATCAGTTAATGGAACGATGGAAAGTTTTTGGTTGATCAATTTCAAAACATTACAAAAATCTGTATTTATCATATTTAATCCAAGCCCATTGAATATTAAGTATTTTTAATTCTCGGAATATAATGTTGCTACAACAATCCGTTTGTGTTACTTAATAATCCAGATAAATTAAATTATATTTTGGGGTTTGAAAGAGAAAAGTACCTAACGTACATTTTTTTGCAAATAGGTTCCAAGTGTTTCATTTGAATTTCTTTTTAGGGATCAAACGATTGCTAGACAAATTCCTGCTAGGCAGATTTCATACAGAGCCGTATATTTTGAAAGCTTTAATTTCATTAGTTGATTGTACAAAAAAGGAATTTTTCTAGCAATCGATCAACCGATTGCTAGACAAATTCCTGCTAGCAAAATACAGA
This sequence comes from Odontocerum albicorne, assembly GCA_949825065.1. Lineage (NCBI taxonomy): Eukaryota > Metazoa > Arthropoda > Insecta > Trichoptera > Odontoceridae > Odontocerum > Odontocerum albicorne. The sequence goes on along the minus strand of OX463847.1, from coordinate 19,111,161 downwards.
TGCTATATGTATTTCATACAGAGCCGTATATTTTGAAAGCTTTAATTTCATTAGTTGATTGTATAAAAAAGTGTAGATGAATTTTGATGTCAGCATCGAACGTGGATGAAATATATCTTTATCTCACTTTCTTTAACTCCCCTAGAGATTGAAAGATTGATATTTTGTAAGATTTTAAGAGCGATTGAATTTATCATCACCGTCTTGGACTTTTTTTTGTATAACTGTGAAATTCGTTAATACTTATAATTTGAGAGTGATAATTTAAAATGTGTATGACAGGCGAGTTGTTAATTCTATATTTGTTGGGGCGCTTTGATATTTTTAAAACATTTCGATAAAATGGATTTAACGTAAATATATCTTGCTTTTGGGAGTTTCAATTGGGAGTTTGGAGAGTTATTAAATCTGACAAGCGGTTACAGCTCAAACATGTATCGTTTGTGTGTACCTATATGTATGTGAATCGGGTCAGGTAAGTCAGCGACTTCAAAACAGGCAATGAGCCTAGTGAGATGATTGATATAGACTGTGTATCCAGAGTAGAGTAGAATTATGTAAACATTTAAATACATTGAGAATTATGTAAACATTTAAATACATTGAGAATTATGTAAAATTTGAATATATACGGGTGTAAGTCAGCTGTGTCAGAACAGTCATGGAGCCTAGTAAGACGGTTTATTAAGTAGAGTAGAATTATGTTAACGTTTGAATATACATCATATTAGTTCATGTTCTACCAAACTGTAAAAAAAATATTACTATACGCGAGTTCAGGATAGATTAATATAATCATTTATACCAGGGATGGTCAACAGGTCGATCGCGAAGCAATTTTTGATCAATCACTGCCGTCTTCGTAACTTATAATATGGGGTCCAATGTAACCAAATTTCATTACGCGCATGCACTTGTCAACGCAGTCAATTAGTTATCATTTTTAATATATAGATATGTCTACTCCAAAAAAATACATATACGTTATTTAACATGAATGTATAGATTTTATTTACCTTAGTATTTTTTAGCGAAGTAAATTCCGCTCATACATTCTTATTAATAACCTTTTAGTTATTGGTTATCATTTTTTAATATGAGTGTTATATGTTAATGTGTTAAATCTTACGAATTTGATAGGTAGACCTTTTTTTTATGTAAAAAGTCGATCGCGACAACAAACAAGTTGACAACCCCTGGTTTATACAACCAAATATGTTTATTATTAAGGTACACTTACAACAAATATTTCCAAATAAAATAATATTTTAATTTATGTTCACGACCTAATATCGGAAAAATGCGATTACATCATTGTAGGTAAGTCCGTCAATATGGTTATGCAATCATATGTATTCATTTGGCAATGATGCGCAGAAACCAGTTTAGAATATACGAGTACACAACTGAAAAAACAAAATACGGAATAAAAGGATAAAAACAAAATACGGAATAATTCAGAGGCAAACTCAATACCCCCACATTAACAGCAGAGTCTTCAGTTTAGATAATGGAGGTCAGTATGGGTCTGAGCAATAAATAGGTAACAGTTGTTAAACTTTAATTAAATCTTTTGAATCTTACAGAAATACCCCACTCCACTACCACTGTTCTGTCTGTTATTTTTTTATTTCAATAACGGTTTATGGTATGGACATATAATCCACATTGTCAGGTTTTCCCTTTATGGAGAGAGTTTACTTCTTTCTTTGGAATAGTGGCAAGTTCTCTCAGCGGGAAAAACAACCCCTCACGACAACTTAAAAAATTGTTGCTAATAATTTCTTCCTGCCCTAAAAAATAACACTCACTCCAATGAAGGGACACAGACGACGCTTCTATAAAAATCGAAAATCAACCACTTAATACGAAAAAAAAAAGGATCTTCAAATCTGTAATGAAAACATTAACCCATCCCACCGATAGACACTCCGCCACTCTCTTCTATATGTTAATTAAATACATTTTGTCAAGCAATAACATTTACCTAAAATGAATATTTTTGTATATGAAACTGTTTTCAAATTCCATTAATATTTAAGCATGTTTGAAAAAATACTAATGTAAAGAGTCACGTCAGTATTTCAATTCTATACTAATCAGATTTTGACCAAAAATTTTTTGTTGAATGAGAGAAAGATTCTAAATTCACATATTTTCATTATTGTTTAATTTCCTTAACGCCACCGAAAATATTCAACAATTTTCTGTTCATGGGCTTGTATTATACTTAAGCGGAGATTGTTTTTTTTTACTTTCTCAGTACAACGCTCTTCTTTGTTAATTTCAGGAACGACGACTCAACGTCCTTTGTCCTCTACTGTGCAAACATCGGAGACCACCAGCAGAAGATCTTTCAGAGTGGGTCTGAGGAGGCGATTATCAACTACAGGAAGTACAACAACCATTCCCAGCACAACTGTTGGCACACAACCAGCCACTGATGCGACAGAATCTGACAAAAGTATGTACATTTAATTCCAACATTGTGATCTCAGAAATTATTGATGATAAGTGTGTAAACTCAGATATTCAACTATATGCATACTAACATTATGAATAGATTTTACCTAGCTATTGCCTATCACTTTGGTTGGAAGAGATTTTTTTATGATAATCAGTCAAATTTAAATTATGCAATAAAATGTCAAAAACAAAAATATATAAATTAATATGGGGCTGGTTTCCCGTTTGATTGCGGTTATATACAAGCTTGTTAACACGAGTTTCATACTAATTAACCTAAAGGAAAAAAGTTGAAGGCATGCCACCTAATAATCTGACTTGACACAGTCAGAACAAAATGTATGCAATCCATGTAATTTCTTTAGGTTGTTACAATCTGCTCACAGTCTACCAAAAGAAACTCCTGAATAGGTCTCGGTGTGAATGCATAATCTAGTCTTAAAAATTATACATTTTTTTCTATTTTGGAATACAACTTCGACAAAATATGAACATTTAAATATAAAAATAAATTTAATTCAAAATTTGCAAGTATATTTCACGAGTCAATTTACATAAAATACCAGTAAAGATGAGATAAAATTATAAAATCACACACTTTTCTTGACAGAGGAATGGATCAAAAAATGGAAGTAATAAAAGGAAATATATATAATTTTCTTTAAAGTGAAATAATTAATAATCTATTAAAAATACTATACAACAAAAAAAGTAAATAATATAACATCTCAGGTTATTTAAATTTTACAATATTTAATTTATTTCACATCAAACAAAGCTGAAAAAAATGGCATTTTTATATTCTAAAAATTCAGTAATCTATCATGATATTGACCATTATTGCCATAGTTGAAAATTGCATTTAAGATGTTTCTTAAGTAATTTTTAAAATACTAAAGTTTTTAATATATAATATTATATTTAGTCGTTCTAAACTAGGCTAAAATATGAGCATTTTGAATACTATTGTAGTATTATTGGGATAAAAAAAATTATAACCGCTATTGTGATCCCTATATTTTTTGGCATTCGATGAGTATTCTTCATGCATCTATTTTGATACTCATCAGTTAAAGTTTTCCTTACACGGTCAATATTTTTAATCAATCCATTTTCGGTTAGCAAAGCAGACATATCTCTACGTCTTTCTATTTACGCCAAAATCTCTCACCTTGTTCATATCTGTACATCTCGTCATATCTCTACATCTCTCACCTTGTTCATATCTCTACATCTCGTCATATCTCTACATCTCTCACCTTGTTCATATCTCTACATCTCGTCATATCTCTACATCTCTCACCTTGTTCATATCTGTACATCTCTTCTGTTTCTGATACTTCTTACCTTTTTCTCATTTAAAATTTATCCAGCTATCTCCTTCTACTCTTTCCTCTTTCTACCTTTTCCTTGTTCTCTACTGTATAAATTTTCGTAAATCTTTCATAACTGGTTCTCTTTCTCTTCAAACCATCTCCCTCCTTAATACTTCTTATAACATCCATCTCTAAGTATTTATGCTGAATTCGATCATTCCTTATTCTATGAAACACTGTAACACTAGATATTTTATGCAATATACACATTTTTACCACATTAATTCTGCTCTTATTACTCAATTTATTAAAAACATATGAAAATTCATTAATAAAAGTACTTTTATTTTAATTTCAGTTCACAATGATCAGGAGTCTCATTCAACAATTCAGCAGAGTCAAGAAAAAGATTCATCTGCAGAGTTGGTGAATAAGAAAGTAATCAAAATACAAAAACGCCCTCTGAGCACCTTCAAAAATAATCAATTTGTATCACAAGATGACTTGGATGAGTCTAATGAAAGTTTGAATAAAAATTCAGAAGAAAATCCCACAAAAGAGAAAAAATACAGTTCTGTTATTAAACAGGACAAAACTTTGGTGCAAACAGAAAAACATACTGAAGAACAACCTAAGGATGTCAATTTAGAAGGTAAATAATATAATTGGAACAATCTTTAGATAGTTTCCTAATTTTTTTGGATCAGTGCCCAAAATAATGAATGCCCTAATATAAATTTATTTTTGACATAAAATAAATATTAAAGACCTCCGTGCTAAGATACCTGTTTTCCTTTCTTACAAAGGGTTCGATTCCTGCTGATATCCGATTTTAAAAAAAGTTTACACTCTGGTTTTCACTTAAGACCTCTTCAAAATCTTTTTGGTTGGTTGGTAAAAATTACCACATGACAATAAACTTACCAGTTCATACTGTATACAATGAAAATGTTATACGATACAGTTATTATTTAACTCCGATAATTCAAATTTTCTGCTTTTTATTGATTGTTTTTTAATTTAAATTTTTTGTTTCTTACTTTTAAAATTTAATTTTAATACGAAAGTTTTTACTCTTGGTCAAAATTAATATTTGATTTATCTTTATGAAATGCCATTGAAATAATATGGAAATGCTGAAATAAAGTCTTTGAGTACTATGGATGACAAATAAACAATTCATTACTATCAATATTTATCATAAAATAAAGATTACTGACTGTTCAGAATAAGATTCTGTGATACTTTGGCCAGGTCATCAGTAGTGAATACTCAATGAAAAGACTTGTGCAAGGAAGAATAGATGGAATATTGGGTTGTTGTCGATTTCCGACATATTGCCCAGATCTTGTTAAAACGGGGAAAAACTATTCACGACAAGAATGCACCAAAGATACTGAGAAACAATTGAAATGGAGATATGCAATTATGACCTGCGATAGACTATCACTCTTGATTGGATATGATTATCAGTCATTCTGTGAATGGAAGACACCCGTCCGTGTATTACTTTATTATATGCCTGTTATACTTAAATATGACATTTTGAATCTGAAGCTCTAATGCAATATGATTATCAGTCATTCTGTGAATGGAAGACACACGTCCGTGTATTACTTTATTATATGCCTGTTATACTTGAATATGACATATTGAATCTGAAGCTCTAATGCAAATATATTATACTTCCAAAATGATCTGCTGCGGTCTTTCACGCTCTAAGAATTTAAAATGGTTTGGTCTAAGAGTAAAACTAGTCTGGAATTTAATCCACCAGGAATTGAACGTTCCACTATGAACTATAAATGACTAGACAAGCAATAAAAGCAGTGTTGGACTGAGACGATTGTCATTGAACAACATCAGATTTTGATGAAGAAAAACAAGTACAATTTAAAAACTAATAGCCAAAGTTGTGTAGAATTCAATGTACTTTATATAGTTAATATAATTATAAAATGTGAAAAGAGACATTGATTCACGTAAATAAAATGCAATATATAAAGGAATATTATAATGTACACAGCATTGAAGTTGTTATAAATTATACAAAGCCCTTCTTTATATAATCCTGAATTCAATGTAACCACAAAGATAACAATGTTTGCTATAGTCTACCGATGGAGTTGATGTTTTGATAGATAAAAACGAATATGATTAAAATACCTTATTTCAACATTTCATAAAACATATATACATACATATATATTGTATATACGGTATATAGTAAGATCCCGTTTAATGCTACCCCAATTAACGCTTATTCGATATAATGCGGTTTTATCCAAACCTTAAGAAAGCATTAAATATTCCATGATTCATTATAATGTGGTTTTACTCAAAGCCTATAAAAGTGCTAAATTTACACTGATTAATTTATTACAGCATTTTCTTTGATTTGTATATAATACGATTATTCCTGAACCTGTTACTGATTGATAATGCTTCAAGCCATCCAACTCACATGTCCGACTTAAAATTTTGCATTCTGGTTAAAGTAGTTTTCCTACCACTCAAGTCATATACATTTTCAAGGCATATTATCTTCATTGCACATTTCGACAACCATCAATGCACAATGGATGCCTGAGGCAACATCAAACTTGCTCAGAAATAAGTGGCTGATAAATATATGAAAGGAGTGTGGAATAAGGTATGGCCAGAGATATCCAAGAATTTTCAACAAGAAGAACTCATTGTTGACCAAATTATCAACCTAGTCAATACAGCAGGACTAAGAGATGTAGATGAGTAGGATATTGAGGAGTTACTGCAGGTTTCTTAGAACCAATATCACACAGATTAAAATCAATTCATATTATGCGTTTTTCTAGTTATATCATTTTTTCTATCTATTTTATTAATTTTCAGCAGAAGCAACAGAGAATCCAATTCAAATATAATTTCCAATTTAAAATTACATTTCAAACATTAAATATAGTACAATGGTAAATTAGACCATTTCTAGAAAAATATTTTATAATGAAAATGTTTTTTTGATTGCCCATCTGCATGAATCCCACTCCACATAATCAACACATGTAAACACATTTGAATTAACTAACATATGCATGAGAGCTATTTGAATTTTTTTTTGTACTGTAATTTCTTTATTTACATATTTAAATAGATTTTTTCTCTATTGGTTTAAAAGGTTAAAACAACCTTAGAACAAATTATTTTTTTCTATTCTATATTGGAATGCATAAAAATGAAAGTCGCCTTATAATCAAAATCATCCTACAGTCAGGTCAATACATTATATTGTTTTTTTAAGAACTAAAATTTTCATTCACAGTGTTCAAAACTATAGCGACATTATTATAAATAATTTTCAATCCAAAGTAGCATGCTACTCAAGCAGTTAAGTACTAAGTACTTTTTTGTTATAACAGAAATCGGTGGTGACGTGACAGCTGCTGTTGCAGTGGCGGCTCATCAGTTGCTCTCGGCGCCACTGCCTACAATCCCCTCATATGCACTGGATGATGAGAGTGATAGCAGTTCCTCAGGAGAAATTGCCTTCACTAGAGCATACTTGATGGCCTCCACTTCTCCACCAATTATCAACCCTAATGGTAAGCATATCAAAAATTATCTAGAGTCACATTCCGTGACTTTAATGTGCCCTGTGGGAGGTATTGATGTGAAATTGATTGGGTTTCAGTATGTAAACTTTCTTGTTGATTTGCAAGTTAAACTAAATCAATTCAAAACCAGTAAGCTTTATTGGTCATTAAGTGTGACTGGAAAAAAAATCTTCTACAAGCTGTCTAACTTAATGCTTTTTAAAAAATATTCCCTCTGAGTTACTTGCACAAGTACTTGGTACTTGAAATAATATAAAAACTTCAAATTCTTTAAAATCAAATTAGTTGATTAAAAATAAAGTATCAATTATTCCACTTCATGATGTGAACGCAGTTTTTTTTATCTAAATATGTCACAACTAACTTCAATAGGTTCTAATTTTTTTATATAAATTAGTACTACAGATTAACACATTGCAAACTCGAAAATGTTCCTATAAGTAAGTTCTTGTACTGATGGTGACTGTTTGCTAAGTTCTACTATAAATGACTTTTATTTGATGCTTTGAAATTTTCTACAGAAACATTGTAGAAATTGATGTTGAAAAATATTAGAAGTATTAACATTTTTTTTCCACTTATCATAGAGGGTATATTTAAATTATTCTACTTGTTTCGATATTACTATCATCTTCAAAAGATACGACTACGACTATGACTGATAAATCTACGAAATATACGACTACGACTGATACATCTACGAAAGATACGACTACGGCTGATACATCTACGAAAGATACAACTACGACTGATACATCTACGACTGAAATAATACAAATATGCTAAAACTAGAATGATCACCAAAATTTTTTTAGACAGTCACATTAACAGTCAAACTTGGTAGAGGTGGGATCTTACACTAACGGGAATGAATTAACTTAAATTCTTCTATTATGGAGTCTTTTTTGAAAATTTAGGAAATCATTATTAGATTCTTCCAGTGTTCTGTCTTGAAATTTTTTATGTTTTCTATACTCAATAGTTTAAAATTACCATAACCGATGTTCTATAATTTTGAATATTCTACAATATATAAATATTTTTAGATCTTATAGAGTTGATTGATTTTCTCGAAAAGATGCTTGTTGTTCCTATTTAATATTTTTCAGCCGGTGCTTTGTAATTTATAGACTCTACTATTGTCAATGGTTCTAGTAGTTATATCTCAATGAAACGTTGGTAAAGAAAACTAGTTTTATTTGATTCTTGGGAAATTTAGCAAACAGTGGAAACAAAGAAAAATCGTAACTCGGTTAGGTCCTAGAGGAAAAAAAAAACATTATACTACAAAAACTTATTTTAAGATCATCTGGTTATCTAACATATAGTATAAGCTACAGAAAAAAATAAATTTAGAAGTAAAATGGCCTAAGAGTAAAACTAGTCCGAAAGTGAATCCACCAGGAATCAAACCTGGGAAATCCGCCAGCTTAGCATGAATGCTAACTGCTAGAGTATAGCTGCCGACAGTTATTGATAGAAGTCATCCGATTTTTACATTTTGTATAGAATGGTGATAAGAGTGAAATCAAATTATCAAGCTGGATTTTGTTTCACTCTTTACCTAACTAGGCATAAATACCTGTTCTAAGGTAGACAATTAGTATATAGGGTTCTAAATATTACCATATAATGTAGTTAATTCTTGTTACTATTATAATATTGTATCAATATTTTTATATACAATAGTATCAATTTTTTATATCTGTTTGTATCTATTTATAAGCAACTAAAGACTAACAAAGTATTAATAGTTATTTATTACTAGCATATAATGAAATGTTTCCAACAGAATGGTGCAATTTGTTCCAGAGAAATAGTCGATTATTTACAGGGTACGATAAAACAGAAAATATTCTTTCCCTTTCACACACAGATGTAATCTACCTGATTCTTGTGACCAGTGCCGGAAGGGATTTTTTTTATAAGCTGTCAATCTTATTCAAATAATTCAACATATTTTACAAAAGAAATTTATCTAACAAAAATATTGAAATAAATAAATCCATAACTGAATAATAAAAATACATCTACGACTGAAATAATACAAAAAATTTTATGTAATTTGGAAATTTATTAAAACAATATTTCTTATCATTATTTTAACTAATGAAAGTTTTATCCAAACACTAAATCGTCATTTTTTTGTATCTTTTTCCGTAGAGTACTTGTTCTTGAATACCGCCATGAACTCCAATATGCGTATATGAAGGGCAAGTGATGCCCATAGAGTCCATTTGCCAGAAGTATGATTTTGGTCCAAATTTCCATAGATTTCACAATTTTCAAAGTCATGAAATATCTGCATATTTTCCAAATTTTGATATTAATTCCAATAACTCATTATACAAAATCTTAATTGTGCACTAAATCGATAAAATTGAAGTTTATCTCTTAAGTCTTTGTAAAAATTTAATAACATGTGGCCCTTTTTTTCTCTTTATAACTAAATATATTTACGAATTGGATATTCTTTATATATGAATAAATCTGTATCATTAATGTTATGAAACGTTATTTTTGTATGTGTCGAATTTTATATTCTTCTTGTGTTGATTTTGTGGAATATTTATAAAATTTAAAAAAAGTAAATCTTGTTATTTATAACATTAATTATTTTCAAAAGATAACGTGTTTGTTATTTTCTTGTTAAATCTCTCATATCCATATGTATCAAAATAAGTTAATCACTTTTTATTTACCATATATATTTTATCTTTTATGTTCTTTTTCCAAAAAATATTGATAAAATCTATTGAAATTTTACTATATAAATTTTTTATTTTGTATATTTTATCAACAAATTCAACCATTCACATTAATTTAATTTTCTTTTGAATATATTATTGTATTATTAAATGTTTTTCATATTAGGAACTAAATCTTGTTCGAACACTAAATCATCGAATTCATATAGTCGTTTTTTTTAATTATTCTTTACTGATATCTATTGAAATTTTACATTACTAATTTTTCATTTTGTACAAATTCAACCATTCACATTGATTTAATTTTCTTTTGAATATATTATTATATTATCTAATGTTTGTCATATTAAGAACTAATTCTTATTCGAACACTAAATCATCGAATTCATATAGTCGTTTTTTTTAATTATTCTTTACTGATATCTATTGAAATTTCCCTTTATTAATTTTTCATTTTGTATTTTGTACAAATTCAACCATTCACATTGATTTAATTTTCTTTTGAATATATTACTATGTTATCTAATGTTTGTCATATTAAGAACTAATTCTTATTCGAACACTAAATCATCGAATTCATATAGTCGTTTTTTTTAACTATTCTTTACTGAATAAACTTCACTTAAGCTTTTTTTAATTCCACTAAAAAAATAAAAAGAGATGTACATAATGTTTATATTTTCACAACTTATTAAAATAATCAAATTATATGCTTCAACTGAATTGAGTTCTCGGTTTTTATAACTTTTTTATCTAATGGTTTGATCAGTTGAAATATTTACTCAATGTGAGTAAATACATGTGAGTACATAGAGGGTAGGATGTGAGAGATTACTGATAGATAATGTATGCTTACAAAATTATTGATACACTTTTTACACATTACATATACGCAACAATGTGGTACTAAATTTATATCATTTTGTAAATAACGCAAGCTGGATAAAATTATATTTATAAGATTTGACAAAATAAAAGTGAAGTGAAGTAAAAAACATTATCTATGTGTAAAATAAATACATCTTGCTGGAAAAGGTACAATATATATATACATACTGAATTTACTCATATTAATCAATAAAATTATTTTTAAAAAGAAAAATTTCAAGAAAAATATTTGGAATTAATTTCAATACAAATAAAGATTTCAGGGTAAACTACGAACCTCCTGCACCTTTGCCTGTACTCTTTCATATTATTCTATCTTTATTCAGGCACAAAGTTATCGACTTTAGAAATGAGAAACAATATTGAAGAAATTAATAATACTTTTAGACTTAATAACAGCTTTATTATTTATGTTATTTTTATTATTATAGACAGGCAGCATATATATTGTTAATATCTATATCAAGTTAAACTGTCATATGTTCATAAATAATGAACAAAGAAAAATAATTAAAATACAATAAACAAAGGAAACAAAATATCACTAAAATATTATTTCTGGGTTTGTGTATAGGAACTATTGTAGATGGTTTTTAAACTGGTTCAGTCTCACAGTACTCCTTATATACTATTTATTGAGCAGTTTGTTCCAAGGTTCCACAAGTTGATTACTAAAACAATATTTCCTTGGATCATTGTGAAATTTACTTTTGGAATGTTTTAACTTATATCCCCTCAAATGTGAGTTTAAAAAAAAGGTTAGCGGAGTTCTAAGGAATCATTATCATGCCAGATCTTTATGTTTGTGTATTTTAAAATGCAAACTTCAAAACTTAGAAGAAAATAGAGATATTTTATTACTCAATAACAAATATATGTCTAGATCTCCATACCTACAAAAAACTTTATATTCAATTGCTAGATTGTATAGAGTACCTAAGGATCGATTCAATTCTTTATATTCAATACCCTTAACTGAAGAAGGAAAAATGTATATTTTCAATTATTATATGGAAGAAATTTATGTCTTAATTAAAGTGAGAAGATAAATTATTTTCTATTCATTTCAAAACATTATCTTAATGTTTATTTATGTCATATATTATAATGTAAAATAAATTCAATAGTTTCTAACACATAAGTTTTTTTATAGATTTCACACAAACGACACAGTATCCCAAGGGCAAAACTAAGTACAATTTCCAATCACGAGGTAGAAGAATATCAACCACGATAGCTCCACAGATTATTTATTCATCAAGTGTGACACCGAGCATTGTGAGAAGAAGGAAACCACAGCCTCCATTAGTCTTTGAAAAAATAAACCCAGTAACTAAAACTTACAGAACTTTCATAGATTATGAATACTATGATGATGATGATGTAAGAGTGATAGATAAATCTCCAGTAAAAGGAAAAGTGGTTCTCCATGGCACAGGTTTGTTTTATTTATTTAATATAGGCTTAATATTTTTTTAAGGTTTAACTCTTTTTTGTTCCTAATTCACTTGTTTTTTTTATACTTGTTTATTAAATGTATGCATGAATGACCAAATTAAAAAAATACTTAATTTTTTATATAAACAAAACAACGCATTTTTAAATTTATTGGTTTATTATTGTTATATTTAAAATAAAAATGAACCATTTCATTTATGTATTTGTTGTATTTTTCTTGGTATCCACTTACTAACTATAGAGTAACCCTCTATAGTTTTCAAATAAACTAAACTAAAAAAAATTTACGAGATTTCTTTGATTTCAGGTGTCATACAATGTCTTGACCAAGGCAACTTCCCACACCCAGAATCTTGTAAAAAATTCATCTCTTGCGCTAAAATGGAAAATGGTGGAGTATACGGATGGGCATACACTTGTCCAAAAGGGTTGAGCTTTGATCCAGTTGGTGGAATTTGCAATTGGTCTGCTGGATTAGGGTGTAAAGAACATTGATAAAAAAAATTGTAATATTTTAACAGCAATAATAGCCTTTTATTCATGCAACAAAGTTTGAGGGGTGTTTGAGGAAAGTATATAATATAATATTTCAATTTAAATATTATTTTAAAACAATCAATTTCATATTCATAAAATAAGATTTTTTACAAAACCCAACATGTGACATTAAGCATATATAAAAAATACTTTGCAGGGTAATATCCTACAACATTGATTGAGTTGAGTAGTGTGTTCTCTCTCTCTCTCGCCGCCATTTTTCTCCCGAGAGAGAAATGGAAAGAATAGTTTGTGAATGCACTACCGACCTGGTCAAAGAAATTTGGATTTTAAGGAAGATGACATTGTTTCATTATATTTTATGAAATCAACCCACGATATAAATCAAGATGAATTTCACAATAATATTTTTATTAGAATGTTCACAATAATATTATTTATATTCAGTGTTGTTAAGTACCACGCTAAGAGTAACACATTTGATCCTAAGTGTAGCTGTAAAGTAGTATCGCTATTACTATGAGTAGAATGCTATTTTATTTTGAAAGAAGCTGCGATAGTACTACTTTTCCAAAGTACTTGTAGTTTTAATAACACCATTTATATCCTATTAAAGTTTGTTGCATTTATAAATTTGGGTACATGACTTGTGAAAATGACATATCTTGATAACAATTCTAGCATATATGGAATAATATAATTTGAATATTGACAAAATACAAACATTTTCATTTATTTATAAATTTGAGCATAATACTCTTTATTATATTTCCTATAAATTTATTTACTTTTCATAAAACTAATGAATTTATATTTAGCTTTCTTATTTTATAATCTAATTGAAGCTAGTTTTCTTCAACTTAATGTTTTTGTTTTGTACTCTTTTAAAAACACTATTTTTATTTAAATCTTAGATCTAGATTTGTTGAGTGCTTTGTTTTAGTAGGTAATTATAAGTATTTAAAATCGCAAATAAATTCTTATAATATCAAGTCAAAAAACCCTAAACTTATTTCACATAAAGTAATTTTGTAAATATTATTTAATAAGATTTATGTTAAAGTTATATTTTAATCATATATGAATAGAGATGATAGAGTTGAAGACTTTATCAAATATTAGTAATACAGGGGCATTGTAAATTAATTATTATAAAAAACTCAAAATTAATAAATTCAAACTCAAATCAATATTCAAAATTAAATATAAGACTTAATTCTATAAGACATTGCAAAAAAATATTACTTGAAATAATGCACTACTTTGATTATATGAGTATGTGTACACATACTCACATCTTTTATAAAAATCAACCTCAAAGTTGACTTTTATTCTTATATTAATTAGCGAAGTAGCGGATAAAAGTGTGCCTCAATAGGAAGTGAAAAGAGGGCACTGTAGTGTATCTATATACGATAAAAGAATATTAAGTATGTACTATGTGGTTTTATCTATTAAATAGCAATAACATTGTGTCCTATAACATTCACACTTTCATGAAAAAAAAAAACAAAATTTACCATGGAAAAATAAAAACTAGTTGTTCAAAAAGCTTATATTGAACTTTAATTTTATAAAAAAATTAAAACAAACATTTTTTCAAATATCAGTAATATATTGAATAACGTTTTCATAACACATGTGAGAAATGATTTTAATTTTTTTTCTTGTGATGAATTTTATAAATGATTAAGTACATATAAGGGCTTGAAAAGTAATGATATTTGCAAAAGTTTTGTAGAATGCAGATCATTTGGGCCCCTATCTAATGTGGGCCCCAATGCACTGCATTTGCTTCAGTGGCAAGGGTACGCCACTAACTACAGTCAAAGATACTGATATATTAGCATTTTGATTGAAAAACTGTTAAAAATAAACTGCTACTGTGGTGCTATACTCTGATGATAATTTCGTTGTCATCAATATATATATTATATTGTATTTTAAAATTTAGCTATAAAACTCTTCTGCTAAGTTGAACATTCATAATGTAAAATGTTTTTAATATAACTATCTATAATAGTAGTATATTTTATTCATAATACATTTCTTTGACCAATCGTGATTAAAAATAGTTAAGAATAACTTTTATTATATTTGTGAAATAATAATCTTGTGGCAAAACTAGAATCTAAAATTGTTTCAAGGTGCTAATACTTGTATTCTTTGGAGAAAAAAAAACAGATAATAATAATCCAAAAAGAAATACTATTTTGAAAGTGATATATCCCTATCCAATACCCCACCCCACTGGACCCAGAATTAACTTCAGCATTGTAAAAAGGTTTAATTTAATGGTTTCTGCATTAAAAGTTCCAACAGAGAAAATCATTTTAGATGTAGAAGCAAAAACATATATACAAACCATACTATCCGCTTTGGTTAGTCTACAATCAGTCTTGAAGCAGTATTAAGGAAGCTAACAACTTGCCCGCGGTCTAGTGTGAAACCAGTCTATATATTATTTTAATTTTGTTATTTCATAGAAATAAAAAAATTAGGAGAAGCTTTACTTTAAAAAAAAACTAAAATTTTGAGGCTTTCTAGTTAAGGCTCAGAAATGAGAAGAAATAAAAGAAATAATATTTTTTATTATTAGCTGTATATAGTAATAAGGTGATTCCCCATAAACTTCATAAATATTTTAAAAAAATTACTTATACTCGTACATGCTTTTGACTGTGAATCTTTATAAAGTTGAGAAAACAATTTGTTTAAAAATTAAGAATTAAATGTGCATTATATTTATTATTTAAAAATGCTTGGTAAAGTGATGAATGAATGGTTACCAGTAATTTAGAAAGAAAATTCAGTTTGAATAAGAGAATATTTATGGTTACCTACAAGTTATAAATTGTTTATAGTATATTTTTATTACTAATAAAAACGTGTTATAAAAAAAATTCCATGTGTAGTTTTCAAAATTTTCATGTTTCTTGTGATATTAAATTTTCCAATTTTTTTTTTATAAAATGGTTTTCAACCATAAACTTTTAAAAAGATAATTGAAGAATCAACAAAAAACAGTAATTTCAAGACATTCATTCAATCATTATGTATTCTTTGAGATCGTACAGAATAAAATATACTCGAATAAATAAAACTTTAAATAGTCTAAATAAATTATATGAAATAGTATGTGTAGAACAATTTTTAATACATTAATTTATTCTGGTCAAAAGAATATAAAATGTTCATGTGCCGTAAGAAGAAGAAAATTTGTTAAAAGTATTGATATTAGAAGTTATTGATAGTTACTTATTTTCTGACTGTTTTTTATTTTACATATTTGTACTTTTAATGTATAAGATTAAATAATAAATATACTTTCATAAAAAAAATATATATATTTTTATTCAACACAGATCATTCAATCATTCTGTACTTGTATTATTTTAGTCAAACACTGATTTTATTTTATAATAATAATCAGTCTCCAGGTGTCTAAAATATGTTGTCTGGAATAACAAGCAAGCATAACATATGTGAGGCCCATCATAACTTATGGTATTGACTCTAGAACAGATACAATAAAAACAAAAAGTATGCTCACAATGAATTAAATGAAAACCCTCAGAACTATTGCAAGCAAAACACTTACAGTATAAGGTTTTTCGGAGTGTTGTACCGTGTGATTTGGCTTATGGGGCTTATGAAAGCATCGTAAGCCAAACCACGCAATGCGTCACTTTGAAAAACCTTATACAACTGATATAAAGAACCACAAAAGCCTCAAAATATACTAAGAGATATAGTTAGACACAACCGTATCCAAGAAATATCTTAAGTAGAGGATTTTGTGAAATCAGGTAAACACCACAGAAGACACTGGCAAGGCTAGTCTTGACTACTACTAGCCTAATCAATCTTCTCTAGTCCTCCAGGGAATAAATATATTTGATGCTCCATGATGTGACCAACAGTCTGAATCATGCCACATGAGCATAACTGGGAATTAATAAAACCCCACCTGCGCAAGGTGTGTGCACTACAACCAATAATACTATAACCATGCTTAAATTCTTCTCAGATCATTGTCCTAAGATCCACAATGGTCGTCGGAATCTAAGATGAGTCAGAGGGTGGCACGAAACAACCACATGCTTATATAATAGACACACCTTCTGGTACTCTCTAATATGGCGTCTTCGCATTGTTGTTAGGAGACAGCAGGTTTGCAAGAATGGGTGCACTGTATACTGACAACATTGGCATTAACTTAGAAAAATTATTGGACAGATCAATTGGAAAAAAATATTGGGGTGGGGGGGGTAAGAAGTAATAGGAAACTTATCACGGCAATTCCCCACACCATTTGGGTTTAAAGAAATAGTTTTTATGTTAATATTTCCAGTATTCTTAAACATTTTACTACTTATTTTTAGTGTAGTTTAATGAAGCATATTCATGTATATATTTTTTTATTTACACATTTCTTTTGTAATTTATCTTAAAAATTTTCATATTATAGATTAAAGCTGGATTCCCACTTGATTGCTGTGTGGTTATACTGCAAGTTTTTTATGAACCACTTTTCAGCATGCTCACAGGATAAAATGGCTTAGCATACAGTTTTTTTTATGGTGTGTATCATATTTTTATGTTGCCTATCTGCATTTTTTAACCTATTTTTGATAGTTTGGAAGTTTGTGCAAACAACAAACTCTCTGCATGACCATGGTTAAGTGAGAATTCAGCATTTTTATTGAATTATAACTGTTATTTTCTTTTCTTTTTATAACTTTTTACAAAACATATTCTCATATATCTGTCACAGAGTACTTCGATTTAATTTGGAATTATTTATCTGAATAAAAAAACTACTCGATTTAAACACAACAGAATAATAATAATAATTTCATATCAGTTGGGTTATGGAATAAAAACCATCATATTTGAGAAACACTCAAACCTATAAACCCTTTTTTATAATATTAGATAATATGTTATTTACTCATATGGTAAATCCATACATACTGTCATGCCGTAGGCAGAGAGGATAGTGCACCAGACTTTCATATCGCGACACACGTTTTTTACCTACTTTATACTCTTATACAATTCATACTCTTTCTCACACAACTCCTTTGATTTCTTTGATTTCATTACATTTCCTTCTTTCAAAATATAATTCATTCGATCCAACCATACTTTACTTGTTCGTCCTCTACCACGCCTGTCACTCACATTTTTAATATATATTGATTTGGTTAATCTATATTCATTTATGTTAATCTTCATGCCCAAACCATTTTAAATGCATCCACTCATACCATCTGCCTTAAAATATTATTACTTTATGTGCAAAAGGCAACAAACTAATAATGATGGTAGGATAACCAGTTTTTTGTATGAATTAATATAACCAGAAGGGGCTTTAGACATCTGTCTGTAAGTTTTGATTTAGCAATCATCTGAAGAACGAAATTGTGCAAGAAAAAAAGTTTTTTTTTTAAATTAATTGATAGCTCACAATAAAACGGATTAAAGCTCAAAATTTGATTTTAAACAGGATATGTTAAGTGGACAAAAGTCTCGACACCAGTTCATTTCGATTCCACCACAACCCACGCCGTCATGACAGACAAAATAAATCATCATTCAGATTTTTTTCTTATGGCCCCATTCAATATATCCAAATAAGTGTTTCAAACTTATTAAAGAGTGTGGTCGAGAGACACTATTGTATTCGGTCTCAGTAAGCGAGTCTTCGGGCTTAGAACCTATTGAGTAGGCACGAAATTCGCGGTTGCCGCTCGGTGCGTGCGAGTGTTGTTACCAGAAGATTTTTTTTACCAGAATGGCACCCCTTTTTTTGGTACCATTAGGAATTGAACCCGAAACCCCCGGGTGGAAGTCAAGCATGTTACCACTAGGATATGAAGGTCAATACGATATACACTAGGACCTGAATTCATAGTCTAACTTAAATACTATATTCTAACCTTAAAATATCGTGATTTGTATTCAGTACGCTCCAAACTTTAAAGTTAGGCAATTAACCATGTGACTCCCTTATTTAAGAAATATACGACAAATTTGTACTATTATAATTTAACTTTGAATACTAATTCTTCAGTAAAATAATAATTTGGATTCAGTATTAATTGCTAAGGTCAGACTATGAATTGTAATATAGAAGATCGATATGTTCTTTAGTTATTCTGGGCCTGCCCAAAGAAGGAACTGCCCAAAAGGATTTCGTCTCTCATAGCAATACACGAGAGTGCACTAACGATAACAACAATAACGGACTATACGACGTCACAGGGGAAGGAAAATTACTAACAACAGAGTAAATGTACTTAAAAAAGTAAGACCTGGAGTTTAAACACAGCTAGCCGCTAATGCTTTTGCAAAATGCTTCGAATTCAGCTAAACTATATTTTGATGCCACTAGATTTGAATAGCCAATCGGCCCGATTATGCATTCTATTGTATACAATACAACTTACAATGAGAATGTCAATTCAACTATTGGGCTGGAAGACAGGCGTCTTACCAGGCTTCCTTACCAGAGATTCCTTCGGAAACTATTGACTCGGTTTTCGGAAACTATTGACACAATGCAATGTGATCGGATCGATCTATTGTGGATTGTATACAATCGGGCGAAGGAACGAGTTTGAAGCTAAAAACTTTTGTATCAAAGCCATGGCTAGCGACAAATTGAGTACTTCATTTAGTTGGGTTCAGCCATGGAGAGCCAAGGGTGCCAAATGATTACGTGGTGTCAACAATGATACCCGAGATATTCGAACAATTGTTTTAATTGCTTAATAAAGCTGGACGAGTCCGGGTTCCTACTTATCCGTTCAGCACAATGATCAACCAATGGTAAAAAAAACTGCAAGAAGACAATCCAACAATCTGACTTGATACATCGTTAAATATTTTTTTTATGCAAACCCTGTCACACCGCGGGTATGCTATGGTCAGCTCAAGGTCGACCGAAAGTCGTCAACTCATTAGTTAGCTACTCACGATATGATCGTGGGTAAATGGGCATCCAGCCTATTTGGCAGTTATTGTGAGCAAGTGGGAATCCAGTATTCTTGCAGGGCTTCTTAAGGAAACCCAAAACAAAGATTTTTTTCAGTAGGTGTTACCTTTCATAAATTTTGATAACTAGAAAACCAACCAAAACGAAAAAAATTCAAAGTCAGCATCATTATCATTCTCGCATTTTTATTTTTTATTTGGGATCTGCATGACAGACCTCTCCATCGTGCTCTGTCCATGGTTATATCTTAGTCAATGTTATCCTTCCATCGCTTCATTGGAAGGATAACATTGACTAAGATATAACATGGTTATATCTTAGTTAATGTTATCCTTCCATCGCGCCTCCATTTCCAGGGATTTCGTTTTCGCCTCCATTTCCAGGGATTTTCCCTTATACATATCTATAGCATCGATACTTAGCCTCTCTTAATTTCGGGAGAACCGAAGCAAGTTTCAAAGCACCTCTCACATATTCATTACTTATTTTGTCTTTCCTGCTGACTCCTGAAATCCGTCGCGACATGCGCATATCGATAACATGACATCTCTGTTCTTGGAATTTAGTTGTTGCCCAGCATTCAGCTCTATATGAGAGTATTAGTTTTATGACGCTTTTATATATTTTTCTTTTCAGTTTTAGTAAGAGGAATTGATCACTCATGATTCGTTTTTATTAATATTGCATGAGGAAGATCGATATTCGACGATAAGTTGGTAGAAGATAAATGTCCTGGCTTTGAAAGATTTAAATACTACACTGGAATAACAGTTGTTGAGGAGTTTTTCCAGTTCGCTCAAATCATTAGATAGGAGAAGCCTTTTTCAAGTGATAGTCAACGTTGGGAAACCTGGTAAAGCACAAAAATAAAAGTAAATTTAATGACATACTACTCGGCCTAGTTGATAGAACGTTTGACTTACAACATGGGGGTTTCAGGTTCAAGTTCGTTTTTTCATACAAGACTCGAAACATATTTTAGTTGGTTGGGGAAAATTCTATACAGCAATAGATACCCCGGGTTGTACTGTATATAACAGAAGTATTATACTCGTATAATACAATACTCTAAATATGCAAGTGAATCTTGGACGTGCAAAAAACGTTACTAAAGTTAGGTAAATGCGATAGAAATGAAAGCATTGCGTTGAAAGAAGATGCAGTCAGTAGTTAAGATGAAAAAAAGAGCATTGAGATGGTTCGGCCACGTAGAAAGGATGAATGATACAATGTTTAACAAAATTATACCATATATACAAGTAATATAGAAGGTACAAGAAGTTTGGGAAGACTTAGAAAAATATGGCATAACTAAATGAAACAAATTTTGAATGAAGCAAGGGTTAAAAGCCTTTAAAACAGGCGAGTATTCATGACGAGGTGTATGGACGTGGCAGAAGCGAAAGATTATATTACATCACACTTTTATTGTATACATTACAACCTAGCGGGCAATCACTTCCAACAATCCAGAAAGATGTTAAATAGACCGTGAATTAAAACCAAACTGGAACGGTTTTTGAAAAATGTGGGTACCAACGGGAATCAAGCCCGTGATATGTGGCTGGATAGAACGAAGTAGATATTTGTTCTCTTTTCCTACCCCAAAAGAAATATGGCGTAGTGGGGATGATGATGCATTTCGTAACAAGTCCAATAATTATGTTACATCTCATCCCCATTTTTATTTGGAATTGGGCCCCGCAAATACAGAACTGCCTCTGGCTATACGTTTGTATCACCATGTTGTCTGGCAAGTTGGAAAATCAAGTTAGTGACCAGTTTAGACTTCAGTATGATAAAACTTAAAAATATTTCTTAAACATCGTATCAGTGCGTGAAAAATTTAGACGATAAATGTTTTTCTCAATAAAGGAAAATATTTACCAAAAATAATAAAACGAAATCTGGAAATATACGAGTAGTTGGAAATTTAGACTTTTCGAAGAATAGATATAGAAATCGGTATTGTTCGAACGGTGGTCTGTGGAATGACACCCACAGTCGTCAAATTTACAATAAAATGAAATTGAATGCTTATTGTATTATACTCGTATAATCAGGAACTTCTTCAATACTATTTGAGTACAGTTTTCTTAGATGATCGAAAAGTTACGGGAGATATTGAAATGCGTTTAGCGATAGGAAACAAAGTTGATTATACACGTTTAAGCATATCGTTATGTAATCCACTAATAAGTTTATCTGTTGTAATTTTTTGGCCATAATTTTTTTTAACAAGCCCTGAAGATGAAAAGTGTAGCGTTTACGAAACGTCGGCATCATAAGCCAAACCACGCGATACTACACTCCGAAATACCTAATACGATTTATTATTTTTATGTTTGAAAGCTAAAATCATCGATTTTTCATAGGTCGATTATTTTCTGTTCTTTCTTGTCATGGTTTTCATTGCTGAGGGTTGTGACCTTCCATTATTTTAGCTTTTACTACGCGCCTTCTTGAGCGTTACATTTCTCGCGATACACCATAGCATCTGTACCACTGTTGAACCAGCAGCAGCCTTACCTTGGTCAGTCCATCTTGAAATGGATCTCCCTCTTAATCTGTTCCCCTCCAAGTCCAAGTCCTATAATAACCAACCTCTCCAAGCTGTCCTGGTATCACCTTGCAAAGCACCCGAAGAACTGTATAATACGTTCCAGGCCAATATTTGAGCCTTTGTATTCACTTTAATATCTTGTAGGATTGACACATTAGTTTTCCTTACTGTCCAGGAGATACGAAGCATTCGCCTTAAATATCCACATCTCAAAAGTTCATATTACCACAAAAAGAAAGTTTTCAATTAACAGCAGTTTGCCATTCATAAAAAAAATAAAGCCACTTAATTAAGATGTTCAAAATGAAGAAGTTTAAACAATATACATATTCTCAATGTCAATTTAAATTGTTATAATAATTATAATATTATCTTTAATTTGTCCTATTATTTAATTTTCTTGAAGCTCTTGAGAGTGGGTTTATCTGCTCCCACTTGAACCTTGCATTGTTGATTATATTATTTAATAAATTATATTTGATTTTTTTTTTTATTTTCTGTGATTTTAGTCAATAAATATATTTTTTTAAATTCCATATTTCAAAAGACGTATTCTAATTTATGTTGTTTTTTGTAATGTTAATACTTTATATTTTTTTATAGAATAGATATGAACAAAGTCATAAATATCCTTACCCCTGAATACTAAACGAAAACAATGCTCGTGTCATTCGAGAAGAGTAGAATAGCGCGCGGTTTGACCCAGCGGCCTTCTGCATGGAAGTCTAGCACGTTACTACGCGACCATGAACCTTGTGTATTTTGTAATGTATGATATTAATTTTTATTTTATATTTTAAACGAATATTGTATAATTCTTTCGAATGTGATATGTCAAGTACACCTAAGTGATGTTTATTTATTAATAAATAAATAACTAATAAATCATTTGCTAATGAGATTATGTCCTAGACGACCTCCGTAGCCCAGTTGGTAAGATACTTGTACTGTATTGAATCACACTTTTGTTGTGTAAAGTACAACCTGGGCGGGCTTACATCCATATGACAATATCTTCCAGCCAACCAGAAAAATATAAACACCTTAAATGAAAATCAGATTGGAATATACGTCTATATTGAAAAAAACTGTGTTCCAGCGGGAACCGAACCCGCAACCCCCGGGCTGGTAGACATGCGTCTTACCAACTAGGTCACGGAGATCGTCAGGCCATGGCCTATCTCCCAAACTGGGGGTTGCAGGTTTGATTGCCGTTGATACCATTTTTTTATTAAAAAGCTTGGTTTTCATTTAAGGCCTCGTTAACATATTTATGATTGATTGGAAGATATTACTACATGGCAATAAACCCGCCAGGTTGTACTGTATACAATAAAAGTTTAATACTATACGAGTAATACAATAATGCCCCAAGCATGTCGGTGGTCGTGGTTCAACAGTTAGCATTCGTGGTAAGTAAGTGAGCGCCTCAGGTTCGATTCCTGGCGGATTCACATTGGGACTGGTTTTACTCTTAGACCGTTACACATTTTAATCTATGTGTTTCTGTTATCTATCATACATTGCGATAGCATTATCAAGCAAGACAAAAAAAGAATTGTATAAAAAATTGCCTAACGAAAAACTGCAGTAGATTTAACCTGTCGATAGTCTTTAATGTCTTAAAATAACTTTGGATTTGATGTGTCAAGTATGTGTGTTTGTTAAAGTGCATCAACTTGCATACAATAAAACAGTACATGCGGAGTGCATCAACTTGCATACAATAAAACGGTCTATCCATAGGATGGATGATAAAGAGTTATCCAAAAAAAAAACAACATTAATTTCAATATATTTATATTCTTATGATAGTTATTTACAAAAAAAGCTTAAAAACGCTCTCCTTAAAACTATAGTAGACTGACATAACCTAGTTGGCATTTCGTATGGCGATATAGTGACACGAAGTGGTCACCGCTTGCCTTATTTGAAACAAAATAAGGAATATATACGAATATATTATATATCACAGAGATCTTGTAGGCTTTGGCATATTGAAAAATGTGACATATTGTGCTAAAAAGGCATGTATATATATTTAAAATTTAAGAAGCTTTGGTGTAAACACGTCTTAAATTGTTAACATCAACCAAGTTGTTTGGTTTTTCTCGAGATATAGGGTCACCATCAGTAATGGATTAATACTCGTATGTAACTTAAAGTATAGTTAAATTAAATTGTTTATGAAACGCGCTGTTTAGATATTAAAAAATCACTAATCTTTTGAAAAATATTTGGTTTCTCTATTTTTCATTATCTTGTGAACATGGTTATATATGGTACATCTGGCGCGATTATTTGTATACGGTAATTCGTTCCAGCCAACCAGCTTGTCTTGGATACATTAAATTGTTTTACATTTGGATATAATAAACTGTATCTTAGATATATGAGACACTCTAAATGCATTTTGATTCCAAATGTGAAAGTTTTACAAAAACTTCACCTAAATATTGACATCATTGTATTATAACTTTCGTTGTATACTGCACAACCTGGTGAATGTATTACCTTACAGAAATCTCTTTCAACCAAAAAGAAAGGCGTTTAGACAGCTTATTTGAAAACCAGAATCCTTTTTGTTTAAAAACATAATCTGGGTTCCAACCACGGCTTGAAAGACAGATATCTCATCACTTTGGACAAGAATATTGTCAATCATCGTGGGCAACCTTGTAACCTAGCTAATAAGAGCTTAACTTTCACTCGGGAGTTTTGGACTGGATTTTCTATGGTACCTAAAAAAAAAAGACTCCCAACCTGGTAAAAGAGACACGTGGTAAACTTGTTGCACACGCGCTAGACAAGCGTTTTATCAACAAAGCCATAGAGGTCGTGGCACATTTACATTGCTGACAGGTTCATAAATGTTCAGTTTTATATTACATCCTTAACTGTCCCGCCACTCCTCAATATCTCGTAGAAAATGTTCAGCACTTCTCAGATCATGACGCTACGCTCAAGTTTAGCATTTCTAGTTCATCGCTCGACTCCTCATAACGCCGTATTTTACTCTCCATGTCGTCAGACTCTGGAACCAGTTACCGTCTGCCGTAAAACTCTCACTCTCATTGGCTTCCTTCAAACAGCGACTTAAAAAATATTACACCTCTCGTCAACGACGAAATTTGTTTTTCCATAACTCCTATTTTATTATCTTTCGGCATATTTTTTCTGTTTGCCAAATGTTTGGTGACATTTGCAAAATTTTTGTCGTACCGTTTTTTTCATGCATTAAGTTTATTAAAATATTTTTCTTTTTAGAAATAATGTTATTATCTTTCATCCTGCAATTGGTTCGAACTTGTATAACTCTTGTCTGATTGGCTGAAAGAGAAACTCACCATATGCATATTTTACAATAAAGTCTTTAAATAAATAAATAAACATTACTAATATTAGTAAAAAGACTCATCAAAAAAATATTTAATCTCAAACATTACATATGTGGATTATAATAAACTAGACATTTACAAATAGCTTTTGTATGAAATGTCTTGCAAGCAAATTACAATTAAAGTTTTTCTCAAGAAAGTCAATTAATTCATCGCGTAAAAAGTGCCGTACCTTATATTGAAGACTCGTAGACCAAGAAG
The DNA here is from genome assembly GCA_949825065.1 of Odontocerum albicorne. Classification (NCBI taxonomy): domain Eukaryota; kingdom Metazoa; phylum Arthropoda; class Insecta; order Trichoptera; family Odontoceridae; genus Odontocerum; species Odontocerum albicorne. The sequence continues at coordinate 19,085,072 of OX463847.1, read as the reverse complement.
TTTTCAATGTGTGAGCTGAGTACAGAAATGTCCTTCTAGACCAGTGATCCTTCACCGGTGCTCCGCGAGGATGTTACAAGTGCTCCGTTAAATATGAAACATTTGATCGAAATTTGGCGAATTGCTGTTGGCAACGCGGCCGAGGCGCAATCTCCTACATTTCCATTTTCTGTAATCTGCAATTTTTATTTATAAATAAAAGTAATTTTCATGCTTTTTTTATTGTTAGTTTTATGACCTTGATGATTTTGGTGGTTCGCATTTTTTTTTATAATCAAAAGTGTTCCGTGACTTCCAAAAGGTTAAGAACCACTGTTCTAGACCAACGAATGCAAGCTTTGAAATAGTAAGCTTTTGCTGAACATAAAAACAACATGCTGTACAGCTTTTGCTAATTTTATACGATTCTAGTCAAGTTTCCTTGAAATTGTAGCTACTTGCAATGTTATTATGAATTTCAAATTCAAGTTTAGCACTTCTCTATTTTCTAGTTCCTAGTGATAGTTTTTTTAAAAATTTATTAACGATATTTTTCTTTGAATCTGTACATTGAATGTTGTGGCCTATTTGTACATCTACCCACTAGAAAATTCTGGGTAGCCCGCTGATTCAGTCCACCGCTGTTTTATTTAGTTTTTATTTTATTTTTAAAATTGAATATTTCGGCCCATTTGTACATCGGTCCACCGAGAAATTCCTCAGGATGATCCACCGGGAAATTCCCGGTAGCCTGCCGACCCAGTTCGCCGCTGATTTAAAACATGGTTACTGTGTTGATGTTATGTACAATATTACAAATATGTAGATAGATAGATGTATCTGAGAAAGGATGGGCTGCGCTATTTTGAAGCATGAACAGTTCACGGAGGATTGCGCTTGAGGTAGCATTCAGTACATAAAACATAACTTTGCACAATGTTTGAAAACTTTATTTAGTGTTATTTAAAACTACAACACATATTTCAGTGAATCAAGTGAATCTCAGAATGGTATTATATAAAACTCGTATATTATATTTACTGTATTATGGTTGAAATGAGTATTTTTTTAAATCGCTTAATAAGACCATATTTAGGTGTATACTCGTATATATATAACATATACTAAATAGTTTTTTTTAGTTTATTGTACACACATATCATTACGCCATTTCCCTGTTGGGGTAGGCAGAGAGGACAGAATATCAAACTTTCCTATCACTTTTACCTTCGCCTCCTAAATATATATTTTTTTTTACCCATTTACAATAGGTAAAAAGTATCAAAGTATTTTTTAAATGTTTATGTGACCTCAATAAGATACAAGCAAAAGTCCAATTTAGAGGGATTACGATATATGATAAACAGTAAACCCGGATCCCTATAATTTTAGTGCGCCCTTGAAAATACTTGTTTTTGTATATCTTGTTTTTTTTATTATTATAAACACTTGTTGTGTACATACATCTTCTCATACGAAACTGTTATTAAATTAACAAAAAAAATAATTACGTCTTATCACGTTAAAGAACACTTAACTACTTCAGACCGGTTTCTGCCACCTGTACTGTACTGTACTGTACTGGACATTGCACATGAATCAAGTCCTGTTTGGTGCAATACACCAGGCTCATCGGGCAGTGCAGCAAATATTGCATATACTTTTCTTCCCCACATACCATAAATAGAGAGTCCATTCGTCACGTAATATTCCCCATTTTACTATATTGTCCTTGGCTCTCCCAATTCTTGTCCGGAACTTGTTAAGTTATTTCAAGGGTAGTTCAGAGCTTTGTGGTAATAGCTCTACAAGTAAAATCCGATGTTCCTCTCCCCTCAATCACCTTACCAGCGACAAATGGTTGTTCAAGAGGTAAGAGTGGTTTCAATGCTGCTCTTACTTTTAAATCCGTATTTTTTTTACAAATTTTTGTTCAATATGTTGTATCAATTATCAGTCACCCAGTACCATTTGAATAATTACTATGAAACTAGTGATAATGGAATATTAATTAATTGTTGATATCTAAGTTCATCGAAATATTATGAAAACATTTCTCACGGTCAAATATATTTTAATTCATTTTGATATCTTATGAGTACAAAGCGGTTCACATTAGCGTTAGTGAATTCATGTGATTATTTGTAAGGAAGAAATATATATAAAAAAGTGATATATTTGTGTATCGGTATGGAGCGATCAGTAAAAAGGGTTAGTTGTACAAATTTTCTCTTTTTTTTTTCTTTAGTGACAATTTTCAAAGTTATAATTTTTTCGTCTCTAAGATGATTTAAGCCCCTTTGAACGAATGAATGAAGAAATACTAACATAACAAATGTACTCGTGCAGTGCTAATGTGTGTGGAAGGTGTGATAGAGGAAAACCAAACAAGTATGGCTAGGTTAAGTTAATATATTTTGAAAGAAAGAAATATAATTCAGGGAATAAATTTGAAAGAATAAAATTAAGAGAAATCATAGGTGATGTATGAGTGTATGGATCTGGAAAAATTTGTCGAGATAGGAAAGTCCTCTCTGCCTATCCTAGCAGATATTCAGAATAATGGTATGCATGTGTATACGTTTATTACTTTTATCTAATCCATCGCATTTACTTGATTTATCATTCCATGTCATTATTAATTCTTATTAAATTTGATATGTGTATATGAAATATACCTAGGAATATCAAATCTGCTTAAATGATTCCACACAATAGTTTTAGTTTGAGAGTGAAACATGGACATGAAAAGCGAATACTTGAACTGAAAAAAATATGAAGTCTGTTAACGTAGACATAGTAAGTTATGCAGTTATTAATAACTGCATAACTTAAGTTTGAATGTGAGTTAAATAACGATGTGTAATGTGAAGTAAAAAGGCAAGGTTAGGTGGTTTAGTATATGAAACAAATATTTGATGAAAGTCTGGTTGATCTAGTAAATAAAATGTAGAATGAAGACACAGTGAGAGAAGCTGCATGGCTGCATGAACTATTTAAGACACAGTGAGAGAAGCTGCATGAACTATTTAAGACACAGTGAGAGAAGCTGCATGAACTATTTAAGACACAGTGAGAGAAGCTGCATGGTTGCATGAACTATTTAAGACACAGTGAGAGAAGCTGCATGGCTGCATGAACTATTTAAGACACAGTGAGAGAAGCTGCATGAACTATTTAAGACACAGTGAGAGAAGCTGTATGGCTGCATGAACTATTTAAGACACAGTGAGAGAAGCTGCATGGCTGCATGAACTATTTAAGACATAGTGAGAGAAGCTGCATGAACTATTTAAGACACAGTGAGAGAAGCTGCATGGCTGCATGAACTATTTAAGACACAGTGAGAGAAGCTGCATGGCTGCATGAACTATTTAAGACACAGTGAGAGAAGCTGCATGGCTGCATGAACTATTTAAGACACAGTGAGAGAAGCTGCATGAACTATTTAAGACACAGTGAGAGAAGCTGCATGGCTGCATGAACTATTTAAGACACAGTGAGAGAAGCTGCATGGCTGCATGAACTATTTAAGATGTAGAATGAAGACACAGTGAGAGAAGCTGCATGGCTGCATGAACTATTTAAGATGATTTACGGATATAGAGTAGGCGACAAAAATATGTTGCGATAGAAAAGTTTGGTTGAATGAATTCACCTTGGCTTTTGAATAAAAAAAAAAACGTTTTATTTATTAATTATTATGTTTTTCAATATACAGTTATAATTATCATATCATCAACTTTGTTCTTTATTATTTAGTTATCAAATATCTAAGTATGCTTACGTGTCGATGTAACAGCTCTCAAATAGTGTGATTTTTTTAAATACTTCCAATCCATCATCTTGGATATACTTCAGAAGAAGTATACTCTATGCATTTCACTTCAGTAGCCTGATCTGTTAACTCGATTAACCTCAACAAGCGGGTTAACACTCTGAAGCCTAGACGAAGCCTAGATTTGGTTTTTCCATGTTGCTGAAGACCGTCCTCTTGCTCGCCGTCCCTCAACACTTCCAGTCACTGCCAACTTCTCCAAACTGTATTTCTTCTAGCGATATATCCGAAGTATGACAGTAGTATCTTCCAGCATGACCTACATATCCTGAAGGATTGGCACATTGGTGGGTTTCGCAGGTCATTAGATGCAACGTTTGTCGTTTACAATGCAATTCAGTAGAAAAACCAAATTCACCTTATACAAAGTATTAAAACTTGGAATTTTGTCCCAGTATTAAACAGTGCTCTTGTATTAGCGGCGCCCCTGGCGATGGCCCAAATGTCAGCACCTCTCAGTACTACTTATTGGGGTATCTTCATTGTATGGATGAAAAGGAAACCGTGTAAAATGGTATGCTCAGTGAGCTAATAACGTGTAGAAAATTAATTAGATCAAAATTAAGAGGTGAAGATGCGCAATCGTGTCTTCTTAGTAACAAGCTGGAAAAGAGATAGACACACCGGAGTTTTGACAATTCCTACTGCCACCCAAGACCCATCCTGGGCTGTAGCCCTAATGATCTATTGATTTATTGTTATAAATACTATTTTATATTTTTATTTTTCTTAATTTAATTTTCTTTTTCAGGAAGGTTCCGCTAAATGGTTACTGTGGATTTGCCTTGTATTGGCTACTCAATTAGGTAAGGCATATTTTACTGTTAGTCAATTTTGGCTTAGATGTATGATACAGATAAATCCCCTATTTATATACTCGGCCTAGACAACTCTGCTAAGATGATAGCCCACAACAGTATTTCAGTACCAATTTTAATGAATGGGAGTGAAACCTGGGCGTGTAAAATTACTGAAGAAATCCGAATAAATGTTGTAGAAATGCATGCACTTAGAAAAATACATGAGGTAGTAATATATGACAAAATACGGAATGAAGTGATTAGGGATGAATGAGAACCGAAGGCTTATGTGTTGAGTAAGATGGAGAAGAACACCTGATATGACTTGGGCACGTGGAAAGAATGAATGAAGAAAAACTAATAAAACAAATTAACAGTGTAAATGTGAGCTGAAGACATGGTATAGGAAAACCAAGGAAAGTATGATTGGATTAAGCGAATATTTTGAAAAAAGGAATATGTAAGAAATAATAGAAATTGTAAAAACTGCATGAGAAGGTACATGGATGTAGAAGATGTGAAATAGGTGTGTCGAGATAGGAATGTTTGGCTTTCTGTCATCTTTGCCTATCCCAGCGGTAAATCGGCGTCGTGGTACTATATATACGAGTATTTTTCGATTTTAAACTTAACGTAGCTTAAGCGATGTTTTTCTTATATTTTCATCACATCACGGGAAAAAATAGATGAGTTTTGGAGGTTGAAAATACATGTGATGTCTGACAAAGTTAAAAATTAAGCAGTGACGCAACGAGTGGGATGGGGGAGGGGGGTCATACCCAGGCCACAGGGGTAATTGGGCGCAAAATCAGGGGCCATGAGTAATCTTTTTTTGAAAGCTTTCCGTAATAAAGCCACGCCCTGTCGACGTCAGACTTTTTTATCCACAATTCCAAACAATGTGTGTTGCTTAGTTAGGAAGCCCTCTAAAAGTGATCTTATGATCAGGAAACAGAGCTGTGTAATTAACATACATACCACCACGCCACTTCTCTGTCGGGGTAGGCAGATATTACAGAGCGCTACTTTTGTAACTCAACACACATTATACGTTCATACACATTCTCATACAACCTCTACGATTTCTCTGACTTTCTACTTTTTTTATTTTAGAATATCATTCCCTCGATCCAACCATACTTTCCTTGGTCTTATTATTATATGACTCCCACTCACATCTGTTTTGTTAGTCTTTCTTGATTCATTCGTTCGATGTGCCCAAACAATCTCAACGTACTCTTATTTATATTACTTAACACATCACCGTTAAGTTCACAATTATACCTTATAGCTTCATTCCGTGTTTTATCATACATTGTCACTCAATGTATTCTTCTCAATGCACGTACTGTCAGTCTTTTTCCACGTCCACGTTTCACTCCAATACATCAAAGTTGGCACCAAAATACTATTGTGGACTATCATCTTAGAATATTTTGATACTGTCCGGTTCGAGTTTATGTGTTTTGGTGCCCCATTGACTTTGTTCACGTCGCTACACGCCGTTTGATATCTCTCTTAACTCTTCCATAATTTGAAAATATACCTATAATATAAAATATATGTAATTCATCTTCACTCTCCGCTTAAACTACCATGGCATCGACATAAGTAATCAACTCATTTTTCACCCATATGTCGCAAAATAACTAACGAATTTCAAATATTAAAATATGCAAAGTATAGTGAATCATTCAGCTCAATAAAATAACATTAAAACCTGTAAATGGGAATATGAAGATTAAACCGAAATTACTTATATGTTTTTTTTTGTAATTTTCAGAGCCAGTTGCTGTCTCTCGAGTGGTTTGTTACTATACGAATTGGTCTATCTATTATGGTACAGAAACGGGAAGATTTGTCCCACAGGATATCGATCCCAATCTGTGTACCCATATTATTTACGCTTTTGGAGGATTTTCTAATAATAATGAAGTTGTACCTTTTGATTACTACCAGGATATTGAAAATGGTAATTATTCTACATGGTTATTTATTTTCACAGACAATAAAGAGCTTACAAACGAATATCTAATTGAAATGAAAAATAGTATAATGAAATAAAAAAAGTTGATACTCTCATTCGTTTCTTTGGGGTTCGTAGAAGTATTTCGATATCTCGAGAAAGTTTTTCATTCTCAAACGTCGCTCTTCGGGAGTAGGAGCCAAGTTCCTGTAGATTTAATGTCATAATTGTAATATATCTATCCGTACTGACAGAATCTTGGTCGTAGGTTGATCATGACTTAAACCTTTGATTGTTTTAGATAAAACCTAAATCATATGTACATTCACTTTTATGGTTTTATTCTCAAGGTGGATATGTTACCGTCACCAGCATGAAGAAAAATAATTCCCAATTAAAGACAATGTTGGGAATAGGGGGATGGACTGAAGGATCTAAACACTTTTCCCCCCTCTCGGCCGATCCTGTTAAACGAAGAAAATTTATTGGAAGTACTATACAGGTATGTACAAACCATTAAATCAACTCACAATTTTTATTATAAATATATTTTTAAATTTCGAAGGTGATGTTAAAAATATATTATTTTAATATCTTCTTGAAGTATATTCTTGTTTTGTTTTTATTCTACATTATTCCTGGGGTATAGATTGTCATTTATCCATTATCTCTTTGGAGTCGGTTTCCTGTGGAGTAACCATGATAACCTTTACGCAAAATCTGGATCTCATCCATTTTTCTAACGTAAGGCCTTTTCCATCTTACGATGTTTTCACATTTTCACATTGTTCTACTTCCTGTATTTCTTATTGTCTCGAAGTTTTTTTACAATTTAGGGTGAATATTTACAATTTGACCACGACGGCCAACAGGTTTGAACATTATTGTATTTATTGCCAAGTGGCGATCACTTGCAGCTAGTCATAAATATATTGAAGAGGCCTTAAGTGAAAATTATTCTGAAACACTTTTTTTAAATAAATTTTGGGTTCCAACAGGAATCGAACTTGTATTCCCCGGATTGGAAGACAAGTATTTTACCAACTAGGTCACGTTTGTCGTGTATGCATTCTTCTTCTTCATTTTATTTTTTTATGGTACGAAAACATATGCCAAGAATTATAATTTACTTGATAGATTGATATGATGCTAAAATTCTCGATGCTTTGAGTCAGAAAAAATATATGTCTAGACTTAACATATACTCGTACTTCAAAACTGCCTCTCTTGAGATGTGGACTCCCAGCTATTTTTCCATCTTTTGGAGGTATTCCTGGAGGATGATTGCCATTGGGTATATTCATTTCTACATGGCCTCATATAATTTTCGGCGGTTTCTACCCCATCTCACAATATCTTCTATTTCACCTGCTTTTCTGATACGGTAGTTTCTAACTCTACATTTTTGTCTTTTGGTCTTGAGGGATTCCATTTTTTTAGTTCTAAGTGTACTTTTTGTTTTTTTTTGTACCTGTTCTAAACTCTATTCCGTGGGTTGTTACTGGCTTCACAAATGCTTTGAAAATTATGATATTACTGTTTATTCTTATGAATTTGTTTTTCCAGACCACCTCTCTTAGACATCCAGAACCAGTAGTGGCTTTATTCTTATTTCTGTGTGGAGATCATTGTAGCTGAGTAGTTATTTAATTCAAATATGAAAAAACTCGTCTGAAATCCCAAGATTGTTTATGTTCATAATCATTCTGCATATATTTTATTATTTTCTAGTTCTTGCGTCATCATAACTTTGATGGCTTAGATCTTGATTGGCAATTCCCGACATTCAGAGATAGCGGAAAGCCTGAAGACAGAAATAATTATGCTCAATTGATAAAAGAACTGCGCAAAGGCTTTGAGGCAGAAGCAAATTCTACTGGAAACCCTCGTCTGCTCCTTAGCATGGCTCTACCTGTGACGAGTAATTATATTGAAAAGGGATATGATTTGCTCAATGCAAACAGGTAATAATTGTATTATGCATAGTTAAGACTTTAACACTGTGGAGGTTTAAATACATTTTAATTGATTTTATCCCCATTGCATTGCACCAAATAAATATCAAATTTTTCAAGGTACCTGGACTGGATGAGCACACTGACATATGACTATCATTCAGCATTTGAAGCAGTCGTCAATCACCACTCTCCTTTATATGCGGTGGAAGAAGGTGATGAGTCCAATATTGTAAGTGTTTCAACGATTGATTTTTTATACAAATAAGTTGGTTTAATTTGGATGTGGGTGGAGCAAAATTAATACTACACGGGATACCGTCACAATTCTAAAATATCCGACAGTAAAACAGTTGGTATTTTCCTGAGGCAGTCCGGTTATATACTGTTGGGATCTATTCATAAAACTCTTATGCACATTTCTTGTCGACATGCGTACTTCCACCACACATGCACCAACACGCAAAGTAGAGTATTCAGTCAAATTAACTTAATACATCACAATAATTCATTAATTTTAATAATAAAAGGATAAAAAATCGTAAAACTCATAATACTCGATGGCAGTGGTTTTCGAACATTTTTGTTTGACGGCGCCCTTAGTGTATAATATTTTTTTCAGTGTCTCATTTTTTTTACCAGTGAATGAGAATAGTATAGATAACTGTTGCTCACGACACAGTTTCTCAGCTATCATCGTTTCCTGTTCCACGTCGAGTTCTGAGAGATATTTGAGTAACCACGATTCGCTGAGTTTATTATTTTATTTTTTAACCTGGCGAGTTTATTGCCATGTGACAATCTCTTCCAACCAACCAGAAAGATGTTTTTATAGGCCCTAAGTGTTGACTGGAATCCTATTTAAAAAATCTGGGTTCCAGCGGGGATCGAACCCGCTACCTCCGGATCGGCAGACAAGTGTCTTACCACCAGACCACGGAGGTCGGAGCTTTAGTGCCCAGCAAAGAAAAATCACCTTTTAATAATATCCAAAATTGATCCAGTTCCACATCGAGATATTTTCTTTGCAAAGAACTTTCGCAAGAGAGCTTAATCAGGCTATCTTTTTCTTCCAATATAAAGTCAGATTGGGTTCTGAGTGGTGTTAAAATCAAATGAACTTCTCCATGGAAATTAATCGCGGTGCCTCAGGGACGTAGACTTTGAAAATCTTTGACTTTTGGAATAAAGATAATATTTTATAAGGACTCTCCGAACAATAACCAGGAAAAAAACTCTAATCGATAGTATAAGGAATAAGTGTATCCGAGAAATCGGTGAAATTGAAGATGGTATCAGATAGAGAAGACGAACAAGAAGACGCTTACATATAGTCGTAGAAAAAATGAAACTTCCATATTATGCCATAGGGAAGACCACCTGAAAATGAACGTTCCAAAAAAGAGACAAAATAAGTAATGAACACATCTTATCTAAGATAAGAAGAAGAAATTATAATTGTATATACGTGTATTATGATTTTATGTATTTACAAATAGAGATTGTAGTTTATAATTAAATTTACAAATAAACTAGAACGGTGCAATAATGAACAAGAGATTAGAAGTACACTCATAAAAATCATTAAATATGAGAAGTATCATTTTTGGTGTAAAATATATAGCTTATCATTTTTCCGAAATTTGGACTGAAAAACATTTCCTTCTCAAGTACTGTAGCAAGTGTCGCGTGAACTGCTCCTCACCGCAGGTACAGAGAGTCGATCCATCACTTAATATTTCCTTCTCAGGTACTGTAGCATGTGTCGCGTGGACTGCTCCTCACCGCAGGTAAGGAGAGTCGATCCATCACTTAATATTTCCTTCTCAGGTACTGTAGCAAGTGTCGCGTGGACTGCTCCTCACCGCAGGTACAGAGAACCGATCCATCACTTAATATTTCCTTCTCAGGTATTGTAGCAAGTGTCGCGTGGACTGCTCCTCACCGCAGGTACAGAGAGTCGATCCATCACTTGATATTTCCTTCTCAGGTACTGTAGCAAGTGTCGCGTGGACTGCTCCTCACCGCAGGTACCGAGAGTCGACCCATCACTTAATATTTCCCATTTTGATATGTTATCCTTGGTTCTTCCAATTCCTGTATGGATTCTGCCAAAATATTTCCAGGTACTCCAAAGCAGCTCAGAGTCAGGTGGCAATTCTTCTACAGGCAAAATCTACTCACTGGGTTCCGATATTCCCCTCCACTTATTCATCCTAACAATAGTGGGTGGTGATTTCGGAGGCTTAGTGGCCGTTAGATGCTGTGCCAGGGCTTTAAACCTAGAAGCTGGATTATGATAATTTAGTACATTTACGAGTATATCATTATACCACAGTTTATATACCATATGCAACCAAATTTCTCAATTGTATAATTTTTTAATTCAAATTTCAAGCACATTCTTCGCAAGTACTACCTTGATCAAAAAGTTTAAGGACTTTACTCATAAAATCTAAAATACAAGTTTATTCATCAAAATCGATATGGTCCCCTTCAAAGTACTCCCCATCGACTGCAACGCACTTATGCCAGCGCTTGATCCAATCCTCGAAACACCGCTGGTACTCAATTTTCGGTATGTCCATCAGAGCCGTCTTCGATTTTTTCACGACATCCTTTGGGTGCTGTAACGCATTCCGCGAAGCGGTTTTTTAAGTCGGTTGAACAGGAAAAAGTCGCAGTGAGCCAGATCAGGTGAATTCGAAGGCTGCTGGATAGTATTCGTATTGTTTTTGGTCAAAAACTCATGGAAATCATGTCTTTCGCGATTTCAACGCGGTCCTTTTTTTTGCATGAAATTGAGGTCTTTCGGCACCAGTTTTGCAGCGACACGTCTAAGGTCCAAATCACTAGCAAAAATGTCTTGAGCGGATCCATAAGTGATGTTAAAGTCCTCTGCCAGCTCTCTGATGGTCAATTTACGGTTTTCGCCCAACATTTCTTTGATTTTATCGATGTTTTCATCAGTTTTCGACTGCCACTGCGTTCGTCATCTTCGAGCGACTCACGACCACTTTTGAAGCGTTCGTGCCACCGAAAAACACTTCTCCAACATTTCCAAGATCTGCGGACCGTGAAATCCGTTTTTCACACAAAATTTAATGCAAACTCGTTGATGCACAGTTGATGCCATTTTCAAACTTGTAAAAAATCGAATACACGCACAAAGGTAGATGTACTCAGTACAGCGTAACTTTTACAAATGTCAAGCTATGACGCTGAAATTTGGAGGGAAGTGTCAATGATAGATGTGGTAACCTAACAAAAAAAAAAGAATTCCAATCGGGTGACTGACAGCGCCACACGGTGGCCGGTCCTAAAACTTTTTGATCAAGGTAGTATTATCCGCTTGTATGCCACACACCGATACAAATCAAGGCGTCAACCATCTACATGATGGGCTAACTATATATCTTCCTCGATCACGGAAGATTTCCACTTTCCACTTACCATGGTCATGTATCCATCTACACATTCTTTCAAAGCATATATGAATTTAATCATCACAAAACATAATACTATATTGTTATTAAAAAGATCTTCGTGGCGACCTTCATCTAAGATTCTTGATTTCCACCCTGGTTGTTCGCGTTCGATTTCCGATGGTATTAAAAAAAAAAAGAATCCCAATCTGTTTAAAGTATCTTAACGATATTCACAAGCATTAGATTTGTACTAATGGTATAGCTTATTCACGTGCGGGACAAATCGCGAGTTACGTCTCGGCTCAAATTGTTTTAAGCCCGAAGGCTCGATGAATGGGCCTGAAGATAATGTTGTCTCCAATCACCAATTCAGGTGTATTAAAGGGTGCTATACGAATTAATAAAATAAAAAGAAAACGAGATTTTCATAATACGAGTAAAAAGAACAGAAAGTAATGAGGCTAATTATTCACTTAACATATTTAAACTGACGATGTTTTATGGTTCAGGTACAGATATAAAATTAGTTGTTTTTCTTTTAGGACTTCTCCATCAAATATTACCTAAACGCAGGCGTGGATCCTCAGAAATTAGTATTGGGTATTCCAACATTCGGGCGATCCTTTACATTGGTGAACTCGAACATCACAGGAATTGGAGCACCATCTGAAGGGGCTGGCAATAAGGGCAGCTCAACGGAAGAAACTGGATATTTAGCATATTTTGAGGTAATCCATTATAATTAGAAATATTTAGACCATTAAAATACATTTTGTAAAATCCTTCAGCCTTTGATCATTGGTTGATTGCAACTTGGAAGATTTGTCAACCTTCACATTATGGTTGATGCTCGTAACTTGGAAGATCCTTCAACTTTTATATTTTGTTGATACTCCCATTTACCCTTATTGTTATGATACTCTTATTTAAAAGACGGTGGTCATTCCGCAAGTCTACTTGTTTGATTGAATTTTGCAACGATCAACCAGTTATAAAAATAAGCTGCAGGTAGGCAATTTAATAATCTATTTAGACACGTCATCAAAAAAATAGCAAGTCGTTCGAGGATATACTATTTTTAGCTAATCGTTGACCAAAAGTAGGTAATTCATGAGCAGTTAGCGATATAATTGCGGTCAAGTGATAATCCAGGCTAATACATATGGTGATAACAAAATTCGTAATTATATAACTTTTAAATAATTTTTTTTTTTCAGATTTGTGAAAAATTGTATTTAAGTGATAAGTCGATTAATTATTCTACAAACAACGGATCATGGACGATAGTGCAACCAAATGCCGATGTCATGGGACCATACGCATACAGTGGAGACCAGTGGGTAGGGTTTGACGATGTGGATATTGTTAAAAAGAAGGCGCAGTTTGCTGCTGAGAAAGGACTGGGAGGTGAGAATTATCAGTTTGATTGAAAAATTTACATGTGAGAAAAAATCTATAAATCGAGAACAAAACTCAATCGAGGCTAAAATCGATATACGAGTATCTGGCTGTTTATTTTATGTAAATTTACTTCTTGAATCTTACTTATATAACGTCACCTAAAAATACTCGATTCTCTTATAAGATTTGTATTACTTCCCAACTCTTTCTCTTAAACCAGAATTCGCAAGCATCAGTTAAACCCACGTTAAATTATAAAAAAAAACATAAAAAGACAGATTGCAGTCAACATTCAAGGAGTTGACCTCCATGGAGAGAAATAAGTTTTGTAAATAACCAAAACAACACACCTGCTTATTGTGTATTTTTTATTTTCTAGTTTATCTTTAGTTTTCTTTTCTCTAGTATATTTAACTTTAGAAGTCTGCAAATAATCTAATAATACGACTGGACAAATATACGCAAAAATGATTCAACCCAATAAACACGTGTTTATTTCAAATGTGAAATACGTATGCCACAATCCTCTATGTGCAAAACATATAAACGTATGCTTAATGGTAACATTCTGTAAAACATTTTTTTCCAATCACACAAAGGAACGTTATCTTTTCTCAAATACCTCCAATTTACGTTAGTTCCTTTTTACATATATATGGTATATTCAACTACAATCTAAAAAATTAATCAATTACTTCAGAAATTTATAAGGTTCATTAATAAGGAGAGTGGAGTTCCTTTTTTATTATGTCAGA